>VYZX01008994.1:26544-101069 GCA_013401335.1 Brachypteracias leptosomus
CTTCTAGGCAGGTAAAAAAAAAAATGTTCCTGTTCCAAGCAAGCAGGGGGGAAGAGCTGCGGGGGGTTAGAAGGGAAGAAAAGCTGAAGAAAGGAAGCGGGTGGTTTGCTTGCCAGAAGCCAAACCCGTACATGCACGTTTGCCTCTCCTTCTCTGATCCTTGAATCCTCCCAAGCTCCTACAGCCTCCGGGACAACCTGGAGAGCACGGCCTCCCCGGCGCCCCAACCCCTCTGCTCCCAGCTTCCCGGGACACCCAGCAAAGCCCTTCTCCACTCGCCTCTGCCACAAGACAAGGAGCAACGGGTCCTTCCTTCATTCCCACCCCTCGCTTGGTGGCAGGTCTCGCAGGGGCACCGAGACCCCCACGTTGCACCCACACCCTCAGCGGCTGCAGCCGGAGCCCTGCAAGAGCAGCAGCGACGTCCCTCAGCTCCCCAACAACAACCCCGTGCTGATTTCTACACTCTGCCGAGCTCAGAGTTGCCATAGAAATGCGTGATCCTGGCACTAAAAGCAGGCAACGATCATAAATGAAAGTCTTTTTTTGTTTTTGTCCTTTTTTTGTGTGTGTTTTTTTGGTCTTTTTCCCTCCAGTAGGTTTAGATGATCTCAGGTTTAAGACAAAAGCAGTCAGAAGGGGGAAAAAAACCAGATCATTTCTAGAGAGGTCGAAAAACATAAGTCGTAAGCCGGTATTAAACTGCAGCAAAGAACCTCAACTTGGCTCCTGTTGAGTTCAGCTCCAGAGCAAGCTCAAAGCTGCCACCCCGTCCCTCGCACTGCCCAGGGTGCTGGTGGGGGGGAAGATCCCACCAAGCCAACACAAAAACCCAGCTGAAGCCCTGGGTGAGCAGCTGCCCCCTCCCCAGCCCTCCTGCCCCTCCCCAGCTCGCAATATTTAAGCACAATTCCTCACAGCATCACTTGGACAAGTCTCGGGGTTAGATGCATGCTGAACTACGACTGGCAATTACAGTAGCTTTTTGCTAGCTGGCACATACTGTATCTATAAATTTTAGTACAAAAACTTAAAAAATACAGAAACTAGGTCAATTTGTTAACTACATATTTACAGGTAATTACAAGTCTTTTCACTCACAATAATTAAACTAATTGTCAGTGAAAAGTCAAACTGTGCATGTTCTGAGGTACCCGTACTCAAGGGTGGGGAGCGGGGCAGGGGACCGGAGGGGCGAGGTGGGAGGGGGGCAAGATCTCCCCCCACCACCACGTTTGTTCACATCCGTGGGGGCAACGCTCGGCCCTCCTGGTTCCTGGACTCAGTGTGTGCACTCAGAGAAAGCGAGGGGAGAGGGAACCCATGGTGGGGTTGGTTTTGTTGCTAGGACATGGCTCTTTGAGGACGCCAGATGGGTGCAAAGCCAACGGTCACGTACCAAACTCTTTCCTCCCCCCCCGCCCCAAGAGGAGCCTTCAGGTGAAGTGCAAGTATTGAGACCCACAGCTCGGTGGTTAAGGTGCTTGTTCGCCGGCAAATCTGATTTCCTAAGCCCCCCTGTAGCTGACAAAGGCCCTTCCTTCCCCAGCAAGGTCTGGGCTGAGGGGCAGGGATGCAGCATCACGGCCCCAGCTGCCTGAACCTCATTGTGCAACAGGAACCCGGGTTATCTGCTGCCATCGCTCCCTGGTGGGGCCATGTTTACTAGAACCACGAGATCTATCAGCTTTTTTTTCTTTCTTTTTTGGCTGTAAACAGCTACCCACAACCCTCCAAAGAGCCTCACACATTTCTCAACAGACTCCAGGTCAATCGACTCGTAAAAGTGCAAACTGAAACAAACACAGCAGAGGGACACCGACCAGCATCCCTGTCTGGGCATCCGCCACCCCTCCATCCTTGGCACGTGGCTCTGGGCTCGCTGCCGGCCAGGGAAAGTCCCACAGGCAGGAGCACAGCTAAGGACAACACTACTCCTTGGGAAAGGGTAAGGATGTCTCAACCAAAGTCAAGCCTCTCCTAAAAAATTCACAAAGGACCTTCTAAATGGGACGGGGGAAAATTGCCTCCAAATTCTCTGGCAACACAAAGAGGAGAGCCCATGGTTGGCATTTGGCTGAGCTGGCTGGACTTCCCTGGGGGGTAAATATCACAGCTGGATGAACAGTTGTGACTTGACACATGCAAAAACCATTTATCCCCCCAAACTGCCTGATGCCTCAATAAGATGGGGGCTGCAGAGGACAAAGGAGAAGGTTGGAAGGGTCTTCACAGCTTGTGGAGTTCCAGCATGGCATTCACCTCTCTGAGAATGACCAGGGCAAGATCTACTGGAAACACAGAGGGAGCACCCAGGACAACAAGGCTGTCCTCTGCTCACTGCATCACCCACCACCCCACACACACCCAAGCAGAATAAAGAACAGACCCAAGGTGTCCATGTGCGGATGCACACATATGCCTACGTTGTACACACACACACATATTAAATCTTCCAATTCAGCTTCTCTTTTGATCCTCCCCATGACCTGCTCTAATCATCGGACGCGCACCAAGGCAGTGTTCAGTCAGCAGAGGCCTGAGCTCAGGAATGCCACAGCCAGTGCAGCGTGCCAAGACCGTGCCAGGCTTGTGACCCTCTCACGGTAAGATGCAGCTGGGGACTCTGAGCTCAGCCTGCTGAGCACTTCACCAGCCCACTCACCGCCCCCCCAGCCCCGCAGTACATTGCCTCCCCTGCTCTCCTACCCCTAGACCATCTTGTTTTCTTCTCTGCTGTCTTCTGACCTTCTGGCACCCTCCGGGAGCTCTCTCCTTTCCAGCACACCCCTAGCAGCTATCCTACCCTCCCGCGCCCCAGAAAAAGCAAGCTACAATTAGCAGGGCAGTATTTCAACGAGGGCTTTTGGCCACAAACAGCCCTGGCACAGCTCATGTGTGCCCTCACCCTCGCCAGCCCCGTGGCAGGGGCTGCTTTTGCTCACGGAGCGCTAAAGAAGAGCAGAACTGAAGTGCCCTGACAGAAACGCACAGCATGAGGGGGGTGTGCACGTACACCCGCACACACGTACATAGGGAGTATATAAATATATACACATGAGATACCATATATATATCCAGAGAGATGTGCGTATTCAACAGAGTAATGGTAGACAGTGGTACAATACAATTTATTGCCTCTCAAGAAATGGCACGTAAGCAGGGGCAGGGGGCAGGGCAGCCCCAGGAGCTCGGGGCTCTGTTCCCCAGGGAGGGTTAATGAACAGCATCAGCCCAGGATGGAGCAGGGGACATCCCATGCAGGTTATGATGCACGTTCTTCTGGGTGGGACACAGAGCGATGCCAGCCTGGCCCCAAGCCAGGCAAGGAATGGCCACGGGGAGGTTTCTGTGGAAAGCTTGGTAGCATCCTGCGTTTAGTTCTTCAACCCCTTTGAAGCTCTGAGGCTTGGAGCAAATGCAGGTGAAACAAGAGCTGGGGCCTCTGTTTCAGGGCTGCATCCAAGGAAGCAAGCATGTAATGCTCAACATGGGAAGGAGAGGTGGCTGCTGACTCCCCGGGGCCAGGCAGAACAAGAAAGATGTGGTCCCTCTCACTGATTTTAATTAAAATCAAAAGAAATTCAAATCCCAAAGAGGGGAAAATGCTGTCTCTCCTCTGTTGGTTTTTTTTTTTTATCTCTGGGCTAAACTACATCAGAACTTCAGGTCTTGGCAAAGGGGAGAGAAAAATAAGCACAGAATAAGAGACCCCAGGGGTCGAGGTGGTGATTTGAAAATACTGCAATAAAAGTTTGCAAAGTAGTCCACACAGAAGGTTCCCCAGTGTTAAATACGAGCATAAAAGATGTGAGAGAACATCTTTGTTGAGGTACTGGAGTAGTTTGCACAATTTACAGTATTTTTAAAACCAAGGTTAGGGCATGACTGCAACGAGTACAAGCTGGAGTAATTGGTCTTACTTTAAAAAATTGAGTTTGCAAACTGATTCAGAGAGTGTTTGCGTCTCTCTAGCACAGAGCTGTTCACGTATCTTGGGAAGATACCCAAGATACATTAAAATTCTCAACACCAAGAGCCTCCTCCTACTCCTCCAAGCACAGCCTGACCCAGAGTCCCTCTGGCTACAGCTGGTCATGGGGTGCTCTCTCTCAGGACCGGGCTTGTTTGGGACAGCTTTCCTTCCCCCACGGACACACAGGGACACACACATTTAGACCAGTTGATCTGAATCAGTTTTTGCAAACTATTTTAATTAAAATATTAACTTGTTGGAATAGTCCAGGTCTGCACATGATATACATGTAAAAATGGTTACTACACAGTTCCTTTTGAATACAAAAAAGCCAATATGGGATAGCCATCGTTTGGATTCAGCATTCAGTCATGCTTGACATTACACAAAGAGATGGGTGGAGAGAATTCTGTTAAAGTAGCTCAATTGAAGCCAAAGACTTTGACCAAATTCAAACCATAACAGAAGCAAAAGAATGAACCCACTGAACTTGCAGGTATAGCCTGTCCCCGCTGTCGCTGCTGCTGTTTGTGACAGAGGAGCTGAACTTCAAAACGCTGTGTTAGCACCATGCTCTGGGCACCCCCTCCACACTCACATGGTAAACCCCAAAACAATTTTGGCCTTTCATTTCATGTCTAAACCCCAGGAAAACACAGGTATCTTCTCCTAAATCAGTTTCGCTGCATCTCAACAACACTGCAATGCAAAAGAATGACCCCCAAAACATCCAATTCCACATAAAAACATAGCAGAGGAAAGGACAGGACAATTCGTGGCCACCGCTTTGTCCCAGGGGGCAACCAGAGTCACCTCCCTGGGACCACCGCCTCATCCCAGGCTTCCATCAACTGTTAGGACTACAAAGCTCCTCACTAAGGGGCTGCTCGAATGGATTTTGGTAGAGTTTCCACCTTTGATTAGAGTGATATGCTACGTCAAGATGCTCGAGATCCCAGCTGGATTCACCGGACACTGGCAGAGAGCTGAGGATTGGGAGGGGATGTTAATTTAGCTAACGAAAGAACGTCGCCCTGTCGAGAGTACTGAACAGCAGCGAGACACTAGAGTATTTACTATATAAATATGTCACATGGACAAACACATTCGGAAAACCTTGCTTTTGAGCCCTATAAACATATTAAAGGCAAATCCTAGAGTTAGCAGCTAGTGTTTTCTTCAAGATGATTAGTGTGCAAGGAAAAAAACATTTACAAAGAACCCTGGCTGGTCAGTCCCCAAGACGGAAATCTTTGCCTCAAGCCCAACTTCATCTACCTGCTCTTTCTGTAGCCCCCACACTTGCTGGCTGACCCAAACCGCCCTGGCACCGGCCCAGGAGCACGGGGGCACCTCCAGTTCCCAGCACGAAGGGATGACACGATGCCACAAAGTCATTCACTTAATGAGACTCCTTGACCCCATTATCACCGTATGGATTTCACAACCTCTTCGCTTCCTTTCAGTAGTACAGCAGCTCCACTGAGCCTCTGGAATTAGTGCCTTCTCGCCTGGTGTGGTACGCTGCCAAAATATCACAGCATCTCAAGGGACTGCAAAAGTTGTGAAGTATTGCAGCAACGAAAATAATAAAGAAGGAGCCGCGCATGCAGCAAGATCTACAGTGGTGATGTGGGTTAGTCATCAGCTGGGAAAGAGGCATTGGCTCAGCTCCTCCTGGTACACTGTGGCAACTAAACATTTAAACAGTTGGCTACACTCTACATGTAAA
Source organism: Brachypteracias leptosomus (assembly GCA_013401335.1). NCBI lineage: Eukaryota > Metazoa > Chordata > Aves > Coraciiformes > Brachypteraciidae > Brachypteracias > Brachypteracias leptosomus. The sequence goes on from VYZX01008994.1 coordinate 32,253, forward strand.
CAGGAAACTGCAACAAGCCAAAAAGGTAATAAATTGGTGGATGTAGTGTAATAATGAAAAAACCTGTTCGATGGCATTTTTGTGACTATGGCATCCTTCAAAATACCTCTGGCATTTGAGACTGATTGGCTGAAAAGTCTTAACGTTTCTGAATGGAGCAAAGAGGACTACACAGGGCTCCAAGAATTTACTCTGATGCTTAGCTAAAATGAGATGTCACAGTATTAGCTGTACAAGTGCATTACTTACGCTCCTCTGCCCAACCTCGCCTGAGCTACCAGCAGCACAGCCAGGGAGTGCCAAAGCAGGAACACAAACCTCAAACATTTCTAGCCTGTTCCCTCCAGACAGGTTTTACCTACAGAGTTCTCGGGAAGCTGACCAGTGCCTTCTGAGAGAACGTCACTTCTTACACGACACGGAGCGGGCACTTGGGTAGAAGGGCCCTGCTGAGCCCTGGTGTCTCTTGGCCTCTCTTCTCACCCTTCTTCCTCACCTACAAGTCTTTGAAAATGCCTCTCGGCAGAGGCGATACCCTAGAAATGTCTCCAATTTAATGACAAATAAAAACGGAACAGAAGATCCAGCTGTTCCTCCCTTGGATGTTGGTTTAAAGGCAGCTCGCCTGGTTTTTTGCAGGGTGGCAGTTCGAAATTTATGGACATGGGAGGAGGTCTCCATTCTCCCTCAGACTTCCTATGGATGGCATGACGAGGGCAGTCTGAGGCCCTTCTGTCCTGTCAGTGTGACGACCACCAGCCAACTCTTCTGACTAATTGCATATATTTCTCAGACGCCCTCCCAAGACCCCTCCAAAAATTAAAAAAAAAAAACAAAAACAAAAACAGAAAAAACCAGAAAACCACCCCCCAAACCCTGCAGCCAAATACTATGACATCCCAGTTAGTAAACACAAAACGTAATGCTTTACAAAATGAATACAATATTCCATGTGCACCCAGCTTCCACACGTCAGCACCGCACTGAGGAGGCTGCTGGGCTGGTGTCTGTAGGCAGTTTCTGTTGGCAGACAGCTCCAGTGGAATTGCCACCCTCAGTTATTGTTTAAGTTATGTATAAGACATGTGTGAACCATTGGATATTTGTGAAGTAACACTTGTGCTCCTGCTCATGCCCTGTTCCGTCCGTCCCCCAGAAGCTGTCCGCCTCAGAGCCTGGGGGCTGTTGCGGACCCCTATAGCACTACTTCGAGGTACCCCCTGCATGGGCCCCGAGGGGTGACCCCATGGCTGGGGTCCACCTTGCATTGGATGGCCCCAAGCTTGCGGTGGGCCACCCATGGGATGACCCCAGTGAGGTCCTGCACCCCCAGTAGGATTGTGGGACCAGCCAGAAGCTCCCGGGTAGCTGTGGCTGAACGCCTCGGGGGAGAGATTAGAAAGAACCATATTACTAAAACCTAGCCTCATGCTTTCTGAGTCAAAGGCTTCGATCTCGCGAGCTTGGCGCTCCAGCAGGCTTCGTATCCGCTCGGTACGCTCGTTCTGCAGGGCCAGCATCTCCTCCTCAATCTAGGAAAGAAAAAAGAAGAGACGCTCTGTAGTAACGGGATTCCTCTACAGGCACGGCCCCAAGTCTCTGAAGGACTTGTAACAGCAACCTTCTCCCCATGTTTCTATGTAGGGTTGGATCTAGAGCAGATGTCCACTGACACACAACCTGTTCTGAATGCCATAGACCTGCACACACCAAAGCATGCTGAGTACCAGTTGGAGGGTCTTGGTCCCTCCTCCCTGGTGAATACAGAAGCTTTAGGGATGTGAAGCTAAAGTCTGCAGTGATACCAGCAGCTTGTTAATACAAGCTTAATTAATGCAATACAATACTTAATCTTTTAAGATGCAGCAAAGTCTACAGCTTCCATAAAAGCCTGCTGGGAAAGCACCTTCAGATACAGCCAAGCACGGTTCCTATACAGCCAGATACCAGCGTGACTTTCACTGTTTGTAGCTGAATCTGATGNCACAGAGCGATGCCAGCCTGGCCCCAAGCCAGGCAAGGAATGGCCACGGGGAGGTTTCTGTGGAAAGCTTGGTAGCATCCTGCGTTTAGTTCTTCAACCCCTTTGAAGCTCTGAGGCTTGGAGCAAATGCAGGTGAAACAAGAGCTGGGGCCTCTGTTTCAGGGCTGCATCCAAGGAAGCAAGCATGTAATGCTCAACATGGGAAGGAGAGGTGGCTGCTGACTCCCCGGGGCCAGGCAGAACAAGAAAGATGTGGTCCCTCTCACTGATTTTAATTAAAATCAAAAGAAATTCAAATCCCAAAGAGGGGAAAATGCTGTCTCTCCTCTGTTGGTTTTTTTTTTTTATCTCTGGGCTAAACTACATCAGAACTTCAGGTCTTGGCAAAGGGGAGAGAAAAATAAGCACAGAATAAGAGACCCCAGGGGTCGAGGTGGTGATTTGAAAATACTGCAATAAAAGTTTGCAAAGTAGTCCACACAGAAGGTTCCCCAGTGTTAAATACGAGCATAAAAGATGTGAGAGAACATCTTTGTTGAGGTACTGGAGTAGTTTGCACAATTTACAGTATTTTTAAAACCAAGGTTAGGGCATGACTGCAACGAGTACAAGCTGGAGTAATTGGTCTTACTTTAAAAAATTGAGTTTGCAAACTGATTCAGAGAGTGTTTGCGTCTCTCTAGCACAGAGCTGTTCACGTATCTTGGGAAGATACCCAAGATACATTAAAATTCTCAACACCAAGAGCCTCCTCCTACTCCTCCAAGCACAGCCTGACCCAGAGTCCCTCTGGCTACAGCTGGTCATGGGGTGCTCTCTCTCAGGACCGGGCTTGTTTGGGACAGCTTTCCTTCCCCCACGGACACACAGGGACACACACATTTAGACCAGTTGATCTGAATCAGTTTTTGCAAACTATTTTAATTAAAATATTAACTTGTTGGAATAGTCCAGGTCTGCACATGATATACATGTAAAAATGGTTACTACACAGTTCCTTTTGAATACAAAAAAGCCAATATGGGATAGCCATCGTTTGGATTCAGCATTCAGTCATGCTTGACATTACACAAAGAGATGGGTGGAGAGAATTCTGTTAAAGTAGCTCAATTGAAGCCAAAGACTTTGACCAAATTCAAACCATAACAGAAGCAAAAGAATGAACCCACTGAACTTGCAGGTATAGCCTGTCCCCGCTGTCGCTGCTGCTGTTTGTGACAGAGGAGCTGAACTTCAAAACGCTGTGTTAGCACCATGCTCTGGGCACCCCCTCCACACTCACATGGTAAACCCCAAAACAATTTTGGCCTTTCATTTCATGTCTAAACCCCAGGAAAACACAGGTATCTTCTCCTAAATCAGTTTCGCTGCATCTCAACAACACTGCAATGCAAAAGAATGACCCCCAAAACATCCAATTCCACATAAAAACATAGCAGAGGAAAGGACAGGACAATTCGTGGCCACCGCTTTGTCCCAGGGGGCAACCAGAGTCACCTCCCTGGGACCACCGCCTCATCCCAGGCTTCCATCAACTGTTAGGACTACAAAGCTCCTCACTAAGGGGCTGCTCGAATGGATTTTGGTAGAGTTTCCACCTTTGATTAGAGTGATATGCTACGTCAAGATGCTCGAGATCCCAGCTGGATTCACCGGACACTGGCAGAGAGCTGAGGATTGGGAGGGGATGTTAATTTAGCTAACGAAAGAACGTCGCCCTGTCGAGAGTACTGAACAGCAGCGAGACACTAGAGTATTTACTATATAAATATGTCACATGGACAAACACATTCGGAAAACCTTGCTTTTGAGCCCTATAAACATATTAAAGGCAAATCCTAGAGTTAGCAGCTAGTGTTTTCTTCAAGATGATTAGTGTGCAAGGAAAAAAACATTTACAAAGAACCCTGGCTGGTCAGTCCCCAAGACGGAAATCTTTGCCTCAAGCCCAACTTCATCTACCTGCTCTTTCTGTAGCCCCCACACTTGCTGGCTGACCCAAACCGCCCTGGCACCGGCCCAGGAGCACGGGGGCACCTCCAGTTCCCAGCACGAAGGGATGACACGATGCCACAAAGTCATTCACTTAATGAGACTCCTTGACCCCATTATCACCGTATGGATTTCACAACCTCTTCGCTTCCTTTCAGTAGTACAGCAGCTCCACTGAGCCTCTGGAATTAGTGCCTTCTCGCCTGGTGTGGTACGCTGCCAAAATATCACAGCATCTCAAGGGACTGCAAAAGTTGTGAAGTATTGCAGCAACGAAAATAATAAAGAAGGAGCCGCGCATGCAGCAAGATCTACAGTGGTGATGTGGGTTAGTCATCAGCTGGGAAAGAGGCATTGGCTCAGCTCCTCCTGGTACACTGTGGCAACTAAACATTTAAACAGTTGGCTACACTCTACATGTAAACAGGAAACTGCAACAAGCCAAAAAGGTAATAAATTGGTGGATGTAGTGTAATAATGAAAAAACCTGTTCGATGGCATTTTTGTGACTATGGCATCCTTCAAAATACCTCTGGCATTTGAGACTGATTGGCTGAAAAGTCTTAACGTTTCTGAATGGAGCAAAGAGGACTACACAGGGCTCCAAGAATTTACTCTGATGCTTAGCTAAAATGAGATGTCACAGTATTAGCTGTACAAGTGCATTACTTACGCTCCTCTGCCCAACCTCGCCTGAGCTACCAGCAGCACAGCCAGGGAGTGCCAAAGCAGGAACACAAACCTCAAACATTTCTAGCCTGTTCCCTCCAGACAGGTTTTACCTACAGAGTTCTCGGGAAGCTGACCAGTGCCTTCTGAGAGAACGTCACTTCTTACACGACACGGAGCGGGCACTTGGGTAGAAGGGCCCTGCTGAGCCCTGGTGTCTCTTGGCCTCTCTTCTCACCCTTCTTCCTCACCTACAAGTCTTTGAAAATGCCTCTCGGCAGAGGCGATACCCTAGAAATGTCTCCAATTTAATGACAAATAAAAACGGAACAGAAGATCCAGCTGTTCCTCCCTTGGATGTTGGTTTAAAGGCAGCTCGCCTGGTTTTTTGCAGGGTGGCAGTTCGAAATTTATGGACATGGGAGGAGGTCTCCATTCTCCCTCAGACTTCCTATGGATGGCATGACGAGGGCAGTCTGAGGCCCTTCTGTCCTGTCAGTGTGACGACCACCAGCCAACTCTTCTGACTAATTGCATATATTTCTCAGACGCCCTCCCAAGACCCCTCCAAAAATTAAAAAAAAAAAACAAAAACAAAAACAGAAAAAACCAGAAAACCACCCCCCAAACCCTGCAGCCAAATACTATGACATCCCAGTTAGTAAACACAAAACGTAATGCTTTACAAAATGAATACAATATTCCATGTGCACCCAGCTTCCACACGTCAGCACCGCACTGAGGAGGCTGCTGGGCTGGTGTCTGTAGGCAGTTTCTGTTGGCAGACAGCTCCAGTGGAATTGCCACCCTCAGTTATTGTTTAAGTTATGTATAAGACATGTGTGAACCATTGGATATTTGTGAAGTAACACTTGTGCTCCTGCTCATGCCCTGTTCCGTCCGTCCCCCAGAAGCTGTCCGCCTCAGAGCCTGGGGGCTGTTGCGGACCCCTATAGCACTACTTCGAGGTACCCCCTGCATGGGCCCCGAGGGGTGACCCCATGGCTGGGGTCCACCTTGCATTGGATGGCCCCAAGCTTGCGGTGGGCCACCCATGGGATGACCCCAGTGAGGTCCTGCACCCCCAGTAGGATTGTGGGACCAGCCAGAAGCTCCCGGGTAGCTGTGGCTGAACGCCTCGGGGGAGAGATTAGAAAGAACCATATTACTAAAACCTAGCCTCATGCTTTCTGAGTCAAAGGCTTCGATCTCGCGAGCTTGGCGCTCCAGCAGGCTTCGTATCCGCTCGGTACGCTCGTTCTGCAGGGCCAGCATCTCCTCCTCAATCTAGGAAAGAAAAAAGAAGAGACGCTCTGTAGTAACGGGATTCCTCTACAGGCACGGCCCCAAGTCTCTGAAGGACTTGTAACAGCAACCTTCTCCCCATGTTTCTATGTAGGGTTGGATCTAGAGCAGATGTCCACTGACACACAACCTGTTCTGAATGCCATAGACCTGCACACACCAAAGCATGCTGAGTACCAGTTGGAGGGTCTTGGTCCCTCCTCCCTGGTGAATACAGAAGCTTTAGGGATGTGAAGCTAAAGTCTGCAGTGATACCAGCAGCTTGTTAATACAAGCTTAATTAATGCAATACAATACTTAATCTTTTAAGATGCAGCAAAGTCTACAGCTTCCATAAAAGCCTGCTGGGAAAGCACCTTCAGATACAGCCAAGCACGGTTCCTATACAGCCAGATACCAGCGTGACTTTCACTGTTTGTAGCTGAATCTGATGATGACAACCTGCTCTTTTCTCCAGGATTCAGTGTATGAGCCCACATTGTTTCCTCTCCAATGTTCACTGGCCAGGTTTTCTTAGCTCATGTTTATCACCTCCTATCTGCCCCTTTCCTAAATTGGTTTCTCATGTTTCATTACCCCGATACTTTCTGCAGGGCGTGTGGCTGAAGAAAGTAGGCAGGGATGTTTGAACTGTGTGGCAGATTACTAGCTAGATGATATGCAAGCTGGCAACTCCCAATTTCTCCCCCATAAGACTGTTCCAAATTGGTTTCCAACAGCACTTTGGTTGGGGCACTGGGATCAGCTCTCTAAGCACACCAGATACAGGGCTACAGCCTCCAGACACCCATCAGACAAGTCTTCCTTATTGAATTCTTTGCAGGCAGGTGGAGGACCAAAAGAATCACTCCATTATCTTCATGCCAGCACTGAAAAAGCTACTTTTGGCTTCGGTGGAAAAGACCAAATGGGTAAAAAGCAGCAGCCAAGAACTTTGAGCATAGCTCCCTGGCATCTCCCCTGCTGGCAGCAGCAACGTGGCCAAGAGGCGTTATCTTGGTCCATGCTGAAGGTGCTGAGCAGAGCACTGTACTTGTAAGCACCCTCTTGCCTTAGTCAGGGAGCATGTAAAGTGATTTCATCTGGAATTTAGGAAACAATCTGCTCCAGCCTGAGTCATCTCCTGAGCCATTTGGGCCTTTCAGAGGCAGCCTCATCCACTTGCCTGGGTCTTTGCACTAGGTGAGTGACATGGAGTCTCTCCGTGAGTCTCACTCACTCCTGCTGGAAGCCACACAGTGGTCAACTGCCTTGGAAAAGGTGCCTCCTCTTAACGTTAGCTCTTTAAAATGCTCCACTTGTTTTCCCCAGTCCTGCTATCTAAGCAGAATTGTCCTTTTCCAATGCCTTCAGCATGTCCAGCTGCTCACAGTAACACACAGGACCTGATGCAACTGAACTCCACAGAAGGCATGCCCAGCACACTGCATTAGGATGACATCACTTAGAAACGACCTCAGGATGCAGGATTCTGAAGATGAAGTGTCTGAGGCATGTGGGAAGGAAATGAGTAAATCTGAAGTCTTTTAAAGACACACTTGGGACACGCTCATTACTGGTGCAAATCAAACAACACAGCACCAGGGTGTAGCTTGTACAGGGCCCCAGTCACTGGAGCTCAAAGGCTGCGTGTTCATGGGGGTGGCTACTCCCTCCTCAGCCCAAGTCAGAGATGTATGCTCTGGTGGGTTACCATGGTGATGGGCACCATCAAAAATAAAGAGCATTGTGCTGAGAAGGAGCCAGAGTCCTCTGCACACAAACTTCTGGAATCTGGTTTATTATTGAACATCAGGGACTGACTTTGCCCCAGGCTATGTATATATTTGTGCATATAAATGCAGAGACTCATCTCGTGCATGTACCTGCCCTTCCTCCAGCTGCAGTTAGCACAGGTGAGCAAATACCAGGTGACATCACTGGGTAACCCACACCACAACTCACAACTCTTAATTCTCAGTAAAACAGAACACTTCTCCACCCCAAAAACACCCTGGCAAAAGATGGATGCATCTACCTTTGCACCCACATGTTTTCCCTCGAGCTGCTGCTATGTAACTGTAACCCCACCCAGAAACAGCCTCGTTGCTGGTCCATGGCTTTGTGACTTGCAATGTGCTAGGACTTGCTAAATAAACCTATGGACCTTGCTAGGACTTGTACTGCTAAAGAAACCTATGGAAGTTGACAGGTCATCCTATGTTTTGCTGTTCTAAGGCAACACAGGGACATACACACACAAAAATTATGCTAGGCCTTATTTTTATCCTTTTTTTCTCTCCATGAAGTAGCATTGCAAAGCTTCCCATCAACATTACTGATGCCAAATGCTTCACAGGGGCTTTCTACATGCAGAGACTTCAATCCTGGTCCACAATGAAAGACTTACACAACATTATTATTGGTTGATGTGTGTTTTCTTAAGGCACTGGCCTCACTTCAACTTTTAACATGACACTATGGGCAGTGCAACATATGCTGCTCTCACAGATGAGGAGCAAAGACCAGCACCAGGCTCACTTCATCCCAGACCTCTCGGCAGAGGATGCCACCAGAGGGCAATGCACACCCAGCATAAATATATTCAAACACAGGGCTGGGAGCTGCTCTCTTCTGTATGGGAGCAAAATAACTAAGTAAACAGCAATGGGGTCTAAAAACAACTATTACACGTGTGAGCATCACATGAAAACTCTGTTTTCACAAACTCAGCTTCTTCCAGAGATTCACATCTACTTGCAGGACACCAAAGCACAATAGGTCTGTGCTGTCTCCTCAGAGATGCTTCCTCAGCTGACCGTGAGGTGGAGCAGTTTTATTCTGAGGAGGGCCCTCCATCAGCCCAGCATCCCTCTGTTAGCCTCTGGGAGAAGTTAAGTGTAAAGAACCTGGAGGCCACAGAGTAATTGCCCTTATTTAATAATCGCCAATCAGAGAAGTTGGGGACTGCTGGGTGGATGGTGGGTGAATGGTGATGACTGGCACCCACAGGGCAAATCAAAGGGGAAAAAAAATTGCAGGAGGGAGGCTGATTGTATTATTTTCTTCCACTGACTGGTGTGGTACCTTTCCCCAGGTTTGTGCAGGCCACTCACATTTCTATACACCCCACATGTCTGGCACTGCACAGAAAAGCGTATGTCAACAAGGAGCACCTTCAAACACAGCTGAGATCTAGGGAGCAGCAGTGTACCCATGCCTGTGGGTCTGGCTACCTCAGTTTGCTTCCAAAACATGCATAAATTCACAGGGAAACCACAGCCCAGTCTCCACAGACTGAAAAATGGAGCAGATCTGCAGTAAATAGTATTACCATAAAACACAGCATCTCAAACACATTTTACCTTTCTTGCCCCCTCCCCAATGACACCTACTACTGATATTACACAAATTCCAAAAGCCCCTCCCCAGCTTTAGGTTGTTATTGTCTGCCCTCTAAAGAGCTGGGGAAGCTAATCTGCAGCTCAGAGACAAAAAGAACAGTTCACTTTCCCTTCTGCCCAGAGAGGCACGACTCCCTCTGGCACACTTCAAGCAGCTCTACCCCAGCCAGAAGCTGCTCACATAGGACGGCTGAGCTGGCAGGAAAGTTTAGCCTGTGTGTCCCAGAGAGGCAAACACCCAGACAGCCTGTGTATGCAGCAAGGTGAAAGCAATTTCTCTACTGATAAATACAGTGCAATCTAAGATCTGAAATAGAGAGCTTGCTAGTGATGCTCACATGCCCATTTTACCTTCTGCTCGAGGAGGGCCCGGCGCAGGGATACCCTCTGCTCAAGATCACGCAGCTCCCGATCATGCTGGGCTTCTGCCTGCATCTTGATTTTACTCTGATATGCATTCAGCAGCTCCAATTCTTGCTGCAGCTGCATCTTCAAAACCTGGCACTCTGCTTCCTGTGCTTCATCCAAACGCAGCTGGGAAAAGACAGACAATAGAGACGTTTCACTGTGGGGTAACCACTCCTGACACTCCGGGGGAGGACTGCGGGGAGGGGGAGAGAATGGGATGGGACTTTGTTTTCTTAGCAATACAATTGGTTCTCTATTGTGCTTCGTTTCACTGAACAGAGGACCTATAGTGACAAAGCCCGGTGACAGTGAGCCCACAGCACTGATCCAAGTGATGCTGATGAGCAGTGGTGCCTCGGGAACCACAACCCACATTGCAGAGACCGGACTGCTGGAGGTGCCAACATCCACAGCTCTCCTTTGGCTAGAGGCAAAGAGAAGATCTCTTGCTCTGTTCAACTGGATTAACCAATTACCTGTACACAGGAGACTTAAGTCCACAGCCCTGCCAATGCAGGGCTTCGGGCAAAAGAATATAATGACATAAACCTACAAGCAATGTGATACTGAACTTCTAAACCTTCCCATACACAAATTAAGCCAGCTATGCTGCCCTGCAGTGTCCAATCTGTCCAGAGCGATGTGAGCAGGATGCCATGTGCAAGAAGTGCAAAGAAAACTGCACATTCAGTTGTAGCAAGGACTCAAAGCATTGCTCATGTGGTCATTCCTTAAAAGAAGGAGTTTCTTAAAAGAAGGAATCACAGAACTTTCACAACACCTTTACCATTACTTCAGGTTTACAGGCAACACTCTGGACTCCTCCATGACTCACTGAGCACCTTCCACCAGAGGGACATGCTTTGGTTGGTGCCATCAACAAATCAAAACTTAAAATGACTTAAGACAGCAAGCTGCACAGTACTTGACAATGCTCTAACAGGGATGTTTATGCTGTCAAACTTCATGCAAAAGCAGTCCTCTGGCCACACAGATGCACCACTTTGCATCTCTGCCACAGCAGCTTCAACCTCCACCTGCCTGAAGGGGGGTAAACGCCTCTCTCCTCTGCGGTTGAATGCTGCTTTTTTAAACACAGAGGAATGACTGTGCAGGGTATGGTGTGTGTGTGTGTAGCAAGGAAGCAGCCAGCCTGCTGTCAGGATACAGATCAGTTAAAATGCAAACATCCCTATTTGGCTGAGGAACCCTGGGTCCCTCGGAGGCGACTCACAGCTTGTGTAGAGAGCATTTCATTAATGCTGTGATCATACTGCTCAGCCAGGATAGCCAGCTTCCGGGTCTGCTCCTCCTTGAGCCGTTTGAGGACAGCTTTATGTTCACTCTTTGGCGTGGTCTCCAGCAGATGGTTTCTCAGTGCTTTGTACTGTCTGGTTTGGATCTTGCATGTATCCTGAAACTGCTTCTTTATCTGTAGTTCTTTTGACTGGAAAGATGGAGGGGACACAAAGAAAAAACCAGCACGTTTCAAACGGGAGAAATATCCATTCAAATGGATATTTGGGATTACATTAAGGCTATGAGTTCAAGAATCCACAAATGTATATTAACATCTACAGTGCAAGGAGGGAAGCAAAAATACACAAGAGGCAATGACTATTGCTGCAGCTGCTTTGACACTGCCACTGTGAGGAACAATTACAATACAGACACTTTTATAACAAAGCTCCAGCCTAAATACAGCTGTCTCTGCACAAAGAGCCTCACATTTGTCACTGGACTGGATCCAGTCCTGGGTGTTGCTTTTCAAGAAAAGTTCTTGAGGGACAGGACTAATATTTATTAGCACCAAAAGCCATACTCAGACATGACTGTGCTTGTATGGCACATATATACGAACAGCACTTAATGTTATGAAAAGAAGCAGATCTGGTGCATGGGAAGGGAGAGGGAAAAAGAGCAACACTTTTTCCATTGAGGGTTTGATGAAGATAAGATGTATTCTAACCCTTGGTATCAAGAGCCTGGTTTTCATAAAGATACTAAAAAGTGGCTGGGAAAGATTAGTCACTTGAAGATGTATGCCTCAAGCAACATCAGCATTGTCCTAGTCTGGCAAACAAAACAATTCCCCAATCCTGACAGAGGCTTACTGGAGATTTGAGTTTTCCTTTTGCACTTGCTAGGATCTCTGTATTGTTTAGAGACATAAAACTCTGTGATTGCACACAGGGCTGGGAGACATCAACCCCGGAAAAGGCATCTGGACCTCACTTTGCTGTATGACCTTGAGGAAATTATTTTTTTCTTTTATCTCCCTCCAGAGCAGCTCGTGAGGGTTAACATTTACTAAGGGTTTTAAGATCTTGAAAAGAAAGGTGTTCTGAAGTTCCCTGTATCTTTCTACAGGAAGGCTGGCAGGGATACTTCTAACTAAGCAAAATCCACAAGTGATGAGCAATGCTGGTTAACTGATAAAAAGTCAAATTCTTCATGGTAATTAAAAACCAACCAAACAAACTCACTCCCTAACCCCCCCAGGTCAGAGCAGTCGGTACTGTCCCACTGTCAGCCACCACAGTCAAATTATGAAGCACTGGGGACAAAAACAGAGCATAGGGCCAGATTCCTGTCCCTTGGACAAGCTGGAATTGCTCTGGGATCCAAACCAGCAAGGCAGATCCATGTGCACATCTCCTGTCAGCTCCCCCACTGCCTGCTCCTGGCACTAACTCAGGCTCAGCAGGGTAGGTGATAAGCACAGCACTTGTAGCTCCCTGGGAAGATGCAGAGGGATCACACAACCCACCCAGCCTGGTTTAGACATCAGCATTCCTTGCTGCACAAACCTGCAATTCCACTTTGCTAACCTGATACAGAAAACAGGGTTTCATTCAAACTAAAACATTCAGCATGGAAAGGAATGCATCACTTTTACCCTTTCTAAATTCATAGGAAGTTATTTCCCTCTGGGAAACCTTTAAGGTTGTTTCTCTGTGCCCTTAAGGGAAATGCCAGCAGGTTACACATTCCCATCAGGGACCTGGTCACGGGCAAACTATTTTGTCCTCACTTTCTGTGAAGTCTTGCTTGGACAGCAGACTCCGTTTACAGGCTTCCAATTCAAAGGCTTTAACAACAGGAAACAGAAGGGAGGGGTAAGATTTCCAGTCAGACTCCTGACATGATCATTTTGACCTAGTATTGTGAAATACCAGCAAGAGGGTATTTGCATCACAATTAACACACTCGAAATAATAAACAGGGCAGTTTTCATTGAGGGGTGAATTCTAGTTATGGGTCCTTCTGGTGCTGCAACAGCAGCAACAGACACTGACCGTTAAAAAACCTGCTCTCAGGACAAAGGACCTCACTAAATAACAAAGGGAAAGCCTGAAACGTGCCCTTGAGGGAAACTGAACAAATACTCAAATTATCTATTCAATTAAGAATACTCGCCTGCATTAGTCAGAAGCAAGAGAAGAGTTAATGCTGGGGAACAGTCTTGATAAATAGGGGATTGTGCTCAAAGCAAAGGGCTGTCCAGCAGGCTGCATTATTAGTGCTGTGTGTACAGGAAGGTGCTGGATTGACAGCTCAAGCCTGAAATCCTTTGCTAATCACAGAACAGCCACGCAAAGTGCAAGCTTCCCATGCTCCCCCCCAAACACCCCAGCCCTGTCCTCACTGGGGAAGGGAAGGGGGTGAAGGGTCTGCAGAGGTGAGAGGGCAGCCAAGCCCCTGCAGCCCCCGAGCCTGCTGATCCTGCTGTCCCCACTGCCAGCCAGGGAACAAGGACGGAGGCGCTGCCCACCCGTGTCTGCATCACCTTGGGGAGGCAGGACTCATTCATGCTAATCTCAGAAGGATCAACCTAATACAGCTGCTTCAGTTTTATTCAGCTCAGAGTGCAGCACAGCTTCCCTGTGAAGTCATCAGCTATTTATACACTATATCCTTGGAGATTCTCAACAGCGATCAGATGGTCCCTTGTTCTCCCAAGCTAGGTTTGCACTATTTAACATTATCCTAATATTGACAAATCAGGTTTGGGGTTGGGGTTTTTTTTTTTCCTGAAGTTTTATTTTCAAGTTGGTTGTTTTCTCTGTCAGAAGTAACTTGCAGGTGGTGAAAACTAAGTCAGATAGGAAATAACACGAAGAGGAAAGACCTAGAACAACAAAGAAACCCCATGCTCAGTATGCCATACACTCATTTTGTTACTGGCACAGCTGAACACTGGGTGGAGAGAAGAATTCTGCCTCCTCCAAGGAAATGCACCAGGCAGCTTTGTGAAAGGCCTTAAACTCCCTTCTCAGACACTTCAGAATAAACCACTGGACTTCTCTGGATGAAGCAAAGGCTTACAATGAGAACATGAAAAGCCTCAATTACAGAGGCCCTGTAGTTCTGGTCAGCCACCACAGCTACAAGGTAGTATGAGAAACCCACGAGAGCACAACACAGCAAAGGTCAGGGCTAGGAGCTTCCTGAGGATGCTGCACTTGGCTGGGGTGTCTCTCTTCCCCCTGTGCTGGCTACAATACTGGCCTTAATATCAAAACAATAACAAGGTGAGCAAGCCAAGACCCATAGCACAGGTCATTTGGATGCAGGCAGCAACACAAAGCTTTTGTCTGTTTGTTTTTAAATGACACTGCTTTATTGCAGAAGATTTATTCCTATATATGGGGGGAGAAGAGGATCAGAAAACGGTGTAGGAGGAAGAGGGGGGGAAAAGAGCACTGCAAAGATTAAATGCGTTTTAAACTACCACCAAAAGGAAGGCATGAGCTTTTCAAACAAAATGAGGCAATTCCTGCCTACAACCACCACTGCTATGGTTCATACGTATGGTGCAGGGCTGGCAGTTACACAACCTGACAAACACGACGCTGTTTAAAGAAAGCACTCATGGGAGAGCTCTTCAAAGCAGCGAGCTCCAGAACACCCGGGACCTGCAGACACCGAGGTGTAGTGTACCACCTCTCCACCACCACCATTAGTACCTTCAGGCTCTTGGGCTGCTGCCGGACCTCCATGACGTGCTTCCTCCTCAGCTCCCGCTCCCGGCGCTTGTTGTACTCCAGCTGGTTGGTGAGCTCGGTCTGGTGCTGGAGCCGGATCAGCTCACAGCGCATCTTCTGGATGGTGCTGAGATGGCGGAACTCCAGCTCCTGCATGGACTCGTGCTGACGCAGCAGCATGGCGTGCTCCAGGTCCTTCTGTGTCTGCCTTTTGTTTAACTCCTAACGGGAGGACGGAGGGAATTATTAGGTTCTTTGGACTTACTTGGTGACATTTCGCTCTGTTCGCAAGGGCATTTCTCTCTTTCTAAGGCATCTGAGGACAGGGCAGAGTTTCTAGGTCTTATCAGAGGCAGACAGCACCACCACCAGTAATTTTTCCTTCCTCATTTCACTTTTCTTCTTCCTGTTCTAGATACTCAGCAGGGTTCACAGTAAGCATTTTCTAGAAGGGCCTATAACTGTCGTGCCTGTTGAGTTCTTGGATCTAAGTTCTTCCACAACAAGGCACTAATCTTTATCATTTGATTCTTCATGATTCCCTACATCCACAGGGATTACCAGGTGGTGTTGCAAAACATACCAAACCATTATTTTATAAAAACTAAAATGTGGTAATTTTTTAGATGTGGTAATTTTTTAGATGTGGTAATTTTTTAGATGTGGTAATTAACACTCCAGTGAGATCGTAGTTGGACTGTGGGTGCTCCTGTGACATCCATTTCACTTGGGTGGTTCCAGGTCTCATCTCTGCCTGTTCTCTTACCTCCCGGACAAGGTCCTGCTCCAGATTATGACGACCAAGGAGCATCCGTCTCTTAAAGCGGCGACACTCCAGCTCCAGGTACTGCCTCTGACGCCTCAGCAGGTTGGCTTCCTCCTCTGCCTGAAAATGCTGGATGTTCTCCTTCTGCTTGGAGAGCCACTCCTGCTTCTCCTTCTTTGGAGTGCTCTGGTTTTCATTCAGCTCCTGATAACAGCAAGGTAATTAATTGTGGAATAGTCACATTAAGCTCCTTGGTCCTGAACAACTGGATGGACCTGCCTAATAAATTATGTTTCCAAGCTGTTCCACCTTGTCTTCTTACAGCCAGTAACAAGCCAGCCTCTGCAAAACGTATTTTATCATGTATCTAAGGGAACACCAGGAGGCAATTCACAGTGGAGCAAATCACCTACTACCTTTTTCTGCACTGCCCATTTTGACTGGCCAATGGTGGTTTGTGTCCACAGTTTCTAGACAGGTATTAGCTCGAAATATAAAAATGATAGCTTGCCACTGAAAGCAGAGACACTTAAAGGTCCTGCCAAATGCTTTGTCGGGCTCCCAAAGGACTGAGAGAAGAAGGGAAGCATCATCACCCTGTTCTTCAAACAGAACTCAGGTCACATAAAGCCCATTAGCAATTTTTGTGTGTCTTGCTTGATCAGGACACGCACACGTTCTGTAAGTAACTCATCAAGGCAGAGCCACTCACTGAGATGCCACAACTTAAAAAAACATCAAGAAGTTCACAGGTAAAACTTAAGGCCACAATTTCCACATTTGTATTAAATTCAATATATAGCTTGAAGCACCTTTGGCAGAAGACTCTGTGTGCCTGAAGTGCACACCAGAGATGCCCGTGCAGTAACTAGACTTGTTGCAATACATTTCAACTTCAGAATGAGACAGAACTCCTCTGTATTTCATCAGTGCTTCTTGCTGCTCTGTGATCTGCTGCCCACTTAGAGAAAGATTCTATGTTATTATAAAGGGCCCACGCTACTATAGTTTTTGTTAGATCTTTTTTGGCTCTGCTGCTCTTCAGCCTTTTTTCTCTTGGGAAACGTCTATGTTTGGGAATATTCCCCTTTGGAGCAAGTTCCAAAGTTGCGTCACTCAAGTTGATGGTTGAACACTAAATGGGTCTTTCAAAAAAAATTATTTATAGTGCTCACGGTTTCAGCCACTCCACAAAAAGAATCAGGAACTTTGATTCTACAGTTTCTCTGCATTTCACAAAGGTCATGATTTTCACTACAATATAGTGATTATTAAACTATTATACAGCTTTCTCCTTAAATATTACATGGTGTTTTACAGATATTCTCCTTAATAAAAAACCTGTAGGTCATCTTTACTGCTCTGTTTTCTTGCTGCTGCTACAGAAACATCACTTCAGTGATAAGAAACTCCATTAACTGCTGCAGTGTGTGGCCAATATCTGCAGCAACAAGGTTTGAGAAAAACGCCCATGACCTTTCTTAAAACTACTTATTTTCATTCCTTAGGAGTGCCAAATCTGCATCGTTTTCACTAAAAAGTAATATTAAACAATGGAGAAGGTTGTACTTTCACAAGATAAACATAAACCCTCTTACTCTGAGGTCAAAGATACGAAACAAACACAGTATGTACAGGATCCTGCACATGAAATGCAGAACTTGCTGCAACCCAGCAAAAGATCTCTTGTGCACAGCAGCACTTCTGTCTCTGAACGTCCACCACTTTCTCATGGTATTGGACATTCTACTATATTCACATTTCTCATTACAGGTGGGTTACCTCTTTCAGCTGCTCTTTACGGAGCTTATATTCTCTCTTCTGGGACTCCAGGAAACTGTTCAATTCTTTTTTCTGTTGGGCCTGAATATGCTGTTGAAACTTCTTTTCTTCATTGGCCATCACTTTAGCCTACAGCAAATCCAGCAGCAAATCAGTCTGAGTCCTGATTACAGCTCGTGTTCCATCTCAGCCCCAAGAGTGGGAACCCACAGCACAGTCAGCACGATACTCACCATGACTCTGAATAAGGGTGACTCTCAGGAGCTTGCCCTCAACTCACTTCTACTCCACCCCCCCATCAAGCACCCAGCAAGTCCTTTTTCAGCACCTCATTTCCTCAGCCCTATTGTTCTGCTAGTCTTGCCTAACAAAGTCAACACCTTCTGATAAACTCTATCCTTAGCCCTCCACGGAGAGATCTGAGATGAACAAAGAATCAGTAGGAATCGCTGTAGGCGGCACCACTTCATTATCAATTATTTGAAAGCGTAAAACCCCCATATCCATAAGTAACTAGACAGTGAACATTTAAGCAGAGCTGGCACATTTCTCCACAGGCTAATCTGCCTCTCTAACACTTGATGGCAGCCAGTTACTGACAGCATATACATGGCAAAAGAAGGGAAAACCCTCACAGTATTTTGTTTGGGGTCAGCACACTAATATTTAGTACAAGGCACTGCGATGAAGGACATACCTTTCCTCTAGTTACATAAACCCCTTAGTGTAAGGAGGTGGTGTATTAGCCTTTTTCTAATTAGCAATTTGCTTGGTTCCTGAAAACAGACACGTAAGAGACTACAATGTCATCTCTTCATCAGCGAGGGGAAGTGGACAATTCAATGTATTTAACAAACACAGGCTGGTCTGCTACCCCGTAATCTCCTACCTCTTTTTCCATGGCTGCTTGGTGCTTTTTAATCAGCTTTTCCATTTCTGCAGCAAAATTGTTACGCTGGGTTTCGAGATCTTTGTCCAACCTGAGGCGGTGCTCGTCCATCTCTGCCTTCAGTTTATTCTCTAATGCCATCAGTTGCTTCTGGTGTTGCCTTCTCATACGTTTATAGCCAGACATCTGCTCTCGGAGTTCAGAGTCTTGTTCATGCTCCTGCATTTGCCTTGTCACCTGGGAAGATAACCCCGTCGGGCCAAAGTGAGCTAGTATTTCTTAATCTGCTTTTCAACAGTCTTCAAACCACAAGAGAAAACTATACAGGAAAGAAATATGATTTTGTTGTAAAGAAAAGCACACATCCTAATGGCCGCCCAGCAGATTAAAAAGTGAATTCTGCTGTAGAAGATAAACTCACGCTGGTTCCAGAAGAAAAAATGTACAATTGTTATAAAGTAGGTAGTAAATAATGTCTTTTTAGCCCACTGCAATGAGGGTGAGGATGAGGATATACACACATACACACACAAATATACATAATATGCATATGAAAATAAAAGCCAGCTTACTATAATAAACACTTCCACATATTCTACTAAGCACACTGGCTTTGAAAATACCCAATATACCCAAATGACATGTCGCATTTAAGCTTTTATTAACTTACACAGAACTCTTTCAGTGATAATCTCTCAGTCAAGGAGGACAGCTCATATTCTGAGGAAATCCTATGAGCACAGAGCTACATTCAAGTGCACCCCTTCCTATCCAACTCCACCCACATGAAGACCTCTACGTACCAGCGAGGCTGTGCGTATGGTAGCGAAGTGCTCTCGGTTGCGATAATGAGACTTGTGGCGAGACACTTGGGGAGGAGACTGGGGTTCTGATGCCCTTGTTCGAGGGTCTGATTCCTCTCTGTAGTTTTCTTCCTCCTTTTCAGCCATGAGAGAATAAAGAGAATGGGTGTTACTACAGATTTTTAGTTGGGTCTGGTTCAAAAGATGTTTAGAAGGAAGAAAAATCGTTTTGCGTTCATCAGAATCGCAGATTGTTAAGGGTTGGAAGGGACCTCCAAAGATCATCTAGTCCAACAAGGTCACACAGGAACACGTCCAGGTGAGTTTTGAATGTCTCCAGAGAAGGAGACTCCACATCCTCCCTGGGCAGCCCTAAAAGATCATCCTGCCAATAAGCTGGATGGAGGAATTTACTGCAACCAGAGCTCCGATCTAGGGTCTTTGTTTTGGGAGTTTCATTGTGCATTTTTATTACTAAGAGGCAAATTACTAATTAAAGCTGAAAGTGAGAAGAAGAAATGGGAGAACTGAGTTAAACAGTTTACTTCAACAAAACATAAAAGCTATAAAGATGATGATATCAAGTCTGAAAGATGAAAACACCATCTCTGTAACCCTGAAAGACAGGGGAAGATTTTTCATTACACCCACTACAGAAACACCTCAAAGCAAATTTTAAAATTTGTCATGGTGTACTCCACATTCTTATTTTGAGTTTGTCATTCATCACACAGCGATTAAGAGTTAGATATGATATACTAATTAACTCCCTGAGGAAATACCTGCATGTCTGCTGCATATCTGGGCAAAGAACAAAACACTTGCACCACACCTATCATTAGCCAGGGAAACGCTACAGCTTTGAGAGGAGGTGTGAACACCCCTCTGCAGCAAGAGCACTCCCCAGTTTGCCCTTCGTGTGCTGAGATAAAGCAGGGAAGTGGTTTCACACCTTGCCACGGCCACAGTGCTACATTTCTTTTTCTACGCATCTTTGTTCATTAGCCAAATATTCAAATGAAGTGCTGGGAAGCTGGGTGCTCCAGGAACACTGCTGTGGGTCCTGTATTTAAGAATTCACTAGCTAGGAGGTAAGAAGGGGGAACTCTCACATCCTTTTGTCTCATGAAGCAGCGCTCTGTAAATTAAAGATATCCACTAAATAATAAACCTGTTCACAACCTGCCATTCCAACTCCTCACAGTAGACAATACTTCAGCAAACTGTTTTGGAAACAATTAGTAAAATAATTATTAGTGAAGCCACAAAAATAAGCTATTCTTACAGCAACCTTCCAAAGTTTACAGAATAATTTAATATATTTGGGGCACAATATTATAACCTGATATAGGAAGCACCCAACTTTTAGTCGTCGCGCCAACCAAATCTCCTCCCATCTCACACCTTTAAAGTTCTCCAGTAAAACTCCACCACTTACCGGCTTCAAATGAATGACAGAGCTGTTTGACATCACGGTGTGGTCCCCCTCCATCATATCCAGCTCACTCTTATCATCCGAGGCATCTGGAAGACTGTTAACACTACTGCTTTGGCTACTGGCACTGATAGACATACTAGGAATGGACTGATTGCTTCCGACACTGTTCACTGTTCCTGTCCTGCCCACACCGTGATCTTGTTCCTAGGAGAAAGGAATTATTAAGAAAATCCAAATCCATCACAGCTCTATCTATGGGCATTACTAAATGAAACGTTCATTCCATTCCTATCTAAAGGCATCTACTTGCCACATCATGGCAGTTCCCACCCTCCAGGCATTGCCATGAAACATTTCTCTTGTGGGATGCTGGGGAAGGAATCAACCTTGTCAAGATTAACTGGCTGATGTCAGAATCTTTTCAACAGTGAGCCTGTTAACAAGCTGAACTCTATCATGTATCAGCAACAGCATGTCACCAGAAACTGTTCTGACACCAGCAGCATCTAAGTGTTCAGCTGGGACCCTGCACCTCACACAGTTTCTTTCTGTACTTGAGAACTGCAATCCAGAGAGTCTCAATTTCTGCATGGTGACCACAGCACGCAAACCAAAAAAACACAAATTAATTTCCTGGATTACTTTATTTTAAAATAAATAAATAAATACAAGTTTCTATGTCTTAGACTCAGAACAACATACTCCATACAAAATTAAAAGGCTATCAAGGGCCTACATATGGTCAAATCAGGGGTTAACTGCCATTGCTGGGAGAGTCCTCATGAAGCCTCATAAGCAGGCAAAGCCAGGACGTACAGAACTGGAAGCTAACTGGTCAAGCATGAACACATGGCAGAGGTTCTTGCCAGCACTAGGTATCTCCCCTGCTTGTCCTTGAGTTATCTTTACTGCAAGCACAGAGAGGAAGACAGAGCTTACAGCCAGGTATGTCAAGAGCCTCCACTCATTTTAGCAATACCTAAGTTGTGGTTATTTAAATGACAGCATCATTTCTCTGGCTCAGTGATGAAATCCAAAGTTTCTCTCACCTCCTCCTCCTCCTGTGTTTCCACTGCAGGGCCGTTGTGTGCCTCCTGGAAGAGGAGCTTCTTCATTTTACGATACTGCAGGTTGTCCAGTTCTCTCACTGCATCCTTTGTTCTCTGAATCAAGTCTATTAACACTGTTTCGGGCCGCTCCCGAAGAACAAACATGTGCTGGAGAACACACAAATAGATGAGTGACCTCTTATCCCTCCAGTGCACATGCTTTGAGGATACAACTATGAGCTCTAGTTGGGGTTAGCAGCCCTCTTTCTCCCTGTGCAGGAGGTGAACACCTTCCTGGCTTACATTGGCACTATTTTTAGATTTCATGATCCAGAGAGATTCCAGAATGATTGCTTTGTGATGGGAGACATCCACCAGAAAGCAAAGATGGAAAAAACCCAGAAATGGTATTTCATATACCATGAAAATGGGCTCAGTTTAAACCTAAACTTCTTTGGATGCTGGGGGATTTAGAGATGTTATCTGCTTGTGGTTTAGAGGGGGAAGAGCAACAAATAACATATAAAAGCTAAAGGTGTTAGACTGGTTATGTATCTCTAACCAAATATTAACTCATTATAATGCTCTTTTCCTTGTTTAGAAAAGCTTGAGCATCAAATATTCTGCATGCAGCTCAGACACAAAATAGGCTGTGAACCTCCAAGCCCAGCCCTAGAACAGTTAGCCACATTATGCTCTTTTTTTTTGTTGTTTTGGAAATATTCCCTGCATTCCACTGCAAAGGTGGCTACATTTTGCCAATAGGTAGAACAAGCCCTGGCTATGTGTGTCAGAGCAGCTTTTGCAGTCTCCAGATGAAATGTGCTGTGCAAGCATGAGTCATTATTAACACCACTGCTAGCTTCATTTTGTTCCTCAGGAGAACTGCATTGCCATTTCCAACATGTCACAGCCCCTACCTGTCCCTGGGAAGTGGCACGCAGCTGTTTCAGACTATAGATATGGAAGGAATGCATTCACAAACGTTTCATTTCCATCAATGTTCCCTTTTAATTGCAGTGCACTGCTCAAAATAAAACCAATCTGCAGAATTCTGAAATGGCAGGACTGCCCACCCACACCGAAACCTTTACTGGGTAATTGCATTTACTTTGTGAGCACAAGGTTTTTAAAGAGGCAAAAGTCCTTAGAACCATTTAAGGAAAAACTTGCAGAAAGGTGATGAGAAAGCCCTCAGAAATAGGATCCATTTCCCAGCACTGCAGAATTTTAGATAAATCTCTGTTTAGCACAAACATGGCTGGGATAAAACCCCCCCAAAATAATGTCACGAGCACTGTGAAGAGAATGACAAGTTAGCAAAATCCTGAATGCCAACTGGTGCCACAATGGAAACCCATCAAAGTCACACTGACAACAAAGCAGCTCCAACACCTTCTATGTGAGTTGTGTTCACTTAGGGACACGTTGGCTTTTTGCAACAAGCTGCAACTTTGGTCTTGTTTCCAGACTAGAGTAAGAAAACCGAGTATCTGCAGCATAGGGGAGCACAACTGAAGAGAAAAAGCCTAAGAAATAAAGCAGGAGCAAACCTGCAGATTGCTGGGGCTTATTCATGTCAAGAAGAATGGGGAAGAAAATCTGCTCTCCTCTGCACCCTTTTCCCCCAGGGATACTATTAGAACAGGGAGTTTCAGTTCTACGTGTAAAGCACACAGGTGATGGGAGAGGATAAAAAGCCTTTAGGGGTATAAATAGCAAAGAATAAAGAGGGAAGTAATAGAAGGTATTTGTTAACTAACACATGGCAGCTCTGTCAGGATTACTTATAATCACTGGAAGGATAGACTGAGCTTAAGAAACTGAAACTCTCCACAAGTTCATGGTCATCCAGTGTCACTTGTTGGACGTCCTTTTATGATGAGAACAAGGTTGGCTTGGAGAGTCACCTGGGGAACCACCCAAGACTACAGAGGGGCTGTAAAGCTTGGGCTGCCAGCTCAGGACACCCCCCAGCATCCTCAGCAAAAAGGGGTGTGGGATAATGGGCAGAGAAAGCATCATTAACTGTAGCCTAGCAGGGTTGGTGAGACAGAAGAGCATCCCAGGGCAGGGACTCTTTAATACCACGTGGAAAACAAAAGGGACAAGCAAGCCAACCTTCAGAAGCTCCTCTGATGTAGGCCTGTCTTGAGGGATTTTCTGGAGGCAAGAATCTACGAAGTTTCGAAAATAATCAGACCTGTAGGAAGGAAAGTGAAAAAATTAACCAAATATCTGAGTTAACTACCCAGCTCATTAAAGAATCAAGACATTCACATGTGGGCACTGCTGGCAGAAGGAGTGGGGAGGAACCACACAGATCCAGTACTTCATACTGACATCCCTCATCAAGCCAGAGCCCACTGCTATTAGCAGGCAGCTCCCTTTAACCTCAGCTTTCAGACAAAATGTTTCAGCCCAAGAATGTAAAAATACAGGGCAATGCAAGGGGAAGGAAAGTTCCCTATAAAGGCAGACACCTGCATATAACTCAGTGTGGGCATCAACCCTGTCAAATTCTGTATTGCACAAACTCTTCAAGGTCTAATCAGAGCCCCTGCCCTGTTCCACCTCTGTGTGGAGGTGTTTAATCTGCAAACTGTGTTAAAATTCTGTGTTTTGTCCTTTCTTTCTCTGAACACAGTTTTCAGAAGGGCAGGATTATATCTTGAGAGCAGCCACACATCACTTGTACAGGTTTTATTTCTTTCCTCCCCCACTCCCATCACATAATGTGGGTTTTTGCTGCTGCAATCCTTCAGTAAATTAAATTATTGCATTTTTTGGCCAGAAAAATGCACAGAACGATGACTTGAATGTTTTGTCAAGCACCAGGGCATGAAAGAGCCCAACCAGAAAATCTCAAAAGTAGGAAAAAATATGGCAAAAAGTATTTTCTTAGAGGCCTAGAATAATTTGTTAAAAAAAAAATGTAATTAGGAAGTTTTTAACTTTTGAAATTAGATCACTGTGCTTGGTGTTTGAAAAGACAGTTGTTGAGGCTGGAAGGCACAAAATGTTACTACTGTGCTTTATTCTCCTGGATTTTATGCAACAGACACTTGCCACAAAAGTGGTGTCTTCATCTTGCCCAGCAATACTTCAACAAACAAGACTCAGGAATTGACAGTGTGGTTTGTGATTCAAAAAACACTAAAAGCCACATTTTTGGCTAGCCTGGGAGCTTCAGAAGTTTACTGACCCTTGAACTGAATTTTTGAGAGGGATCTTTGCTTCTTCCAGCAGCACATCCTGGATCTGCTACATTCTCTAGAGTCTAAAATGCGTTTAGTAATTGGTCGATTTTGTATACAAAGTGTAGAGAGACCCTAATAAGAACCTTCCAGCTCACATCCTCCCCAGGAATCCAGCCATTTCAAGGGCTCAGCATGACAAAGCACTCCATTTACAGCCATCCCCTACAACATTCCTCCCTCAGTCATACTCACCATTCATTCGACTGTAGTGTAGGGGATTCATTCTGCGCTATGTGATATAAGGCACTCATTGCGTTCATATTAAACAAAGGAGGCTTCCTTTCCGCTGCACACAAAAGAGAAGAGGTTTTATGGAGGGAGATAGTGCCAGAGTTTTGTGCTTTTTTAATTTTTTTTATTTAGTTTACATCCCTTTAAAAAAGAAAAACCACATCAGCACAGTCACTATTGCCCGAACACGGAACCCCAAACCGACCCTACCCTGCAATCAGACAGATATGTTGGCATATGTCCTATACCATTGCAGCAGATGAAAGCCCTTTGAAGATCAAATGCCTTGTCCTCTCAAGCTTTCAATTTAGGTGGTTTATCATAGTTGAGTTCTCTGACTCATGTCAATGTACTAAAATAGGAGTAAGTTAACAGTAAGCTCCATACTCGGTGTTTAGCCACTGAACATTCTTGGTTTCGTGCCCCCCTCTCCTCCTTTTTTCAAGCTACAGTTGCTAAAAAGCTAACAAATATCTAATTCTAGCAGGACAGCAGTGCTGAAGAAAAAGCTGGTGGCAAGAACCATCAAATCACACTTAACTGACTAAGCACATGGGCAGGAAGTCAGTAACAGGCCAACTCTTTATACTATTTTGAGAGTCACATTCTCTTTGGCTCTTCTCTCTCTTTCAAGCTTGTGTTACTCTTATAGACTGACACAGCATGAAAGCTTAATGAGGAAGGAGATGATCTCACTGTAACAACAAAATTGAAGCTTCATCAGAATGTTTATGGGGTAAACCTATAAAGCTCAGCCTCGCCATAAACATTCCAGAGAAGCTGCTCAGGCCATGAGGACATTCTTACACGAGTGAAAATGCAACAGAAAACTTGCTTTCCTGAAAAAAAAACAACAAATAAAGCAAAAATGCCAGTTTTCTTATTCTGCTTTTCCATTTTGAGTTAAATAGCAGCAGAAAGTCGTGTCTCAGAGACCACAGTTCACTCACTGCTATCCCCAGGATGGACCAATCTCTAAAAAATTCCTCAGAAGGGGTGAATTTGAGGAGTTCAGCTTCTCTCAAATATAGCACTTTACTTTCTCTGATCTGGTAACTAGTTGCTGCTATTGAGGATCAGACTGATCGTCCATTAAACTATTTTAACTGACCCCTTACACAATTTTAACTGACTGTTCTCCCTAGTTTTCACCTCTCTTAACTCACCTGAATAAAACAGAAATCTTCAGGAAACACCAAAACTGAGCCCTCAACGAGGCCATTTCTAAGACTAAGCAAAAACTTGAGAAGACCACTCAACATCTCATTATTCTGCTTTCTTCCCATGCTTACTCAAACCAACACAAATGAGATAATCACATGGGCCCAGCCTACAACACTCTACTGTCCTGACCCAGCCTCACCTCCCACCACCCTAGAAGCTGTAGATGCTTCATATTGCAAACACAGAGCATGCAGCAAGGCTCCCGGGGGTGTGGTGGCCATGAGCTCACTGCATTCCTGGAGCCCTGCACCCAGCCAAGTCTCCTTACTCCACTCAGAGCAGGGTTCTGTCATGACAGTCACACCCCTTCAACTTGCTTTATATTGGCAACCCCCAAAAATAAATAAAAAAAAAATCTCTGGTCTGAAGAAAGAATCTATTTCATGTCCCTGGAAGAAAATGAAGTTGACAGTTTGGAATGCCAGACAGCATTTATAGCTAAACTGTGCAGTTCACATGGATTAGTGTGTTCCTGAGAGCTCTTGCTGCCTGGCCAGGCTGCTCCTCCACTGAGGTCAGGTTGGACCATGAGCAATGAGATGTGACAAGGATGGTAGGACAGCCTCAGGTGCAACGAGCAGCACTGAACCCACCATCCCATGAAAAACTTACAGCTAAGTGCTTCTAGAGAGCTGGAACCTGGCTAAAATCTGGGTAGTGCTGGGCATGGTGTTGAGCTCCAGTGAGTGTGGTTTTGTTCCAAGGAAATGCTACCTGCTAAATTTAAATAGGATGTCATAGGAACACAGTCCTTTTAAATAGACATTCTGCTTTAAGGAGGCTCTTCTAATGACAAGACCATCATTTCTTTGGGGTTTGATTTATGGGTTACCACTCAGAAACTGGATTATTCCTTAGCTTTTTCTTAAATAAAAATTATTCTAAAAAAGAAAGATTTTCCCAGCAAAATCTACTCACAAGTGACAACATACCCTGAACACAGCTTTGATGGGGTCCACTTATCCAAACTTCATTATTGCAGGACTTGTTATGTATCTTACAATTTCATGTAAACAATATCATCAAATACATTTTCACACTGGTACTTTTAATGGTTCATTTCTTAACCTCTTCAGCAAACAACTTTTGAACTGAAAAACAGTCTAACTGCCTCTCCCACAGAATGTGAACACCTTCAGTGATGTAGCTTGGCTATTTTCTTTGTCTATATAACTCTTTTTCTTCAGGTAATGAAAACACCAGTTCAATAAACATCAAATTGGAGCTTGGTCTAGAATTCTAGAGAGCACATTTAGCTCTTTTCTCTAAAACCAGGACAAGGAAGGAAGCACAGATCTTCTGCACCGTGCTTCAGCTGAGTAAATTCTAGGTATTAAATAACTACATTTTACAATTTTACAAAGGAAATAACTTACCTAACTCAATACAGGTAATTCCAAGAGACCAAACATCTACTTTGCCATCATACTGCCCTTCATCCATGGCTAAAATCACTTCTGGGGCCATCCTGAAATGGGAAATGGGTGCTCATGAAATTCCGGGCAACGGAACACGTTATCATCATTAGTATTCCAATGAGACAGGTTGTTCCATTGATTTCAGCTGCCATAATCCAATTATTCCCCATGGTATCAGGCATGAACATGGGATACTGGGAACAAAGACCAGGCACCCACACAAGCAGAAGCCTGTGGGGAGGCTACATGATGTTCTCCTGTGCTTTGCCCTGCTCTCCATTCATGAGCATTGCCCCCTTCTCGCCCTCCTACATTTCCAATAGTTTAGCTGGCTGGCCAACTCTGGTGCCATAATTACAGCCTGCAGTTGTGGAAACACCATGGGTTAGGTGTAAGAGAGCACAAGCATACAAGGGATCTGCAAAGGGGTTTGTTCAGGGAACCTGGCCTTGCCTATGGAAGAAAAAACACTTCAGTTATTTCAACAACCGGACGCGGCGAGAACATAGAAATTGTTAAAACCACTGGGGGGAGTGATTAAAATATATTACAGATGATTCAATCCCACCTCTACCACTTAAAGTCAGTGTAAGTAGAACAACAGAATAATAATTTTTTTTTTTTTGTGAGCTACAAATACAAGGATCCACAATTTCTTCAAGTCAGAGCCTACTCACCATTTAATCTCTTTTTTTTTTTTAACACTACCACAACTGGAAGAATACAAAGCTAGCTTCAAGAAAGTCCAACTATATTAAGGACCCAATACATGATCCTTTTACTTGACAAAGCCAGAAATGCATAAAACTCTTGACTTACCAATATGGCGTCCCCACAAATGAGTTGGCAGGAGATGCTATGGAAGCAGACCCAAAGTCAGCAAGTTTCACCTGTCCTGGCTCTGTCAGCAGGATGTTCCCTGCCTTGATATCTCTGGTTATAGAATACAAGTGTCAAGATTATTCCTTTCCAAAAAGAAAACTTTCTCTAGGACAGACTATAAAACACCCCAGCATTCATATGTTCAAGCTGCAGAACACCCAGATTTCCCACAAATACAAAATCTTTAAGGTTAATTGTTTAACATGGCCCTTGGTCTTGGAATCTAGTTTGTCTTAAAAATCAACTTACAACAGCACACCTGGGTAAGCTTCACGTAGAGTTCAGCAAAACCTCCTGAACAGCTATGTCCTTTAGAAAGGTTTTCTAGAAAGCCCTAATAAGGTAACTACTCAAATCCTTCACCCTACTAAAATGCAGCAGGTCCTCCAAACACAAAGAACATTTGCATCCCATACTTACTGTGTGCTCCTTAACATGTGTGCTCATGTTAAACTGATTTTCCAAGTATTAGTGCTCCCCCCACCCCTGCAATCTTTGCCTTGTTGCTGAGGTGAACTCAGCCTGCCTTGATATTCATGGCTTCAGGGAACCAGCAGCATCATGTCAAGTATTGAAAAGCTTCACAGATTTAAAGCAATTCTGCAGAAATCCTGACAGTGTGTATGGACATCCATAGCTTGCTAGTATTTGACTGCTATAAATCACTAGTTTGGGAGCACACAGGCACTGCCAGAAGAAAATCTGTGCTTACAAATACTCAATTGGGGATGAAAGGGATACAATCAACAAAATAAATTACCTCTAAGTGTGTGAGACAGCAAAAGCACAACCACTTACCTATGGATCATATTGTGAGAATGCAAGTATGCTAATCCCTGGAGAGCACCATGGGTAATTGCTGCTATTTCCACTTCTTGCAATGGCTTTTTATGAACTTAAGGAAAGAATTTATTTGAAATTCAATATTAAAGAAAACAATGCAGTTTGCAGCATGCAAGTGAGTACTGTTAACAATGTAAACAGAGAAAAAAAAAATAGTAAAAGTTCATTTTTACTAGGTTCAGTATGAGAAGCAAATGTAAAAAGAATTCACAGCATACATTCTAAAATCAGCTGTAACCTTCTAACTGTAAAGCAGAGATATTTACTATCAAAAAGAGAATACTTTGTGACCATAAACTACATTCCTGTCAGTTCTGTGACTATTCTCCCAAATACCTATTTGAGACTCAACATTCAATTTTCCATTACAGAAGCTAAATCCCAAACCCTAGAACTTTATGGCAATTCACACATGAATAAGCTGTAGCAATACAGATGCCTCTCCAGCAGCTCAGCCTTTTGTCCTGAAATGCTTCTGGCAAGGAAGGGAGATGAAAAACTTACTGGCCACACATATATCTTCAAAGAAAGTTCACTTCAAGAAGCCTGATAGAAAAACGACCATTTAACAAAAGACCTCATCAACCAAAGCCCTAATACTGCTGCAGTGCTATTTCAGCCAACAGCCCTACAGTTGTTAGTAAGCATTAGGATCAAGAGCAAGGGTTTTCAGAAAGAAATCTTGAACAGTCATGACAGGTGAACCTAAAACTCAGAAGAAAATAAACAGCTGACTGACAACAAATATGAAGCAAGGAGAAACGAGGCACCTAGGAAAGCAAATATCCTACAGAAAAGCCATCACAGCCAGGCAAGAACTTGAAAAACTGCACCTGTTCACACCCTCTGCCCCCAATAACACTATATATTCAAGAACAATTCTGGGATGCTGTAACCTCCTACTTCAGTACTATATACTCCTGCCTTTCAATCAAATAAACATGCAGGACATACCTTCTAGTAAGTCTGATGCTGATCCTAAACAATACTCCATAACAAGCTGTATGGGAAGAAATCAAAATAATTGTTAGGAAAATCTCTAATAGCACATGGATGTTTTTCTAGATTTCTGTGGAGAAATCTAGAAGTAGCCACTGGTGCACACAACACAGACCAAGTGCTGCTGGTCACACAAGCCCCATCCCAGCACTGTCACACAAAGCCCTCCCACAAGCACAGCTAGAACTGGAATTAGCAGAGTCCTCCTGTGTAAGATACCAAGCAACAAAACTTGAAAGGGAGGGAGAAGCATCTTCATAACCAGCTATGAATTGTATTATGTATCTTATTTTATATGTACCTACTTCACAGGAATGTTAAATTGCACTTAACAAGCTTCTCAGAGTATTAAAGAGCTATTTAGGGATTTACTTAAGATTTTGTCCCAGTCAGATTTCCAAAAAAGAAACTAAAACTTTGTCCTACAGATTTCCTGAAGCTCATCCATGAAGAGTAGCTACAATTTAAACTATTAGCTCAGCAAAGTGATTTCTTTAGTATAATGTACTACAAAACCCTTGTCAATGAGAGGTGTTCATCACTTCTTATTAACAAAATGCCTCCTCTGGGTAGCCAATGGCATCTGTTCCTACACACACATTTTTATGTACACAAATAACTCAAATTTGTTTCTGGGTTGGGATTTTTTTGTTTGTTTAAATTAAATGTATGAAATTCATCAGGAGATGACAGCCAGAGATAAAAGCAGCCAGTTGGTTTTGTCACTTGAACACACACACAGAGAAATGGCAACAGGAGTAAGCAATGTACAATAGAATCTAGTTAAATAATAGAAATACTAACGACTCTAATTAGACTTTCATTACAACTATCAGTAGGATAATTCTAAGCTATTAAAGTACTACTGAACATTTACTTCTGGGACATATTCAGTCAACCTGTGAAGCACTGAACCATTAGCACTCGGTGCTCACCAAATTCATTGTGAGATGACCTGCAAGTACCTGCTAAAGTTGCTATATTTGCCTCCCAGGCAGCACAAGTGAAATTCTCCCCTTTCCTTACAGCCAGTAAAGTGAAAGATACATTGGTTATTTATTATTTATTTCAAACACTTAGTCCATCAGGCTAAATAGACTAGAAATCACCTCACTCTGCAGGCAAAAGGGAAAAGCTCCCTAAATTTTGTTTCCAAAAACTAGAGTCAGTTTTGCTGAGCATCTGTAAGGTCCTTGGCTATTCTCACAGAACCAGAGAATCATTTAGGTTGGAAGAGACCTTTAAGATCATCCAGTCCAACCATCAGTCCTTGTCTGAGTTCAGGTGCCTCTTGAAAGCCAGTTGGAGGTATTTTAAAGTGCCCTTAGCCAAGGCAAGAAGAGAAGCCCAGAGTGCAGGAGATGCTTACCCATGCTGTATGCTCCCGCAAATAGCAGCCTTTGTATTCTATACTGTTGGGGTGTTTTATTCTTTGGAGGAACTTGACTTCCTTAATAATATCCTGCCATTTCTGTAGGAAAGAAAAAGGAACAGAAAGACTTTGTAAGACTGTTACCTGTTGTTTTATTGCTTGCTGTTAACTTAGCGTGGCATTTAATTAAGAGGTAATATCATCGTAAGGTTGCAAATCAAAATAAATTTATATCAACACCATGTTCACTGCTTAAAGCCTTAACAGATCTAAAAAATAAGTCGTTGATAGATTAGGCTGTATGTAAGGAACTCTTCTCAATGCAATATTTTATATGTATGCACAGGATATATTGGTAAACACTTAACATCCAAGCAAGCCCTCAAAAAAGGGGCAAACTTTTAAGGGATACCATTTCTGTTGCCAAACCAAACACACATCCCAGCCTGAAAGAGAGTGGATGATGTGCCCTGCAGCAGGATCAGCTGTTTCTCACTTAACTCTTGTAGCTATAAACACCTATCCCAACTGGTAACTACATTACACTGGATGAGGCTCCATTTATCAGCCAGCAAATATCTGACAACTTTCTTGATAATGTTTCTCCATTACTACTTTAGTCTTTACAAGGACCAATTTAAAATGAGTTACCTACTAGAATGGTTCTGCAGGAGTAAAAGCATAAACAGACAAAATGAAATCCACCTTTATAACAAGGGGAGCTCTGCTAGTGCAACTTTAAAGTAGAGAAGAGGCCAAAATGTCATGTTCCAATGTGTGCCCAGCCACTGCCATTGCTGCCCTTGGAGGAAATCACCAAGTTCTCCCATTTTCTGCACATCCCCAGCTCCTCAGGCAAGAAAGGTAAAAGCTGCTGAGTGCAACAGCCAGATTACAACTACTGGAAAACATTTTCCAAACCAAATGGAGTAGCTGAAACCATTTAAGTATGCAGACTCCAACACAAGAGTGTTGACACTGGAAATGTTTTTGAGAAAGACTATCAGTTCTGAAGTTAATCACAGACAGAGAAATCTCAAAGCAAAAAGTTCAAAAGCTCTTTTCCAGGTCCTGTTAATTCCTCAGGCATATATATATGTGGCTAGGATTAGCAGATGGACAGAGGTGCTTTGGGAAACATGCAAACCCCAAATCCTCCTCAATAAAAACTTTAAGGTTAGAGGAAATGAAACCAGGGACCATGGTAGCCACAACTGGGGCAGCTGATTGACTAAGAGTTTCTCAACACTAAGTTTAATGAAAATGACATTAGTGCAGCTATACTAATATAAACTTTCTCACTGAGACTCTTGTTCCAGCACCAGACCAATATAGAATATACCTTTCTAAGCAATAAAACCCAACCAAGAAAGTGCCATGCTAAACTTCTGTACTGGGAAGAGAGAGGTGATATATTAGTCAAGATGTATTCCATGATTTCCTGCATGAAAAAACCTTTGAGGTCACATTAAGAGCACAGAACTACATATATCAAAGGTTTAAAACTTTTTTAGCTTGAAATATGCCCTTATTTTAGAGAATAATTGTTCCTACCAATGATAAAATCTTATTATGAAACCAGAGTAAATATAAACAATGCCAGAATGACCTTAATCAATTTTCTTTCCATAGGCTAGATCCTAACTCTAGCAAACCTCGGGACAAAACAAATAAATACAGAAGTAAAATAGAAAGTGTTTTAATCCTGGCCTTATTACTTTCTTCAAAATAAAGAAACATAGGCATTGAAGACAAATAAAAGCTATTTCTGAAGCATGCACAGTTTGTTTCATTCATGTGAATAGAGTATTTATAGCTCACAGTAATTAAAACAGTAGGACAAGTAGTAAGTACAAATTATTCTTTCATCAGTACACAGTTAAACAAGTCACCGCAGTGATAAAATAGAAACACACATCACAAATTTAACCAGGAAGCCAGAATTTAGGACTGCTGGAGAGACACTGCCACCTCTACCTCCTACACAGACACACACAGAAGGGAAGGAACAGCTCAGCTCCTTGTAGCACAGAGGATCAATACACAAAAGGCAGGCACAGAAAGCAAGGAGCTGTTAGTCAAACTCATCAGAGCAAGGCTGCTTCAAGGAGTGGAATAGAGAGGATGGAGAGAGGGAACCATAAATGCCTTGAACAACATGCTTCCAATAAGTACTTGTGTTGAGAAATCCTGCCACGATTTGATAGATGTCATTTCCCAGAAATAACACCAAATCAGCTGCTCCTGTCGTGTTGGGCTTTGCAAGGATCTGTATTAGCACTTAAACATTTCAAGTATAAAAATCAATTATCTCTGCTAAGCGTCCTAGGGAAAAAACACATCTGGGGTGGCCATGAAAACACTTAATGTTTAAATCTCAGAGGCCTACTTCTACAGACCTCTCTGCAAAGACTGCCTTAATCCCCTGCTCTGGTAGCTCGGCCGTAATTATGCTGCTCTTCAGATTTTCACACTCATTCACTCACTGCTGTTTTGCTTTTGTTTTAGCTCCTCATCAGCACAGCCATGCCAGGGGAGGATGCATTCTGCCTTCCTACTTTGTACAAGTGAGGTTCCTGCTGAATCCTTCTCTACTGCATCCATTGCAATTATTCCTTTGTCCAGCGAGCGACGGGGTTGTTTTGGAAGGTATCTAAAATGGAATGTTTGGGCAACAAGATATTGCAACCTACAAACCCACCATTTTTAATTTTCCTTTTTGCTTTCTACACATTTATGTGGTCTCATAAAAGAGCTTTTTGCGTCTGGAAGAAAAGTGTCCTGCTCATCTTCTCCAGGAGGAGATTAGGCAGAAATACACTGTGAGGAGGAAGCTGATTTGTTTTGTTCACCTGTGGAGTGACAGGAAAGATTTTTCCTGCTGTAACCCAAGCTGATTAAAATCATTCTGTATAACAAGTATTTGCAATGGTCAAGATTTAATATGCAACATGTTCTACATACCTCATTGGACTGCTTCCCACTATATGACATTTTCTTGATGGCCACCACTTCATTGGTGCGCACATCACGTGCCTGTAAGATGAAAACATGATGCATCAGTTCCTTCAGATCCCCATTTCCCATAACACATAAACCAAACATACTCATAAAAAAGTCTTTATTCATTAGTTAACTTCTGCAGAGTTACACTAAAATATCTTCCAAGGGGTGCAACTGCTGCATCTATTAGAAATTTCCTTCCAAAGCTGAAGATCACCCTCCTGTTTGTGAGACAAGGGATGACATTTTTCCATGCTCAGCATCCAGCAAGTCTCTGCAGGAGTCGAGGACCATCACTTCTAAACTAAAAACCATACTGTAGAAAACAGCTCTGACTCAAGCAGAACAGATTTTCCCTAAATCGACTCCTCCCCCTGCCCAGGTCCATTCCAGACACAACAGAAGCAAGGCTCAGCCCTCTTGGTCCATTCCAGACAGAAGATGTCATGGGATGCACAGGAGATACCTGCTCCAGGCACCAGCAGCTTTCTCCCCAGTGCTCACACAAATTCCCTACTGTGTCTTCAAGGAAGATAAATGATTGAGGACAGTGATCTAAGTGACCCATCTTCAGATTCCCTTTCAGACTTCCACTTTCTCAGTCCAATAATGTTATTATTGACCCTGCACAATGAATGTACACGGCCCTTCACACTTCAAAGGCAGATCTCCTGACTTCAGACAGCAACAACCCAAGATAAAACCAGAAGTTTTGTTTAATTTAACACCACAGCAAGGGCTCACTCAGCCTGGCAGGAGCAGAGGCAATGCTGCTTCACCTCCAGGAAGGATGGCTCCAAACCAGACCCCAGCCTCTCCCTTGCTTAGGATTTCAGTGGCATGGGAGGGTGGTGGAGGAAAAGATCTCTGAGTCTCTCTGATAAGAATAATCAACTTGGATACGAAGCCAAATGATATAAATCAGAATAATGTACACAAGCATTCACTGATGACAATGCTGGTTTTTAATATATTTGTACTATCAAGCACAGCCTATCAGAACATGGATTCATGAAGTATTGGGGCTCTGCTTTTTGCAGAAAGGTTTTTCCAGTCATGTTTTAATTCTGCTGCTCATTAAAGAGATTCCCAGAATTCCCTGTCAGTCTTTATTTCAAGCAGTTATGATAAGCTTGAACCAACACTATTTCTAGTTTTCTTTCTGTTTGAGAGGATCCCTCCCACTGTCTCACTGGTATTACCTCTAAGGTTGAGGGGACAACTATATTTGTTTGTAGAGACAAAAAAAGGAAGAATAAAATAAGGAAAAATAAAATGTTGACTCTCTGGTCTTTATTAATTAGAGACGATCCCTGAAACATTCAAATTTGTGAAGAACTGCAATAAAGCAGGCAAGCAAAATACTAGAGTGGAGCAGAAGGAACAGAGCTCTAACAAAAGAGAGTGGGTTATTCTCCTGCTCCATCTGCAGTGTTCCAGTGTAGTAGGTTTCCTGTGTCAAGCAGAAGCTATTATTACACTGCAGAGCAGGGAGCAGGGTAAGGATAATACCAAAAATGATTCAGAGGTGCCAGACTTGCAGTTTCTAAGAAACTAAAACCATGAGGTGAAGCAGCAAAATTCATGTCAGTTATGAAAGAAAAACCAGAAACTTTCTGCCACAGCAGGATGCAACAGAGACAAAGGAAGAGTGAACACTCTTGTCCAGTTTTCATGGAAGATAAACCTATCACCCTTTCTTGGGATCACTGCTAAAGGGAAAGAAAGGTACAACTAACAATGGAAGATTAAACTGCCTGTAAAAAAAGGCAGGGGGAGATTTCAGGATTATATGGATTTTTCTACTTGTTAATAACTCCCACATCTATTTCTCACCAATGTTTTTGGTCCTGGTTGTATGCAACGGGGGGGCTCAGAGAGAATCATCACAGCTGAAGCCCCATGAATGTTAAAATCAGGGAGTTTCATTTGCTTTTTGAGTTTCTGTGTGATCTTGAATAATTGACAAAAGATGCTTCCTAGACAAAAGCCATGAAGATGTTACAAGGCCAGCAAACTGATAGGATCCAAATGAATGAGGCTGGTTTTATGGGAGACATTTCTGCACATATATCCTGCTTTCCTCCTCAAACTCCATACAAAGGATCAACATCTGGTGACCAGAGGAACTTCCATGGTGATACAAGCAAAGCACGAGCAAAGAAAAGATGGAATATGTCATCAGCTTTGGTAATCTTTTTAAGCAGTTATTAACTATAATCCAATATTACATTGATTAGAGAAAGTTTAGTTGTTTGCATTAGCAGAATCAAAATCATGTTAGAGAAAGAGAAGGTTCTTCCTCAGCTTTAAAGAGGGATAAAGGACCCAAGACATACACTCCCCTGCTTGACTTCTTTATGCATGTTTAATTCACACTAAATTTCTCCCTCCATGTTGTCTTCATCATCTTTTGGGCTGCTCTTTGAGGTGTCACCACATTACATGAAACAGCTTCAGGATCTCTACATGAAACAGCTTCAGACCAACCTCTCCCTGTACACTGGTTTTCCAGACATGGTTCATACATGCCTTTATAAGACACAGTGCTCCTGAAAAATTTCCATGGTATTTCCACATAGTGGGAAGATAGATTTGTGAGTTCTCTCCTTTTCTATCCAGCCTTTAAGCAAAGGGAGTAAGTGAGATGAGGTGAATGTGGCAGGTGAGCACTGTTTGGTTAGAAAACACTTCCTCCCCCAGATCTGTTCCCAGACAGTGGCAGCTCATAGTTTTAAGCAGGGAACAAAATTAAGAAGCTTTTCCTAATTAGTTCATCTGTGCTGCATTAAATTTGTGCTGGAAGGTTCCCAACATGGTCTGCTGCAATTATTAACAATGAATAGGCATCTCATAAAATACTGACACAAATGGCTTTCTGAAGGAAAATTGGCAGGTTTGGCCACACCTCCTATAATTATAAATGTGAAAAGGTTTTCTGAGGAAAATGGTTTTTTTTAATGAAGTTCTCATGGTATGTACTGTGGTTAACATACAGCAACCTGCAAATGAGGTTACCATGAGACATCCCACCTCTGGTTGAGCCATAGGAGCAGCCTGGGAAAAATTCTGCTGTCCAGACGTTCATGTCAAGTTAAGTTTTATGCAGATGAATATTGGGATTCTTGCCTGCAGGGGGGAAGGATGTGACAGGACAAACGACAACAAAAGCACCAACACTCAGGTGTCAAACACAAAGAATGGCTTGAAGGGAGCCTGGGGGGATGCAGGAAGGGAGAGAGAACTCAATTCCTCTCAAGGGATAAGAGATGATAAGGAGACAATCAGACCAAGAGAATTGCATTGCCAGTCAGAATCGATGGAGCAGAGGCCCACATTTTAATTTGCAGATAAATCCCTGCTTGCAGTGTAATGATGCACCTAAAAGCACCAGGCAAGGGCCACACTTCCAGTTCTTCTTTTCGGTTTATATGCAAACACCTTACAGATATTGAGAGTCTGTACAGACACAAAAGAAACCCAAACACCACATAAAAAGATTCACACTAGTTTCTTTTTCCTCAATACCTTCAAAAAGTCTGTGTCCACAGTTTAAAGATAGACATACATCAAAATTCACAAGTCATGGAGGTACTTACAAAATAAACTGCTCCGAAGCTTCCATGGCCAATCTCTCGGAGATCTGTGAAGAGCTTTTCTGGGTCTTCTTTGAAGAAGAGCTCTGCGATTTCGGGGTCCTTCAGGCTGCCCGCTCGGCTGGTTGATGGCATCCTGCTGGGCAGAGAGCCGACCGACTATCTGGGTTTAAAGTGCTGCCTCAACCCTTGGTTCATCTGTATGAATGGAGCCTCTTCAGCATCGGTTACTGCAAGAAAAAGATTGTAATCCTTCACTGATCATCCTTCTCCTCAGAGAGACAGCAATGAAGCTACAGCAGAGCATCTTCCACTTCTTCCCGAGCAAGAGACAACCTCTCTGGGAAGCATTGTGGGAAGCACCACAACCTATCTGCAAGGATAATGTCACAGCTCTGCTGTGACACCAGTCAAGCATTTCTACAGAACTCCAAACAAAATCACAACACAAAATGAGACACATTCCTTGTTCCAGCGTCTGCTCAGTCACTGGCAGAGCACTCAACAGCATCTCTCTGACCTCCAGCAACAGCCAGTTCATCACTGATGAGTCTGTGCTACCTTGACACCCTCTCTGAAGAGTTACATCTACCATGTCTTCAAGTATTGGACTTTGTGGATGACACAATTACATATACACACCATGGTCTTTGCAATCAAGACATATGGTACAAGTCTGACATGTATGAACATCACTGCCATTTACTAATCTGTATTTACATCTCATAATTCAGCTCAATATTTTTTTCTTCTGCAATTGTACTCCAGTTAAGCAGCAGCCACTGATCCATTTGTACTCATTTCAACATGCACATGGAGACCTCTCTAAAGCTTCTCTTTCCATAACTAAATAAGTCGTGGTCCTTTTTGCTTTTTTCTCTTCTCTGAATTCATGATCTCTACCTTAAAGTGTCTGCTCTGCAGTTATTTGCAACCCTCTTCTTTAGAGGAACAGCATCAAGCACAGGGGACACCCCATTCCACACATGATGTGTCTTCCTACCCTGCTTCAGCAGATGCAAACCAACATTTTAACTGTGATAGTACATGAACCAGCCTTCTACAACAGTCCACTGACAAACACATTCTTCAGAGGGACTTGCAGCTTCAGATGCCACTGGGAATGTGTAAGATCCTTTCTGTTTGCACCCTGCATTTGCTTTTGTTTACTCAAAGTGTGTCTTGGAATCTATCCAGAACAAAAGCATACTTTCAATAGTGCTAAAACCTTACTGTATATTTACAACAGGTGAAGCCAAACAACCATTGCAAGTAAAATACACCTTTTCCTTCTAAAGCAGGAGCTTGGCTACTGGGATTTCCCCTGAATTCCCTGTAAATTCTCACCAACAAAACCAATTCTGTGTCAGCAAATCACACATCTTATTTCTTTCCAAAAATCCCTGTCTGGTCAAGACTTCTGCTTTTTTTAATTCATATTTCTTATCTCAAATTAGTTTTTTAAAAAGATTTAACATCTTCATAATGGAAAAAAAAAACCAAGACAATAAGCCTGAGTTTAACCAATGTACCAGGAGGCCCCATCCCTGTCCATTTCTCCTCCTTTTCTGCACACTACAAACCCCACCTTCCTCCAAGTCTCCAGACCATCAATGAATCACTTGTTTTCTCCTCCCTGAGGAACAATTCCTGCAAGAATGGAAAAAGACAACACTCCTGCATGCTTGTGCTCAGTGGTACTCTGCTCTAGGCAGTTGCAGCATGTGGAAGTGTCAATTGTTAGCTCCATAACTGCCAGCATCTCTACAAGGAGAGCACGATGGTGCAGGAGACAGCCAAGACATACCTAGCTCTAAGTCTGCAAGAGTCTCCACTTTTTGTGATGAAGATGTGCGTGGGAGAGAGAAAGCAGGGAAGGGAAATGAAACCCAGCATTTCCATAGCTTTCCTCCCAGCAGCCAGCATTCAAAAAGATTTATAATGCAACCTAAAATGCGTTTCTATATAGCCCAGTCTCGGGGGGCTAAGGAAAAAAAATGACATTTAAATCTCAGTGGTGGACAAAGTATAAACACACACACACATATATATATGCACACACACAGAAAATATTCAGCTGCTGACAACTGAGCATGCACACACACTTTGTATGGCTGCAGGGTCACTCCAGGAGCCCCTGCAGCTGGTGGCACCAGCACAGACACACCACCGAGGAAGCCAAGCAAGGTGCAGGAACAGGGCTGTGATATCTCCACCTTCCATTGCATAACACAGTAACTCACACCTCGTGGGAAGGGCAATAATTGGCTTCGATTCAGTACCTGAAGTGTGTCACATTTATAAAGACTGGGAGAAAAGCCTGGGGTTTTTTGGTTACTTTCCTTTCTTTCAAAGAAACCAACAATATTCCACTAGATTCTGGCTCTAACAAGCACGTAACACTGCAAGACAACTGTTTCACATTTACAGCCCCCACCAAAACAATGGACAAAAAGCATCAGTCAGAAAAGCCAGAGAAAGGAGCTGGGGGAAGGGAGCTGATAACCAGAGCACACTCAGTGTTACTGAAGGAATGCTTCTTGGACCGGCGGTGATGATGTCATGTTCCATCTTTTAAGAAGCATCAGATTCTTACAAAAAGGACATTGTTGTTCAAAAGCAACTGCTGCAATCCCAGAATGCCCTTTTCCCTACATCTGTTAGTCAGAGGGGCTAGGCTTGGATAAACCTGCTAATATGGCCAAAAGTCACATGTCCCTGGGAGGGAGCACGCGGGTGCGAGCAAGGGCGAGGAGAAAACCCCTGCACACACAGCCCAGCTGGATTCCAGCCTTCCCCACCTACCCCCGACGCCAAACCAGCCACCACACTCCTTCTTGGCATCAGTTCTGAGCCTGCCTCTGACAAGGCAGCAACAGGCAACACTTTTTACTGCTGCTGAAACTCTTACCAGGCTCACGGACAGTACCAGGTACGGGACTGGCTGCTGCCCTGCCAGGCTTCCAGTGGGCAACCAGAGCAGAGCTCCTCAGCTGCTGTGATTCACCTCAAAATCATAGAATCATAGAATTGTCAGGGTTGGAAGGGACCTTAAAGGTCATCTCGTTCCAACCACGCTACATCAGGTTGCTCACAGCCCCATCCATCCTGGCCTTAAAAACTTCCAGGGATGGGGCTTCCAGCACCTCTCTGGGCAACCTGGGCCAGTGTCTCCCCACCCTCCTGGGCAACAACTTCTTCCTAACGTCTCATCTCAATCTCCCC
The DNA here is from genome assembly GCA_013401335.1 of Brachypteracias leptosomus. NCBI lineage: Eukaryota > Metazoa > Chordata > Aves > Coraciiformes > Brachypteraciidae > Brachypteracias > Brachypteracias leptosomus. Next base: position 73,762 of record VYZX01008994.1, read on the forward strand.
ACCTCTACTTTTGACCCATTCCCCCCAGTCCTACCACTACCCAACATCTTAAAAAGTCCCTCACCTTCTTGTAGGCCCCCTTTAGATCCTGGAAAAATGCTGCTTTTACCCCCTCTAATCCTGAGAGCATCAAGACAAATTTCATTATCTTTATTCTTAGAAGTAATTGCTGCTTCGAAATGCAGGAGAATAAAAACATTAAGTATTAAAACCTATTTAACAGAACAGTCACAAGCGTGTGCACGACACTATTCTTATCACTTGATCTGCTTAGATGGAACAATAAAATGCATTAATGTAAATTCCTCCCATAAGAAAGCTTCACACAGTCGCGCTTAATAAAGTGCCCCCACTTTTTATGGATGCTACAATATTAAATTCCCTCAGTGTTTTCACCCAGACTACACGTGCTGCCCGCCAAGGCCCAATGGTGCTGGCAGCTGAGGTGCTCTTGCCTCCTGCCTTGCAGTGATGCCACCTGAATGCTTTGGAGAAATGGAAGTTAGAAGTGGCATGGGATGTGGTGACTGCATTATTGTAAATGTATTAAAAATATAGATGAGTTTTAAGGTTAAAAAACCCCAACCTGCAACTAAACTGCACTGAAAATTGAATTATACACCAGCAGGCAGCTGCTTTTGTAAATGATGGTCAAGTTGCACTTCTGCATTTTACATTCTTCCACCTCTTCAGTACAGGTTTTTGGATCAGTGCAGCTCTGCTGTTAAATACAATTATTCCCAATGGATGGGACTGATCATCTCACCTCAGGCAGCTCAGATTAAGTGGCCAAATCCTGGTTGTGGCCAAGAGACAGGCACTGCAAACAGGACCCAGCCCCCTCTGACTGCATCCATCTCTGCTGGCTGAATGGCACACTCTGCCTACAAGCCAGGCTGCTAAAATTAGATAAAATATGAGAAAAATTCAAAATAAACCAGGGAATGACCAAAGCACAAGACTGGACTCGCTCTATTTCCCTAGAGCAGGCTGAACCAACTACACTTAGTGGCCACCACTGCTGGTGTAAATGACACTGACTACAGGCTAAAATGTTTTATCAAATTACTTTCATCTGAACAACCACCAGTTAAGTAGAAACCTCATGTAAGCAGCCACAAAAGTCCATGAATCAATAAGATGTTACATTCCCTGTAATTATGGTGATATTAAATGTATACACACCCCCCCCCGAATCACTGACACAAGGAAGCTGAAGATGAGGATGGGGTCAGACCTGTTCTCTTCTGAGTTTTCTGCCTCCTTGCCACGTCATCTCGAGCTGAAGTAAGACCCAGCCCTGTGACTAACATCCCCTGGGATCCTGCAGAGCACAACGAGCAGAGCTCTACATGGTCAGCTGCCATATTTAAAGTGCATATTTCAGATTTATGCTACAGAGAACTCGGAGAAATTAAAATCTGTCCACACCACCCTAAAATATCTGAGGTCTGTCAGTGTCACAGACAGCACATTGGTTTGTTATATGAAAACAGCTAAGAAGAGAATGTACTTGGCCTTCCCTGCAAAGGAGAAGGGAAACTACTCACTGAGATCTCCATCTATCCATCACACTATTTCTCAAGTTCTCATCCAAGCCAGCTCAGTGAGAGTGATGGTGACTAGAAGGTATTTGGTTACACTAACCAGGAGATGCATCAAAGTATTTGTAGCCCCTGAAGATGGCTCAAAAGTCTGCAGAAACACAATTTCAATACAGGTTTGCTTGTAGATTATTAGCATTAAAAAGCAACATGCTTTGTCCCTACAAATGAAGTTTCAAGCAATCAACATATTCAACATCCTTCAGCTTCTGCACAAGAATATTATAAGGGGGGTTAAACAAATACCACGTGAGCATAAGATGGAAGCAACAAGCAGATTGATGCATCCATCAATCCATCCATTGCATGGGGTAGCAGGAGGTGGGCTACTCAGACTCCTACAAAGGCTAGTGAGGCCAACAGGAATGCTGTTCTCCAGTACTGACTTATAAATAAACCATCATTTGCAATTTGAGGCACAAATCTTGGTTTATGTTATAGTCACCTGTTATACGATGCACTTAGCACAGGAAAAATCTAGAGAAACTTCTCTTTAGTATCAAATGTAGGTACATTATGGATTTTTTCTTGAGATATTCTATATCATTCCCTGAATGTATGTGATACTTCATAAGCAAACCAACCAGGAGACCTGTTATAGCACCTATGATCTGTTATAGCACCTATGGTCTTCAGAGCTGCACACTCTAACAGCAAAGACTATAAACTGAATATTCAACACAAAACTACTGGTCCTTTGCAGATCTTCTCACTCAAAGTCAGAGCAGGAATAAAACAAAATACCAATAAACCACAAAACCAAGAGCCCACCACAACACAGCTTCATTTGGCAGCTGATACTTAATTTTTTTAAGCATCTGCATTGCATGTAGTGCAAACAGTTGCTGAATTTTAGTGTCATTTCCTCTGGCAGGATCTAATGCAAGAGCATCAAATAGATGGGGACCAAGAGTCATCACGCAACTGTTGAAAAAGGGAAAAGGGATTTTCTCTTAGTTGCATGTGGGTCAGATCTGGGGAGTGCATGAAGCTGAGATTAAATTATCCTCTCAACACACTATTAAAAATTTCCTGAATGGCTTCCAGCTGACACTGAAAATTTCCACCACTATCTTAAACGTGGTGAACTGGAACTACTGAAAGAACTGACTTATTTTTTTAATTTTTCTTGCAATTATGCCTAAAGTGAGAGAGAGTTAGATGGTAAGAATGCTTAAAGATGTCTGAAATGTTTAAAATATGGACTTTTAAAAGTTTCTGTATAGCAGTGAATGCTTGACTTGAAAGCACCATTTTTAAAGTAGTGTACAAATGACTGTCCATTTTTTATAAGACTGAATAAAAGCCTGTAAGGTAAAAAAGATAACTAAAGTTATAGAATGTGAGTTGCTGCTTGTATGCAAAATGTGAAGTAGCTGCTATTCCATATATTTTCAGAAAAAAACCCCACCTTAATTAAATTTCCTGGCCTACAAACCAAAAATATCAGCACATATGAGCTGTTTGGTTACAAACCATGCAGAGGAAATCTCAGCTGAACTTTCAGTACCATATAACATTGCCTGTTGTCTAGAGGAAGAAGCTTCTCCTCCGACATGTTTTTGGGACACCAAAGAGGCTCTCCCAGCACCATGTACCTGAGGACATCATCACTGGATCACTCCTGCACTGCTGAGCTCTGGCTGTTATGAGACCAAGAGAAAAACACCTCATCTACAGCACTGCAAAAGATGTATGGAAAGAGAAAACAATGCAATGAACGGCATATGTGCCATCTAAGGAGAAATAAAATTAAAAATATATAGTTATTTTACTCTGAAATGTGCTCTCTTCAGGCAAAATGGGAATTTTGCAATACCATGTACTCTCTGCAGGCAACAATGGTGTGTTGCAACACCCACCCCTCAAACCCGTGGAGATGGAGCCTGATGATCTGGCTCCAGGCTGGAAGCAGAAGGGCTGGACAGTTGGTGGAGACACATCAGAAAAGATGATGAGGATCCAGCACCAGAGGAAATGAAGACAGAGATTACCTGCTACACATCCCATCATTTTATTTGCTGTCCACCAAAAGCCAGGTGGCTGTGGTGGGACCTTCTACAAGGACACAAACAGAAGATCTGTTGGCTTATCTGAAATTCAGGGGATCTTCAGCCAGTGCAATACTGCCAGATCATATTCTATCCATCCTTCTGCACATCCCCAGCAGACACAGGGACACGTGTTCATCTGCTTCTTCATGATCACTGGGAAAACACATTCTTGATCACTGCACCCAATTTCTCCTTCCAAGCTTGTCAAAACTACGTGCCAAAATTTTTATTGCTTTCCAATTAAAAAACAAATGCCCCAGCAACTGACCAAGTGCTGTAGACATTCCTTAAAACCTCTTTTAACCTGGACTCTGGTCAGCCCAGTTGACTCTTTTTCCTGTTGTGATAAAAGCAGAGCCTTAAGTTAAGTTAAGTTAAGGTCTGAAGTGCCTTAACATGCACTGCACACATGGAAGATGAGTTACTCTGCTCACAGCAGGTGTCTGTTTCCTTGAACAGCTAAAAAACACCTTCCCATCCATGCTCAATCATCCACCACAGCAGATGGTATCAAGACAGTTGTATTCTAGGTGACTATCACAATGGAAACTCTATCAGCATCTCCAAGCCTCCTAAAATGGACAATAATTTTAGTCACTGGATTCATGTGAAACCACAGGAGTTCTTGGGCAAGCCTCTCCCACCAAGCTAACAACATGTTACTTTTTCTCCTCCTAGTTCTGCAATTTGAAAATTTTCCTGGAGTGGTAATTAAGGAAGAAAAAAAAAAATAAAATCCCAGAAATGAAACAAGAAAAACCTGGAGATGCAGTAAGTGGCATTTAGCTTCACCCATGTCCTGCAAATGGGACAAGAGGCACTGAGGAACATCTCCCTTGGGATCCTCCTAACTTCCACCACTTCATATTGAGCTGTAGCTCAGAAGAAAAGTGCTGACAAAGTAATAAACTTGCCTATTATCTTAATTATCTTTTTTTTTTTCTTTAATTATCATTCTTTTTGGTACTCTTGTTCTTCACACTGGATCCACTAGGCCTGTCTGTCATTAAGGAAAAGGGAGGTGCAGATGAATGGCATTTTACAAGAGACTGTTAGAATAATGTTTAATATTCAGAAAAAAAATCCCAAATGCTGTCACAAAACTGATTTAAAAAGGAACCATCCTGAATGAGTGCCAACTACAAGCAGAACAAAGACACCTGGAGTGGGGGAAGAAGATGGGATTGTGGAAGGTAACCCTGGACCACTGAGACACTGCTCTTTTCTACACTGCTCATGTAGGTGAGATGCTCCCCTGCTTTCTGCCAGGCCCCAGGGGAAGGGAAAAGACAAGATCACCCCATCTCCAAGTCAGGAGCCCCTTCTGCTGCCAAAGCCTGAAGCAGGTGAGATCTTACAGCTGTGCTGGACACTTCCATAACTTGTGTTGTGACACTGAGGAGCACTTCATGTGGTCTACAAGCTCACAGATACCTGTGTAACAACAGTACCACTTACTGCACATGAACCAAGATCCTCTGCAGCAGACACAGCAAAAAATGGTCATGTCCTCTCTACATCCTTCACATTCCTCATCTAGGTAGCTTTAGAAGGAAAAGATGAATCTGCACCTGGTTATTGTAATGAATTCCAGCAGCCTTTTGTCCAGGTGAGCACCTATGTTCAAGCAGGTTTTCTTCCCCAACGTGGTAATTCTTTCCTCCCCTGACCAAAAGCAAGCCCATCATTCCAGTAAAAATCCTTTTTCAATTTCTTTTAAAAAGATTTTTGAGGAATGGTTCTATCCTGGAAAAAAAAAACAACTCTTTGCAGATTTTCTTTCTTTCTCTATTAAATAGCCTGTGTTTTTTTCTTGTGTTACACTTCACAGAGTAGCCTCAGGAAGACACTTTTATGTTAGAGTACTGCTTGCATTTCTCTTATACATGCACTTGTAGACTCTCTGGCTTGCTTTGATTTCCTCTCAAGATTCTGACACTAAAATGTCCATCATCAACTCCCCGAATTACTTACCCCAGCACACTTTCTGATCCTGCTGAGCTGCTCTGCTTGGATGTTTACTTTCCAGGAATGTCACTAGCAAAAGGGTCGGAAAGCTGCTTCCCAAACCACTGTTGACAAGCCCTGGATCTGTGTTTCTGGGTTGGGTGTAAATATTTGTTAGGATGATCCACAGCAGCAGCAAAGCCAACAGTGCAATAATCATCCCGTGCTTTCCATATCAAACAAAATGGAAACAGTTTTCTGTGTTTCTACAGTCTTTCAAGTTTTTTAAGTGGTGGAAAAAGAGAATTCTAACTTGTATTGAAGACATATAGTCTGAACAAACTATATCTATTTTGACAAGTTACATATGCCAGTTATAAAAAACCACAAATAATTAACACTACCAGTACTCCTGAAGATACCAGCTTTGTTAACTGGCAGTTTTTGCAACATCACTCACCCAAAACCCACCAAATCTACCAAGAAACACCAAATCTACCACTGACCCTACCACTTAAATAACACAAATAAAAGACATTATCAATGCAGCTGAAAGAAACATTAATGCCAAAAAGCATCCTGCATTTTCTTCCTCCTATTTAGAACAAAACATCCATGGGATCAAAAGTTAAACTTAAAGAAGAGCTGAAGAACAGGCAGCATTCAAAGACCAGTGCCATGAAAGTTCAAGAAGTGTTATAACCATGCCCTGACATTCCACACAAACATCTCCTGAACGTCTTTGCTTGTGATAGTTCTGGTACATTTATTAAGAAGGTCAGCTCTAAATTTAGTAATTCCTTAGGCTAGCAAAGCTATGAGGAAGGCAACTGGAAAAAATGAAATCTTCTGTCCCCCTTCTTTTGCAATTCATTAAGTTCCCAGTCGCTGCCAATTCTTTGCCTTTAAGTAAAGCATCCTATTAATACCCTTTCTGAGGCTGCAGCACCTACAGAGAACTCTGGGGCCACACTTCTTGGACTAAAGAGTGTACATTAATAACAATTAATAACAATTCCAGTGCAGCAGATGCTGTGCTGGGAACACACTGGCCATGAAGAGGTTAGAAAGTGGCCAACTGATGAGAATCAATGAAGTCTAAAGGCAAAAATACTGGGAAACTCCAGATGCTCATAAAAAAAAAATAAAAAAAATAGGCAGATATCCTAATAGGGCTTGAGTTTAAAGAAACCTTTTCTTGACCCCTAAGTAATTTTGCCCCCAGAACAATATATGTAATAAATGTAAGCAAACAAGCTATTTTGGATTTAGGGTAAATAACTCAGAAATAAGCTAGTAAAGCTCACAAGATAAGTATTCTTGGGAAAATAAGTAATTAAGAAGTAGAAATATCACACACAGCCTTAGAAAGGAGGCCTGAAACAAAGTAATTCAAAGTCTTTCTGAGCAATAGGTGAAAAAAATGAAAATGCTTCAATTGAGCTTGCAATTAAATTCAGTGGGGTGCAGGAGGACACCAGGACACGTGTCCACCCCAAGCCAGCCCCTCCAGTCCACAGGCCAGACTCTTACCTGAGCAAGTATGACCTGGCAAAACTGAAGCCAGTAGGAAGGACCTAAGGTAGAAAATAAAGCAAACTACAAACAGAAGAATCCAAGGGAGAACTGAAGATTCTGTGGGAATACTCTTCAAACCCAAACCTCAGGACGTTGCCCGCTCTGATCCACAACCAGGCTGGGAAAAAGCCACGTAGCAGAGCAAGGGTGCAGGAGAGAAGGTGGATTATCTGCACAAAGAGGATGAGGAGGTGTCAGGTATGGTGCTGCCACAGCAAGGGAGCTGGTCCTTCAATAAACCCAGAAATGAAATGTTACTGCCCTATGGAGCTGAGCAAGTGGCTGCTGTAAAAGACTGATGGAGCTCCAGAGGGACAAACACTTTTGTCACCACTGCTGTCCCCTCCCAACAGCTGCTGCTCCAGAGAAGCTCCCAACAATGGCTGCAGCCAAACTGAACAGAAGAATTAACTGAACTAATAATTAGTGAAAGTAAGGCACTAATCACTTGGTGACTGTGATACACTGAGAAGTGACAGGCCAAAAATGACTGCATGTCATTAAAGTAACAGAACTCAAAAGCATGCTCAGAAAGAAGTGGGCAAGGTCTTGTATACAAAATTATTTTGAGTATTAATTAGTCATAGGTGGAGACAGAAATATATCTGAGCTGATACAAAACCCTGAAAGAAGCAAGAGGCCAACTATATAATTACACATTCTGAGCAAGGGAAAAGGCCCTTGAAACCAGAGCAACCACAGATATGTGCAGATCCTGCATCTTATTTGTGCTTAAGATCTGGAATGGGAGGGAAAGGAATATGATGAGTTTTATTTAGGGCAGCTGACAGTACCAAAAATATACAGGAACCTTAAAAAACAATGTGAATGAGTAACAAGGTGAGAGGTGAAAAGTCAAAAGGTAAAGAACCATCAAGTAGTTATCTACTCTTAGACATAATTCAGGAGCTGAGCTTCCTGCAGACAGCTCAATAAAATAATTCACAATTATGCAAAGACTATGTCAGATTTAAAAGAAAATTTAAAAAAAAAAAACAAAAAACACAAAGAATAAATTAGGAAATTTATATAGAATTTTTGACAGTGCACTAAGGGAGCCTCTGCCATGGTCTGCTCCTGGCTATTGCTCTTCAGTCATATTGAGCAATAAAATGAAAGTACAGTGCAAAAAGGCCTCAGAAATAGGAAGCTGCAAATTCCCAAGACAACAAACTAAGCTTGAAGAGAAAAATCATTCATAAGAAAACCACGTCAAGCGCTCAGACTTCAAGAACAAGGGGAAAACCCATAAAATGTCAGAGCAGCACATTTATAGCAGAGTGAAGGAATTCAACCAACCCAGCTATAAAAAGCAAAAATTAAGCTGCAGAAATTAGTGCAAGGTACCAAGTCCAGGAGATACAAACATTGCTTTGTAAACTAAACATTTCCATGGGTAAGAACATCCCCAGAAGGTCAGGTGAGGTATTCCTGAATGCTCCTGCACCTCTTCCAAAGCCTCCAGGAGCAGCAGATAGGACCAGAGAGACAATGATCTAGAACCTGGGTGACAGTTTTTATATTGCTATTCTTCCAGGGTCAAACAAGCATCATCAAAACACACTTTGTAGTGGAAAAGGTCAATTTTGTTTAACATGGGAGTTTATAAAATATGTGGCTAGTCTCATAAACAGAAAAAAGGTTTATTGAAAGTGCAGAGAAATAAGGAGAAAGTTCTTTACCAGGTTTCAGTAAGGTGCATGTACCTGATGGACCTTCCTCAAACACAGAAAAGCCATTTCAGAGCAGGTCACCAGTGAAAGATGATTCTGTGCAAGAAGATTCTGTTCTTCAGAGGGGGTGCCCAAGCTCAGGAGCACACCAAACGGGGCAGCAGCAGCATGGCAAGGGGACAGAGCTGCCTATAGAGCTGTGCAACTGAAAGCAGGTCCAAAAAAGGGTTCAAACATACCTCAGCACTGAAAGAGTTTAAAATCTTCTGCAACTGTTAAATCTGTTGTACTAGGTTACCTGTACCCATAACTGGAACACATCTCCTATGAGGCCAGGCTGAGAGAGTTGGGGTTGTTCAGCCTGGAGAAGAGAAGGCTCCAGGGAGACCTTATTACAGCCTTCCAGCATCTGAAGGGGGGCCTAGAGGAAAGCTGGGACCTTTTATGAGGGCTTGTAGTGGTAGGATGAGGGGTAATGGGATCAAACTGGAAGAGGGAAGGTTTAGATTAGACATTAGGAAGAAGTTTTTCACCATGAGGATGGTCACCGGAACATGTTGCCCAGGGAGGTTGTGGATGCTCCATCCCTGGAGGTGTTCAAGGCCAGGTTGGATGGGGCTTTGAGCAACTGCTCTAGTGGGAGGTGTCCCTACCCATGGCAGGGGGTTGAAACTAGATGATCTTTAAGGTCCCTTCCAACCCAAACCATTATATGAGTCTATAAATGGAATTTATAGAAATTTTTTCACACCTTTCTGGAGCCTGTGAGCACCTTCTTTCCTGCTGGAATTCCCCAAAGTCATGGCAATTTGTCCACTTTTCCTCCAGCTCAGGTGGAGTATTTCTTTTTCCTGTCTCCACATGACTGAGTAGAAGAGTTTTTTAAACAGCACACAGAAAGGGGATGAGGCAAACAACTGAAAGCAAACACCAACAAATCAAAAAGCACCTTTTTCACTAATTTACCTACTTTAAGAAATGCTTCTCCAGTGGGTTCTGCAAGGTCTAGATTACCTCTCTTTATGCCTCCCAGTTAAAAAAAAATAGTTTTCAGTATGTATTAAGATAACAAGCACATCCTTTTAAATTTGATGAGTTTTATCTGCTTTCATGGGGAAAATGCTCATTTCAGCTAATACAGAAAACAATTCAGGGAGCAGTGGTTCAGGTACAGAATACATCTCAACTGGGTAGTTCAGATCAAAGGGCTGAAGGTCCCATTAAGTCCTGTTCCTGCTATTTTGAGCAACTATAGAATAGAATCCAATCATCAGATAATAACCAACTTCTGAGAACTTCTCAAAGCCACTATGATTACGAGGCCGCTCCAGAACCCCACTCCTATTTTGATTAGGAACCAATTTAAGATTAAGAACTGATTACAATCTATTCAAGAGTTTGTTATTTGTCAGTTTACACTGATTTTTTCTCATACTGTCCTTAAGAGTTTTCTTCCCAATACTGAGCAACAAGCACAAGTACAAAGACACAACATGTGTCCCCTTGGCCCTGTCAGCTGAAAAAAATAAGCCAGTTTTGCCTCCTTTAACAACACAGGAGGGAGAACTGACTTCTCAGACCATCCTAACAGCCCTTCCTCCCATCTGTCCCAAGCTAAGGCTTTTATTGGGTTTTTTAAAACATCCCTGACCAGAATCCTCCACATCTGCTTATTTCCTGGACTTTAGTTCCTCCTTCAACAGCTCTAGCTCCTCTTCCCATAGTCAGTCCCCAAACCATTATGCTGTACTTGGCTTTAAGGAATCTCCACCATGATGTTGTGTCCTGTGAAGTTCACCTACATGAGATGAGCTGTCCTTGCAGCACTCCTCCATCCTGGCCACTGTCTTGCTCCATCAGCTCTCCACCAACCCTCTCCTGTTGAGGACAGTCCTCCTCACAACCCATCCTTGAGCATGGTAAACACCATACAGGTAGTTTTTATATCAGGTGTGGGTGGGAATACCAAATGGATCCTTGTTGCAGATAGGGGAGGGGATAAGAAGTGTGCAAGAACCATCATCCTTTCCATTTGAACCATCGTCCTTTCCACTCCTGTGCCAATAGCTGCTCCACATCTCTGCTTGACACTCCTCTGGATGCCCTTGCTCCCCATCACCTCCTCCAACAGCCAAGGCAGAGCAAGACCACACCACCACCGAGCTCCCATAAAGAAAGGGAAGACTTCTGGCAAAGACTTTTAAAAAAATTGGTACCAGCTGCACTCCCCCAAATCCATCCAGCAAGAGCACCAACAGTGAGAGGGGGGAAACTGGATGTGTGACCTCAGGAACAAGTCACCCACCCATGGCTCAGCCAGCACCCAGGATGGAGGGTGCCAGGGCAGAGGACAGGAGGAGCAGCCCATTCCCATCCTGCACACCCAGGTCTGGCTGCTGGTCCTGCACTGCCAGCAGCTGGGTGGGAACACAGAGACTTCCCCACCCTGGCACAGAAGGGAGGTACGTGGTCTGTTTACACAGAGATTTTGGGCACGTCTGCTGAAATCCCATAAACCTGAAGGGTTTCTTGTAGGAGCTCTGACATCACCCTCACACAGGAGCAGAGATCTCAGCAGTGAGACACGAGGCTGCAGCAGGAGAAGTTTGTCAGGGGCTGCTTCCCAAATTCAGGCCATCACAGGTTTGTGTGCTACATTACAGCTGTTCCGTTTGCTGACATCTTATCTCTTATGTACTTATATACCCATCACCATAGCAACCAAATTCCTCAGAACATATAACGTGATTCTTCTATCGGGTGTATTAGAACAAAATTATTAAGGTTACAAAGGCAAGCACTCCAAAATTAGCAAGTGTCAGAATTCAGAGTGCCATCTCCCTTGTCAACCCATCCTTGCCTGCTGCCTCCCTCCCCATCTCCCAGGCTCACAAGTCACCTCTCCTGCAAACCTCCAGCTCCATTTCTCCACCAGCTGTAGCTCCATCCTCCCTGAGCCCTCTGCAGCCCCAGTTTCACTATACTTCTTGTCCTGACATATTCTTATCTCTCCTCTCTCCTCTGACTCTTATACCTCCTGCATTCACACCAGGCATTTTCCTCCTCCACATTGCCTGGGTGCTCTCCAGCAATGATTCACTGAACACAGGACAGAGATTCCCGACAGTCTAGGAACTGGAAACAAGAGGAGCCTCTCTTGTAAGGAAAAGTCCTTCTGATCTCCTGTAGCCCAAGGCTGGAGCATCTTCAGCTGCTCTCTGAGGACAACAGCTCAGCACCAGGAGCTGCAGAACACTCAGTGCTGCTTTACCCTCTCATTACCTCACACTGCACTGTCAGACCTTGGGTCCCACCAGGAAACAAGCCTCTGTTCCAGGAGGTGTTTTGCAAATACAAAGAGTCTCCATCTTGATGGATCTTACACAAAACAAATTAACCATCATGCTTTACCTGCCTGTATCATTTTTATATATATATATCTCTCACTAGGAGGAAGACAGAAGCCTGGAATGCTCAAGTGCTGTTTTCTCTGAACACCAGCATCTGCAAGCACTACAGACTTGAAGAGTGGAATCCACTGCAGTGGAATATACTCAATCAATTCAGATCTCTCCTTACAGGAGGTTTACTAAGAAGCCCATCAAATCAAGGACTTGGGCATCCTGTTGCTTGACTGCCTCTCCACTAGAGAGACAGGTTAAGTCAATCCAACCCTGTGCACACACAGAAGGGAAATGACTACATCTTTTCTCCAAAAACCTGCTTTCAAAAAATTATCTAGCTCTTTTCTGGTTTTGTCCTCAATACAAAGAGGTAGGTCAGCATCTGTATCTGAAGCAACTACTTGGAACAATTCAGAAACAAGACCCACAAAGGAGGTTTTAATGCCCAGAGTCCATCCTACCTAGGTTGACACTTACTGGGAATATTTAAAAATTTCCCCCCCCTCTGCAGCAACTCTTCATCTCCCAAGCAAGAAATACAACACTTTCCTCTGGCTTGAAGAGAGGAGGAAAGCACTTAAGTCACTTGAATATACCTAGTAAGCATTAAAGTATTTTAAGGCTGAAAAAGCAATTTCAGCTCAAGTAGGAACACATCCATCCTAAATTTGACAGAAAGCTGTAATCAGAAATTGATCTATTCCAATAGCACAGATCCAAACACCTTTCTATTTCATGGCTTCTTTGTGTGCTCACACAAAAAGCTGCTTAATCCAGCTGTTCTCAGCAATCATTCACAAAAGCAAATGAATGAAAAGGAAATAATCAGCAGCCATCTCCACTCCTACCCTTTAGCTGAGGTGAACGATAATTTCATTGCTTCAAGTCGATGGACAAAACTATTTTCCATGCCTTTAAATAAAAGGTTCATTGAAATATGGTGGAACCTCCTCTCATGCTTGGGCTTTCCACAAACAAGGTTGTCCTGCCTGTTTCAAGGACTCCAGGCTCCACTTTTGCAGGAGGTGAAGCAGGGAGCTGCCAACGGGTGACTTCTCCAAGACTGGCCTGATCTCTGAGAGATGTAGTAAAGGAAGAGCATTGCAAAGAAAAAGCCAATTAAAATAATGAGACTTCTCCTTAAGCATTCAGTGCTGGAAGGGACTGAGCTTGAAGGTCTTTGTCTCAGCCAGCACAGCAGCCTGTGCCTCACTGGACAGCAGTGGTGGCTCTTGTGAGGAGTCTGATCTGAAGGCAATCGGTGATTTGGTCAAAGTTAAGCCACGCTACTCAAGAGACACCCAATCATGTCATCTAATGAAGGGCAGTAACTGGAGAGGATAAAGGCTGCCACCCAGAGCTATAACCATGTGGCAGAGCTGGAGCTGTGTGGTCTGAAGGTCTTCCTTAAGATTGTCTGCAAATATGTGACATGGGGGTCCAGCTCTATCAGGGCGTGGGGGACAAGGACAGCCAAGAGAAGAGTCCCAAGAGAGCAGTGAGACAGAGCAGACAGGCAAGATCAGACAGATCTTGCCAGAGGAATGTCAGAAATTTCCAAAAATAAATCACTTGCCATTTTCTTTCAATGTTTGGTTGTTTTCTTTCCCCCTGAAACAGGCCTTGCTATTCTTTCTCCATTTTCATTTCAGCAAATGGCCAACTCACACAAACCACGACACATTTCTTACCTGACACCTCCCTGAGACCCTCCTATTTCCCTGGAGAGTTTATCAAACATTTTTAGACAACAGAAGAAAAGTTGGCTGTGTTAGTGCTTCAACACTGCCATCATATCTGTCCAGGTTCCTCTTCCTTATAGTATTTAAGATTCTACCTCATACACAGCTACAGCTGCAGTGAATTAGTTCTTATTCTGAGGCAGAAAAATTTGCAGCATTTTTCACTTAAAATTTAAGAAAACTCACAGAATTTAAGATGTAAGAGAGCACATGAGAAGACAATCAGTTGTTACCTAAAATCCAGCTTAAATAGTAACAGTTATGAGTGGTTAGATTTTATCATGCTGCTGATACTTTATACTGAGAAACTGCTTTAGAAATTTTGTCCTGGTGAAGAGCAGAAGCTTTTACAAAGAGCTTTTCCTTTTGGGACAGAAGCAATGGCTTTAACTGGGGTTGATGGTATTTAATTCTCTGAAATAACAACCATTCATTCTGAAACTGAAAGATTATCAGTCTGTGGTATTTAAACGTAGTGTCCACACAGACTGAAGCGAGCAGATCACAGCTCAGGCCCGTGGCTTCACAGCTCTGAGTGACTAACATCAGCCAACTGTGTCAACTCAACAGGATGGAGAAGACCACACCTGAGACATCTCCATTCACAGGTGCTTTTGCTGGGTCTGGAAGTGTGGAAAGATCAGAGCTCTGGTGACTACAGGCTGCTCCATCTCCTTTCTTTTTCCCCACTCCTTTTTCCTAACAGGATATTATTCAACTGCCAAAACTCACAAGGTCACATCTAACCTATAGTTTCACCACCAAGGCTTAAAAAGCACCTGATATTTGCTGAGTATTTAGCAGAGTTGCAATAAATGTTCTTACCTTACAAACACATAAACTATGTGATTAAGAGGTGACCTGTCCAAGACCACACAAGCTCACAGCAAGAACAGAAAGGTCTGATGATGTCCCATTTCTTATGCCACCATTAAATACAGAGGGTCTGTTTCAAGTTCCACCCAGTGCCCAGTCTATTAAAATAAAAGAGCAGTTAATTATTTACCTGATTTTATAATCTTCCATCTCGATATAATTTACATTTATCACGTGATAAGAGTGTCAAACCTCTGCAGAAGAGTGGCTGAGCCAGTGAATAACAGAACCATGACTGCTGCCATCTTTTGAGACCACTGGTCTGCATACATGGGAGCTGCCTCTGCTCCAGTAGCTGTTTAGAGGTAGATCTCAAATTCCTTTCACATCTGCTCAGATTTCAGGAGACACATAAAAAACCCACCCTCACATCCTTTTGGCAGCAGGTATCTGAAGGGGCACAGAGAATGAAGGAGCTCCTGGTCCCCAGAGGCTGCCTGTGAAGGGCACTGGTGGGCTCTAACAGCCAAATATGACAGGAAATTTTTGCACTGTTGCAGCCTGCACTGCACCTACTCCAGGGATAAATAAAATTCCAATCTCCACAATCTCCAAAGCTGTCAATCTGACACCTTTTGTGAATACTAAATTCACACATGCAAAGAACTTTCCTCTTTGTAGGTTCTGAAACATCTCACATGCCGTTTCCTACTGGTAACTGAACAAGCAGCATAATTTCATACCTGGCAATTTGAAGCCTCTTTTTCAGCAGTTTGGAATAATGGGTTATGCCTTTTGTTTGTCAGTAAGAACAGACAAATAAGGAGAGGTAAAAAAAGCCCCAAACCAGTCAAGTTTCAAGCAACATTTCCTTTATTAAAAGAAGATCTATTTGCTGACTGCTCCTGCTGGCTAATAAACAAAGGCAAAGTCAGGTGTCCATTTTACAGATTCTAAGGACCTTGGATTTTTGAGCTGGGAAAGTAGGACAACCTCCAGATACCTTGGGCAGATACACCCCTAACAACCGAGCAGCAAAAAGCAAGAACTGCTCCCTCATCATGCATGCAGATCACCCATGCAGCCCAGCTGGACAGGGAGCTACTGAGAACCCAACACACCACGCCAGAAAACAGTATTTACTTTTTGGGTGCAAGCTATAAAGAGCAACCAAGAAGGAATTAAGGTTCCTGAACTTAACAGGGCAAAGAATATCAACAACAGTGTTGCTCTCTGCTCAGGAGCTCTTACTACATCTGGACAGCTTCTCTGAGACCACCAGCTTGTCCTCTCAAGAGTTTATGGCCTCCAAATACCTACAAAGCTCTCTGCAGATTATTTTGCAGAGTCATTTTGAGACAGGGAATATCTAAAGCTCTAACCTTGGAAAAAAAAATAAACCTGTCTATAATTACATGAACCATATTGCTCGGTACCACTAACAAGCTCCATGATAGGCAGTTGCTGGTAGGCCCCAAAAGGGCTCCCATCAAGAAGGAAGAACTCGGATACACTCTTACATTAAATTCTACAGGCTTGAACAAAATCAGGCTGGTTCTATCAGCCCTGCAGTGGGTGTTGGCCAGGGCCCAGCAGCAATCTTGGTGGAAGGCTGCTGTTAGTAACACCACGGTATTTATACAAACATCTGAAGGTATGGGACAGTTGGGTAGAAAACAGCACAAGCATTGCAAGGAGTCACCGTGTGGTTCTTATTTAAATATCTCCAAACCAGTAAAGAACAGAGAAAGGATACACGAAAAAAAGAAAGATCCCTGAAGCAAGGACTTAGGTCTCTCTAAAATGCCCGTATATTTGCATCTGGCACACAATATACATCACATCCTCCAGCAAAGCAGGAAGGAGCTATTGCTGAGAACCGAAAAGAAATAACTGTGCTGCTCTCATTCTCTTTTTTTTCTATTAAGCTAATTCCTGTCGTATAAAGTCAGCTTGAAAGCTCCTTTCAAAGAAAAAAAAGGGGGAGGGAGGGGAGGAAGAATCAGATCTGGCTGTTTTTTGCATTTGACATTCAGCTCTCGTCCCCCGTTTTGTTTTCCTGGAGGACGCGGCAGCGCAGACCTCGCAGAATGATGACATCACACCCAAAAAAAAAAAGCAAGCAGAACCCAACCAGGAGGGAAGCAGCTCTGCCTCCAACCAGAGCTCACAACAACAGCTCTGCAGCTGGCTCTTACCTTCTGGACACCTCAAACCTCAACGTTCCCAGGGGTAAAGGAATATTCCCTTTAGAACCCTGGCCCATGGGAGCAGGTGACAGTCCTGATGCTCCCCAGGCCAGGCAGAATCGAGTTAAAAGGGGTTTGGTTACTGTTCATCTATAGAGATACCTTGAACACTACATTGTTTTATGCTTGTTTACACCTCTTTTATCACTGGGGCTTCCACCATGATGAAACAAAGCAAAGCAGAGCATGTTTAAGTAGGAAACTGCTCTTACTTGAAGGCTTTATAAAATTATTTCTCCCCTATGAGGTAAGTGTTCTAAGAAGCATCTTTCCTGCAGAGCAAGTACACAGGCTAGACCAGAGCAGAGGAACCTGGAGATGTGCCTGCATGTGGAAGGGAACCTGCAGAGGGAAAGCCCACACCTCTTGCAGTGAAGAGACACTCACCCCATGTCTGTAGTTATTAAAACTCAGGAGAAGCCTGGGTGAGAACACGAGATCTGTCCTTCATGGAATACCTGAACTCAACACCTCAACATGACTGGCATGCTCAGAAATAGCAGGTTTTAAGTGAGAAATACCTGCAAAATCTTGGAAGAAAATCTCCTTGGAGATTCAGGGCACCAAGCTAGATGGTACATAACCGTTTTCCTTGCTCCTAACAATTTATGACTTAATTTTAAACAGCAACAATAAAAAACAGCAAAGGAAAAAAAAAAAAGGAGAATTATAGAAGGGGAAGATATTAAAAACATGGTCACATGGTTCCACTGATAGCTACCAAACAGGACAATGGTGAGAAATCATTTGACAGCTCTTTGCTGTGATTTTTTTTTTTTGGTAATTAAACATGAAATTAAGGAGATTGCCATCTCCACCTTATGCACAAGCTAATCAGTATTAGCAGCCTGCTCAATTCAGACAGAATACTAATAATTTCTCAAAGCAGCAAAACAAACGTAGCCTTGTTATTAACTCAGGGGCAATGCTCCAACAATAACCACAACTAACCGGGTCTTGGTCTCAGATATTGTCCAGAAAAAGTCATCATCACACAGGACCTCTCACCGCTCCCCAGTTCTGGTCCTACTATTCATCATCTACCTTGAGAAATTCTGGCAAAACAAATGGTTGATTTCAGATAAAATGCAGTTACAGATTTCTGTGAATCATCTGAAGCCTTCCACAGAGGTTGGCTTTAAGACTTTGAACAGTAAAATGACAAGATGCTGGAACATGCTATCTAAATATCTCCAACTCCTGCCCCAGTGATTAAAAAGAAAATGAGACGAGCAACTGCCATTAGGGAAGCATCAAAAGGAGGTGGTAACTCCACTCAGAGGAGGAATTTTACTCATAGGTTTGAAGTCCAAGCTCTGTCCTATCTGGTGGGCCCAATGAAGCGTGCTGAGTCCTGCTGGGGTAACTCTGGAGACCAGTCAGGACAGACGGACAGTGGCCATCTCTGTAATTTTCTGTTTAGGTATTTACAGAGCGTATTTTAGTGGTGAGACTGTATGTGTCATGTCCTTAGAAATGCTAATCACAGGCATGAAATCACCTATAGAAAACCTCCAAATCAGCAGGTGCTCGCTGCCTCCAAACCAGAACATAAGCAGACAAGTAGAATCACAACTCACACCACACTCTCCTGCCACTCACGCTGCTCCTTCCACTCATGCTAGTCCCCATCATCCTTGTTTCCCCAACACCTATGGAAATAGGCAGGGAGGTTTTGCAATGTGCATGATAAACAGGTACAAACTATTTCCAACCAGCAAAGGTTTGAAAGCAGATCTGGGGGGAAACTTGTGAAATTTCATATTCCAGAGCTGTGGCAACACTGAACAAAATACCCCTCAGAAAACCAAGGTCCCAAAATATTGAGTACTTCCACATTGGTACTCAAATTTAAAGGTTTTTACTCTTTTGGGGTTATTCCAGTTTAACAATAACATGACTGAAGCAACAAACCCCTTAGTTTTATGACTTCCAAACAAGCCCCAGCAATTTTACTGCATAGATATGTTTTAAATGAACACCAACACTGTGAACCCCTCTGCAGAGACAGTTAAAGGAGAACCTCCAACAGATGAAAGTTACTTGTGATGAGCTGAGCAATGGCTCCCTCAGCAAAGCTTATAGATTCCTGACAGGTACAGGGGCTCAAAGCTCTTCTCCCCTCCCAGTGCAGCAGGTGAGGAAGCTTTCAGCTTTTTACAGAAAACATGCATAAAAAGCAACATGCATTTGCATTACACAATAACTAGACCCTTAAGAAGATGTGAGATTCCCCTGTAGTAAGGGCTGCACAAACAGGATGAAAGGATTCACTGTCTCCACAGAGCTCCATGAAGATGTCCCCAAGTCTTGCCATTATTTATGCACAAGAATCTATTTTACTTAGGTGAGCAGCCTCCAGTTATCACTGTGACTGCCTCCCAAAATGAAAAGACTTAGTCTATTCTTCATCAAGTTCAGGGGATGATCTATAATGCATTTAAGGCCCCCCTTCAGACTTATTTAAAAATAAAAATCAGCAACAAGTCCCATCATAGTAATATATAATATTATAAATTTCAAGACTTAGCCAGCTTGTTCATCAACAGCTTCAAATTGCCATTGTGATCAGAAAAACCTACAGAGTGTTCATCTGATGAAAGAGAAAAGCCAATCCCCTGCATTATTAGTAGGTCAGCCAGACTTTCAGGGAGAGATCTGGGACAGAAGTGCTGCTGAACTTTGAGGTCGGTGCTGCTCCACCACACTCCACAGACAATGCAGCATCTCACATGTTCCTGCTTCTACTTTGCAGCCCAGGAGGTACCAGAGTCCTGCTGGGCACATGTCACCTGGGGACCAAGGAGGGAAATTCTTCTACCTCTGTCAGCAGCTACAGTGGGTGAATCACTCACTCCCTCCTCCACCTGTACTTCAGTGTTCTCACCTTATAAATGTGAAAAATAAATATGCATCCATCATCCATTAAAAAAAAAAACAACCTTGAGATTTATGGATGAAATTCAGAACTGGGAATTACTATTATTACCCTGCCAACTCAGAGGAAAGTATAAAAACATCACATATGTAAGATAATTTTTCTGTGTTATAGCTTACTTAAATTTCTATTTGTGTATTAATATTTCATTTCTCATTGTATTAATATTAATGATAGCTATTTCTATTTAAACATAAAAATGTTTGTAATACCTACAAAGAGCATAGTGATTATACCAATTTATACTCACTACAGTAATTAATTTTCAATATCAGAGAGTGCAAGGAGAAGACTATTCAAATGAGGATCATACACCCTGGTGCTGGTGTTGGGACCAGCCACTGTGGCAAGATTCCAGAGGCCTGTGTGATGGCCCAACTGCAGCCAATTCCTGCAACAGGGGAAAATACAAGACACCTAAAATGATGAGTGAATTAATATTTTTAAGAGATAGGAGCTATTTAAGAAAAAGCACCTACCATTAAAATATTCTGGAAAATGTAGGGACTTGTCCAAGATATTTTTTTAGTGTGCATCAAAACTTGCAGGTCCCATCTTTTTCAATAAACTAGCAAATAATTCTTTAAATATTCTTTGTTTTGTTGACTAACTGAAAGAAAATCACATTCTTTGTGAGTAAACTCTCATGTTAGTGTAGTATCCAAAGTGTTCTGCCTCTTATTGTCAAATCGGGAGCAAATCTTTTGCCTAGTCTTGTTTTGCTAAACAAATTTAAGACATCAGTATTGCAATGAAATCAAAGATAACAGTGAGGATGAGAACTTGCTTCTTCCACAAGATTTTATTCTGGATCAAATGCATCTATGAGCTCTTAAGCACAGATTCTTCTAGCGTTTGGGATCCTGCACTCTCTCTTCCCTGGCAGCAGCAGAGGGAAATCTTGAAGGCTCTGGTCAGTTCAGGACATGCTGGAGAGGCTGATCTGCTAAGAATGTGGTCAACTTCCAAGCTGGCAGCTCACAGGAGCATCTTCTGAGAGTGGGAGAAGGAAATATCTCCAGTGACTGCCATGAAATCAACTAAACTCAGACCAAGCATCCTCAAGAAACCTTCCTCCTGCACCTCCATGTGCTTGTATGCCCTGAGTACTTGACATGGCTTTTGGAATGGAGCTACCCTGGGATTCCTTTGCCCATGTAGTGTGTCAAATGAAGGAAAAATAATCTTCCATCCTCCACAAAGGCCAGATGATCAGCATTCAGATGGGTCCGCCTGCATTCTTGCTGCAGAACGGGCAGGTCCCAGCAAGAATTAACAGGAGGTTCTACCACGCACCTCCACTCAGAGACTAACCTAGTTTTAAATACTTCAAAGCAGGGGTGAGAGGGGGTTTTGTGTGGAAAGGGAAGGGAAAATGAAGCCAAAAACCCAGGTAAGAGTTCAGCATCTGCCTATATGGCAATTAACCTATAATAAAAATGGAGCTTGGCACTCTTAGCAAGGCACTGCCTCTGAAAAGTATCATTATTTCCATCCCAACTTTGATACAACTTTCTAGAAGCCAGCAAGAAATTCTGTCAAGGCCTAAGTTAGCTTTTTTTTTTAATTAAAGTTGCAAACCTTCCTAAAACCCAGGAGCCTGCCTGCACACTAGGATATACTGAGCTAGTGTAAAGTGGGGTTTATACCAGTTCAGCTGATGCCAGGGAAAATCATATCACTGCAACACAGTTAAATCTTTATGGGTGGTGAAAACCCCTTACTGCAGTTAGTCCAGTGCATAATTCTCAAGGCAAGACTGATATGCAAAGAGCAATCAAAAAGCCCATGGAGATGTAAGAGGGTGGTGGATTTAAAGGCAGAAGATCCTGTGCTGTGCACAGATCCTGGGCTCTGTTTGACCCTTGAAGCTCACTGAGGGTTACAGGGCCAAATCACACATAAATAGGTTTCCAACGCAGGGTTTAACTAGTTTGCTATCTAGGCCAAGAAACAGTTCTGGAACATATTTAACACAGTTTAATAATCGCATCAAATCATGGCTGGCCCAGAACTGATTTTAACAACTGTCAACTGCTCTTTGGAAGAGGCAAAGCCAAAAAAGCAAAGATCACAACGTTCAGTTTGTGAAGAACACGGAGACAACCCAAACATCTGAGCAGCAGCAGCAGCAAAGCAAGGCACATTCAAATCCCATGATCTTTATTCAGATTGGGTTACAAGGAAGTGGGAACTGGGAGGAGCTCACACCAGTGACAACTGCAAGCCAGAACTAAAGAAGAAACATGTTGCACTGCCACCAGGACACAGCTTGAGAAATCCTAATAACTGATGGTTTCCCATGGAGAAAGTTGCTGCACTACTTACTGTCTACCCGTGGCCTATTTGAGAAACAGTGTTAGCAAAAATAACCTCTCTCCTCATCTCCTCAGCTGGGGGAGGGAGAGACAGTCACCAATTAAAAGGGGACTGAGGCAGGGAAGGAGAATTGCATTTTAAAAAGGTGGAGGGAGGCAAAAACAACAAACATGTGCAATCCCACATGTGATTCTTTCCAAGAAATCCCAATACAACAATTCTCTGGGAACAGGCTCATGGGTCTGTTATTGCCTTTGAGTAGTGGTACGTCAGGGAAGAGGAAGGATTGCTGGATGCTTGGAAAACAGACTGAACACATGGACGGGGAGCAAGCCAAAAACTGTTACAAGAAATGTTCCTACCCTTTCAACATACTTGCACTTGCATATTCCACTTTCCCATGCTCCTGGATCCCAAAGCTTTCCACAGGTTAGGAATCAGCCAGACCAGAATGAACTGAAGCTGAACCAGCAGTGCAAAGAGAGGGACTGATCCTAAAGGGCCTAATCCCTCAAAAATTGTGTCTACTGATGCTCAGTGAATGGTAACGAATGAAAAGAAAAATAAAAAGGGGGTTCAAAATGTAGCTGAACTAAGTGAAAGGCTGAAAGCAACTTTACTTACATTTTGAGAGGTCAGATATAATACCCATTGCCTTCTGGTCTGAAAGTTATAAGCAAGAATCTCTGAGATTATCATTAAACATCAAAATTTATGTTTCAAATATGTCTTGACACCACCGACATGCAGCAAAATTTCACAGGTACCACTCACCCACATTCTGGTAAACACATTACACTTGATGAGCATAGGAGAAAACTGTTTTCATAAAATTATACCTCAGTCTAAAGAAAATATTTGCATGGCTATAGCCAGGAGGATAATAAGGGTCAGTGGAAGATCATGGGCACACAGAACCGCAGAGCCCTCCAGCCTGAGAGTTCTGGGATTTTTCCTTCTTTCATCAAGATCTAAGTTTCCCCCAACACAAAACATTTGTAGCCTTTTCCATTCTAAGGACAATATTCAATATGTAAATCTCATGCTACCACCCCATCCTGACCCCTAGAGAAAAATCAAAACTGCTTCTAGCCAAGCAACATCACAGACAGAACTATTAGCTCCTGTCCACTCGTATTAAGAAGCCATCATCAGTGTAACCCACGTTGGACTGTCCTCACCATAACCCTGAGAGAAGGAAAATCTCATCTCTAAGCTACAGAGTAGCTGTGTAACTAACCCTGCATAGCTGGGCTCAGAGAGCTCCAATTAAACTGGAGAAACCTCTGTTTAGACAAAACTTATTGCTGCTTTGGCAATTTCATGCTATGTTTACAGTGGCTACCTTGTCTTTTCTTCTGGCAAAGAATCCCAGATTTAGCAGGATATTAAAAAAAATAAATTGTCAAGAGTAACAATGCACTAATTTCTGACAAAGTATTCAAAGTTCTCAATGGCTTCCCTTTGGTAATTAAAAAAAAACCGCTGTCATTCCAGTGATCACCAAATATTTGCTTAAAAGCTGCTTTAAGAAAGCCTGTTTGGAGCACCCATTGTGCTGTCTAATGTTCATTGTGTTTCTAAGGGCCTTCAGAAAGTATTCCTTCCTCTTTCTCTACTGTAAATGAGCACTTAGACAAGGAGGAGGGAATGCAGTGTCCAAAAGCCAACTCTGCTTTTAAACAGCTCCCCATCCTTTCCTCCTGTTTTGCACACACTTTTTCCCCTTCAGACACTTTGCACTTCACCTCTAATTTCATGTTTTTTTATTTTAAGTTCTGCTTCCACAGGAAGGACTCTGCTCTGCAGCTCTGCACAGCTGAGCTCCCTCTGGAACTTCACGAGGGGATTAGTGGTTTTCTGACCCTTTGGATTTTTTCCAGTCTCTTCTGCACACAGAAATCAATGTATGATGACTCCTCAGCATCTTAAAGAACAATGAAAACAAAGAGTCCTGAAACCCAAGTGCCATCAACCACCTCCATCTCCAGACATTTCTCTTTCAACAAGCTGTGGTTCCATGGCAGCATAAACTGATCTAACTGCTGACAGTTGTGGTGCAGCCCAATCCCTTGGGTTGTCCCCAGCATCACTGAGCCATTTCAGATCACCAAGCTGACACAAAACTCTTTGCATTTCTCCTTGAGTTAGCCTTCTACTGGTGTGGCTCAGTGCAAGAGCAAAGACCAAAGCCAATGGAATGACAAGAAGGTGGAGCAGGGGACCACACACCCAAATCAACTTCTAGCATACCAGGAACTCACCAGTGAGCACAAGGCTGCACAGATCCAGGCTGCATCCTGAGCCACGCTGCTCAGGAATGAGCAGTGTGTGGGGAAGAGTTCCAGAAGGAAGGACAGCCACCAGTTTCAGAAGGTGTTAAACCACCTTTCTCTGTCAGACCCAGGGTAACCCCCAAGGCAGACATGATTCTAGGCCACAGTTGAAGTTGGGCACTTTCCTTTGCCCAGGTTCACAAAAGGAAATAAAACTAAAACCCTTCACACTGGAAAAACATGATGGGCACTCATAACTACTGTAATTCAGAAGACAAGAGCCTGGGTCACCACTAGTAACACCAAAGATTCTGACAGTTTCTAGCGTGCTCCTCAACATGACAATATGTTGTTTACATGGTTTTAATATGAACAGAAACACCAAAGAAAATGCTTCTAAGATAGGATCTCAGTGATTATGCAAGTGCTCTCCCAAATACACTGAGAACGGGGTAAGAAAGTGGTATTTATCATAGCTTCCTCACCACTTCTGGATCACAAAGAGAACCAGATCAACCCTCAACATTTTCTTGTTTGACAAAACATCTATACTGTCAAATAAACTTATATGAGGCCTATTTTGCCTCTATTCAGTTAGATCAGAAGCATATCCTTACAGAAGATAGATGAGACAATAGCAGTAGCACCTCCAGTTTGATTTTGCTAGAAAGAGAATCAGCACCTGAAAATGAAGCACCTGGAAACCACCTAATGTTCCTGTTGAAGGTGCAATGGTTGCATCAAAGTGGAACTCACTAGTTCCAAGCCAGCTACCTACAACATCTTTAAAACAAATCTCTGAATTTGTTGCCCTATCTATTGTTCTCTACAAAACATCCTCACTACAGGAAATCCAATACTAGGATACATCTGAAGATGTAATTATTAGTGTGATATTTGCTTCTCTTCTAATGTACCTCACTAAGCATAAAAACCGAGGCTGTCCTACAAGTCATTAAAAATATGTTATTCTGGTGACAAAAATGGATGAATTATAATGGACTGGCAAAGATGAAAGCTGCACAAATGGAAACGTTATTTAGATGCAAGTAAACAGTTAAAAGTTCTCCAGCTTTAGCTTACACCAGAATTTAATGTAGAGATATGCCACAGATAACTTCTTCCAATAGTCTAACTTGAGGCCTAAGTCATCTTATCTGTACATCATTTTAACACCAACATCTGGTCCTCTACATGCAGCACTTAATTTCAGCCTAGTTAAAAAGAAAAATATATCAAACTATCCAAGGAGTTTTTACTTCAGGCAGTTGTGTTTCAACAGGATTAAATTTAATTTAAGCTGCTCTACCAGAATCACTTTCTCTTCAGTGAGACATTCTTAAGAGAGGAAAAAAACCCCCAACATTCTTTCTCAAGTTCAAAGGACAAATTAAGGTTCAAGTTTATCAATGTATTTCGGTCTACAGATAAAAGGAAGTGGAGTCCTAAAAATGGCAAACACACCAGTCAGAACTAGGCCAATGTTGTAGAGAATCTAATATGAAGGCTCAAACCAATCGTTGATTAGGTTTGCCCTTGGACATAAGTAGCAAAAACTATGACATGCTTACTATGAACAGGCACAAAGGCGAGGAAAACATGGACTCAAAGTAGCTTCAAGAAAGACATAAATCATATTTATTGCGACAGAAGTTGTTATTTTGTAATCCTGAACTATGAAAACAAACCTTCACTAGTGCCAAAATACAGCACATCATAATAGTGAAAACATGGTGGAAAACTGTGATATCTACTAAAGCTATTTTTCAGACACTGAAGATCCTGTTCAACAATATATATGTATTTATGTATAGTGTTAGGGGTGGTATTTTGGGAACATTTCACTTAAAGCATTCCAAGCTGATAACCTTTCTCCAAATACATAAAACAAGAGCCCTGTCAAACGTACTATAAATAGCATTAATAGTAAGGAATCAATAACATCCAAACCTTTAGGTAACATCTTATTAATCCGCCCTTGGCATGCAGGGACACACTGCTCTGAGGGCTCTCAAAATGCAATAGTCAAAGGTGAAGGACACGATTTGTTCAACTAGTTAATGCCACTGCTATTTAACCCACACCAGCCACCAAAATGCCACCTAATGAAACACTCTGTACCATGATAAGCAGCAGAGACGAGCACGATAAACACGAAGCATTTTTCTAAGAAAATTAATTCCTCAAGGCTAACACCGGTCTGTCATTTTTTCCTAAGACACGTAAAGATCTACATTTGACAACAACCATTTTAATCCCTGGTTCTTCCCCCCACCCCCTTCCCCATTTCTTGTACCGCGCCCAACACAATGGTACAACTGCATGTTCCAGGTATTG
Organism: Brachypteracias leptosomus; assembly: GCA_013401335.1. Lineage (NCBI taxonomy): Eukaryota > Metazoa > Chordata > Aves > Coraciiformes > Brachypteraciidae > Brachypteracias > Brachypteracias leptosomus. The sequence goes on from VYZX01008994.1 coordinate 100,699, forward strand.
CCTTTATATTTATTTCTGCTTTCACGGTGACAAAAGGTGAACTCTAATGCTCCAAAGATGCTTGCAGCAGAGCAGGCTGAGCCGTATCTCGACCGACATCCCCACACGCGGGTTACAGAAATCTAGCCTCCATGAGATGTTTTAATCTGACAAATTAAAATGGTTGGGAAACGCTATTTGGCTAACGGAATCGGCCGCCACATGCATCGCTGAGGGGAAGCAATAAAAGGTCTTTTAAAATAGGTCACTTTCATCCAAATCCCCATTCCAGCACCGAACAAAATGGTATTTACACTGAAAGCTCACCACTTGGGGAGGAGCGAGGGGTAGGGAAGGGAGGGGAGAGAAGAGGAAAAAAAAAATAATTAAAA
>VYZX01008994.1:101530-121542 GCA_013401335.1 Brachypteracias leptosomus
TGGGTCGTGAGGGGAGGGGGCAGTGGTGCGAGGGGCAGTTTGGGAGAGAAATATGGCAAAGAGAAGGGTAGTTGGGGTGAGGGGTCGCTGAGGGAGAGGAAAGAACCGGGGGCAGTCCGCTGGAGGGTTATAGAGAGGGGAGTGTGAGGGGAAAGGGGTTATAGGAGTCCCCTGTGGGGACTGGAGAGGAGAGAGGCCTGAGGGAAAAGATGGTGGGAGGGGTTGGTGCTGAGGCCTGAGAGCTCAGCGGGGCTGCTGAGGGGGGAAGACTTAGAGGGGAATGGGGAAACTGAGGAAAGGCGTGGGGAAACTTAGTGGGGGCTCTGGGGAGAAGCAGAGAGAACGGGGACTCGGGCCTGGACACGGGTGGGGAGATGGAGGATGAGGGCAGGGGAGAGGCCTGGAGGCAGGTGGGAGCTTGTTGGGGGCAGGTGTGGCAGAGGAGGGTGGGTTTGGGGCAAGGCAGCTGGGATGGGTGAGGATTCCCCCCTTGAGTGGAGCTGTGGGCCGTGAGCAGCTCAGCTACAGCCATAACCCCAGGAGGTGGTAGGTAGGTGTCTGCTGGTTCTAACCCTTGTGCAACTGGCCTGGCCAAACTGGTGTGTTTCAAACTATCTGGCCTTGGCTGGGCTGTGTCCGGTTTATGGCCAGAAAAGGGGGAAAAAACTTAAAAAAACCCCTTGTAAGCCAGGCACGTGGTCTCCTAAGGTGTAGTCTTGGCTCTCAGTGGTGGGTTTTGAACTTGGTGGGTCGTTGAACCTTTGTGTGTGCTTTGGTGTCTCCATCTATGAACTTGAGATAACAGTTGGCTTCATGCATGGAGTAATTATCGTGTCTTGGAGTCATGTATTTATTTGTTTTTACTATAGATTACAGCTGGAGGAATTCTCAACAGTCCACCTCTCCTTGTCATGATGCTCAGGCGCATTGTGCTCCTGTCTGAACAGAGGAAATCGCTGAGGTCAGTCTCCCTTGTGTTTATAGTTGCTTTCCCTTTCAGAACTATGGGGGCAAAGAATCATCAAAATAACAGTTTGTGCTGACATCCTGATAATAAATTAATAGAAACAGTTACATAAGACACAATGTTTGTAAAAGGTGTGTTTGTAGGAATTGCTTCCACTTTTAAGTCCAGGATTGTATTGGAAGGGATGGTGTTCACAGTTATAAAGCACCCTCCAAATATTCACAGGTTTATGAAATAGTACAATTCTATAAATACAGTATTACTGCTGAAGTAGAACAAGGAAACACCTATTTTCCAATAAACTAGCAGGTATTTTGTACCATAAGAAGGCTTCGTATCCATCAAACATTGAGGATGCTGCTGGACTCTGTTGGTCTAATCTTTGCACTTCCCACTAGACAAGCAGAGCTACTGGGGACTATTTAACCTGGGACGGGGGAAACCTGAGGAATATTGAGAACAGAGGTTGACTCTAATAGTTGTGGACCACCTCTAGAGTTTCACCAACTTGTCACGTAGCGGGCTGATACTTTGCCTTTTCAAATCCCAATAGGAAAAGTAGGACAAATGGGGATCACTTCAAACATATGTTGTTTTAAGTATTGGGAGAGGCAAACTAAAGGTTTATCTGATTATCTCAACCTTGAAGTTGGCAGCTACGACAGGAAACTTGGTTTCATTCATTTGCCAAAGATATTTGTAGCGTATCGTTTGACAAGTTAAAAGGCTTTTTTGTAATGGCACAAAAATAAAACCATCCACTTTGTGAAACTACACTTTCTGCCTTCTAAAATAATAAGGGTTGGGAGGCATGCTTCTAGGGAAATTAAGGACGTGCTTGAAAGGTAAATATTTGTATTTTCAAACGTTACAACAATGGTGTTTAACACAAGTCTGCTCAGCGTGGCATATCAATCTAAATTTGTACTTGTTTTGTCAAGTTAGTGGGTATCGTTTGCTTTTGCAGCTGGGAGAACTAGATGGAGCAGTAAGAGGGGAGTGAGCTGCCCATGGATCATAAGGTAGAATTGAGAGATTCTTCTGAATCTTGATCTTGTACTTCTTCCTGCAGTCATTTTGCCTGTAGAGCTCATTAATTATGAGAATAAAGGCTTCAGTTAGTGAGGTCTGTGGAGCTAACCCAGCAAACATCAGTGGAGAGTCTGGGCCTCAGATATATCTAAAAAGATAGTTGGTGGCTCTAGATAAAAATGCTTAGAGTCTTGAATGGGGGCTGCAGAAAATCATGAATAATGCTTCACCATTAACTATCAAGTATTTTATTTAAAAAACTAGATCTGCATTTGGTACAGATTCAGTAATTGCTTCAAAAATAACCAGTATCACCTGTGGACCACCAGTTTGGGAAAAGCCTGCTGAAATTCTGAAGGGACAGACAGTATCAAAACTAGCTGGGGACAATAAGTAAATTAAACAAGCACCTTTAACATGCATTTCTGTCCCTGTGCTATTAGGCATCCTCTTGCTGCCTTCTCAGATCATCCTAGTAGGCACCTACAAAGTTAGTTTAGATAGTTTGCCAATTTCCTGATGCAAATTTAGTCCATTTAAAGAACAACTAAACAGGTTTGTGTACGTCTGCCTCTGGGATTTGCATCAATCTATCTATCAGCTATAGCCAAAGTTAATTCCATCTGAAGGAGGAGCTAGGACATCAGTAAATAAAAATTACAAATTGCCTAGCAGTTCAGCTGGCAGGCAGGACTGGTTTCAACACATTGTTCCCAGTGTGCTGCCACAGAGCTGGTCCTGGGGTAGACCCCCATGACATTCCAGTGCAGACAGGACCTTTAAGAGCAAGCATCAGCACTCAGTAATATTGCAGGAGAGGAAGTAGAGAACAATACTATGTCCAACGGAAACTGTGGCAAGAATTTATTCAAGACACATTGTAATTACTCAAGCTGGGAATTTGGCCAGGACATTGGGGTTAACACCCCTACTTCTTTAGAAGTGTCATAGTTTATTTTTTTTAATGACTTTAAAGTGATGAGGAGCTTGGCTGTCTCAGCAGAATGGCAACACCTCCAGCAGCATAAACTTTTTACAGCACCACGAAGGTGCTGGTTCAGAGCTAACTCAGAGCAGTGATGGGGCCTACTGCAGTAATCATTGCTTTATAAATACTTCCAGGAGATAAGAAAGATAAGAGTGTGATTAGGGCAGAGTTTCAGCTGCTGTAATCACAGTTGTACCTTCCTTAGCCTTCAGTCCACACGCTGCTGTAATCTGACCTTTTCTAAGCAGACAATTGTCAACTTTTGAATAACTCGTAGAACTTGAGCCAATGAAATTTGGTTATTAATGATGATAGCAGTTAAAAACTGCAGTGGTCAATGCTTTTGTTTTAGGGAATGTGTTGTCATACTAGCAGAATGTAATTTAGCCAGATTAAGGAGTTTAAGTTGTTCATGGCATTGAGGTTTTTAGAGCGTGTTCTTTGTATGCGTTAGGTACCAATTTGGAAACTTTCAGCCTATTCTCTGTTCACACACGTGTGTTTTAGTGTGTGACTAGCTGGGAAGTGCCCAAGTGAGGGATTGTTTTGCTTTTTCTAGCTCGTGAAACCTGCTGCCATTCCTATAGTCTAGTTTGGGCCATTATTATGGGTTACAAGGTTATACAGGAAAAACATGTTCTAGAGAAAGGCTGGTCAAAATAAAGGAGGTAGAGACTTCCAGGTTGTTGCAATCTGGGTTTGTATCAATGAGGTAACGCTTCAATTTGTTCACTGGGATGAAGATACCATGTCAGACAGTGTCCCTCTGACAGCTGATGTCATGGGGACAAAAATGAAGCAATACTGATGTTATTACGTAACCACTTCTGTGTTATATGACAACAATAATAATACTTTGCTCTTCTCTCTTACCTTTTATTAGATAAACAACCATGTTCCTTGCTGTGGACAATCCTTCTGATCGTCCCATGAGTCAAGGGAGTGGTTTTATCTGTTGAGAAATGGGGAAACAGTGGCACCAGAAGAAGTAGGACTTGCAAGGTCACATGGGAAGTCAGTGTCACAGGCATAAACAAAATCTCAGCCTTCTGACTGTCGCACTCTACCCTCTGGGCAACCAGACAAAAGTGGAGAAGTGGCTTTTGCAGTCTGACTCAACAGCTTTTCCTTCCTCAGCAACTGCCATGCAGGGCAATTACAAATAAATGCCAGTAGGTCATTTCCACCTGAGTCAAACAGGTTTCCAGGGAACTCTAGGTAGGTATGTCTTCTGCTGGTGAGGGCTTCTCAATGGCTCTTTGCAAGGGTTTTGCTTTGAAATCTTTTCAGAACTTGAAAAAAATCCTTTTTTTGCCAGATGTGCATTTCCTCTGATTACTTTCAGGATTTTCTGTAATGTGTGTTGCCCAGGGACACCCAGGAATTCTTTTTTACCCTTCTCTGCGAGAGAATAACAATTAAGCTGTGGGTTTTCAGGTGCTTTTTGTATAACATACATGCCAAATTGATGCTAGGAAGTACTTCCAGAATATCAGGACAACGTACTCTGACCAGTACAGCACATAATGCATTGCACTTTGATAGATGCTTAAAGATAAGTGGGGTGTTGGGGTGTCTCTTAAACACATTTGTAGATAGCAGTGTTCTTGACTCCCTTTTAAGAGCAAAATCAAAATATATCAGTCCAAAAATTGTTTTTTTCAGGCCATGACAGCTGACTATGAGATGAGTCTGTTCAGGCATCTCAGATCTTTTCCCCACAGCAAGGCTGAAGAGGATTTTACTCCAGAGTTGGTTCAGAATGCCTGGAGTGGGCAGCAAGGCTCAGTGGTGTGGAGGCTTTGACCTTGAGTGACTGGGAGAAGCAGCACAGGAGGGGCTTGTGTCTTGGCTCTGGTGCTTGGATGGATGGGTAAGAAGAGGCCTTTGGCAGAGAAAGGTGAAAGGTGACTAATAATGTGAAACTGGGAGGAAACTCATTACAGTTATGCAATCTCCAGGTGACTTTCTTTCTCTGTGAGAAGACACCTTTTGTTCCTTGTCCCACTGGCATTTGCCGCTCACGCTGTCTTCTGAATAGAAGCCTTAAACAATTATTTCTCTGCTTGACTTGGGAAGCTTAATTTAGCTTCAGAGCAATGAAAATACAACAGCACCTCATCTCTTTGTTCTCCTTCTACAGAATTTCTTCTAGATTTACTTTGCCTTTTCCTTTCTTGTTGGTTCTTTTTCTGGCTGTCCAGTAGTTTAGCCAAAAGGAAGAAACATTTTCCACTCTCATGCACTCAGTCCCCACATCTCACTTGTTCCATGGTTTTCTCTGTCCCTCTTGCCACAATTCCAAAACTTTCATGGGCAAGCTCTACATAATTTTGCTGTGGCTGCTCAGGATGCTGCTGTTGTCTGGTCTAGTCCTTCTCCACTGGTTTCCCCCCTGTAGCAGAGCCAGCAGAAGAGAGTTTGTTCTGTGCCTGACCTTGCTGGGTCACAGTTAGATGTCTTAGCTCAAAGCCAAGCCTAACAACCCTGTTACTCCACTGGTCCTTGTGCTGGACTGGCTGGTGTACAGACATGGACTTACACCTGCTGACCCTGCTACAGGGATGTAGCTTCCAGAAGAGCAGCTTGCTGGAGATGATGGTTTAAACTGCTGGAGCAAGAGCTGATGGAGCTCTTCTGAAAACCCTCAGCTTTCTTATTAGCATGGTGGCTTTTGTAGTGATCTGCAATGCACAGCTCTGCTCTTGACCCCATCTGGATCTCAATCTTCCATTTTATAGGTAAAACAACACATGTTGTCAGCATCCCTGCAGGAACTGATTCCTATTATAATCTGTAAAACCACTGTGAAAATGTGGCCTTGCTCTTCAGCACTTCTGCAGTCACCTATCTCTGAGGCATTGTGTTCTACTCTTGAATAAGATTCTAGACCAGAAAAAGAGTTAGGCTGCATACAGATTAACAGATCTGTTGTTAGTATCTCTGGCTACTGCAGCATGACTCACCCATCAGTGCTTGTCAGAGGCTGGTGTGACCTCATTGAAAGCTTCAACATCTCATATGTGAAGGCAGGTTGTAATCCAGTGTGGGATTCCTAAATAGGTGGAGAATGAAGTCCTGAGACTCTGATAGTGCCTACATCATAAACATCCCCCTGATGTGCCCTCACCAGAAATACTTGGAGATTTCTGAGGATCTCTTACTGCAAAGTCAGCCTTCCCCATGTTAGAAAGCACCTGTAACTACTCAGGTCAGCAATAGGACCAGTGCTAAGGGGAAGATTTTGGAGTGGATGGGACAGGTCAGGGAAGAGAAGCTCTGTTAATTACAAGGGCAAGAAAGAGCTCATGGTTCCTTTTTACTTATCACAGCTTGTGGAGGTTTTTCCTCCTCTTTTCCTGTGTCAGTACATAGGGCTTCTGGTCTGCTGGTTGAGGGAGACAGGTGAGAAAGCAGCAAGAGGGGCTATAATAAAGGGAGTGGATGAGTGAATTACCTTGTGGTACCTTACATGTGTAGCTTGGATACGTAGTGTGATGATGAGACAAAAAAGTGGGAGGCAAGAGGAGTTTAGAAATCAGATGGTTCTCTTCAGCTGGTGCTTGCTGAGTAAACATGAAGCTTGTGCTGAGCACCTCTCCCTCTTTCCCTGGGCTGCTCCACACGAGCAGACACCAGCAATACTGCTCAGTCTAAACTGGGTAACTTTTGGTCTCTGAAAGCACAAGGCTGGCATTGTCCCACAGGTATCTGCTGCCACTTGAATGCCTGGCAGAAAGTGAAATTCCTGGCCACTGGTCCTGTTGCTGTCCTTAGAATATGTAAACATCTGTTCTTGTTTTGATAGAGATGATTGGCAAAGTTGTCAGTGCCAGCCTGGCAGCTTTATCCCTAAAACAGTTGCTGCCTCTTGGCTTCCCAAACCCAGTGCCCCCAAAGCTGCTGCTCTTCACTGGCTCCAGTGAGGAACCCAGAGCTTAGCACCCTGTGAGAGAGCAAGGATCTTGCAGAAGATCTCTGCTGCAGTGGATCTACTGTGCAGTCCCCTAATTCTTGTGACAGCAGCTTCTTATGTAGCACTTATTTAGAAAAGTAAAGCATGTCAGGTATGGCAGAATAGGAAGACCTTCTGCTTCTGAAGGTCTAAGGGGTCATCCTGAGGAAATGCAACAGAGCAGTGTTGTCACAAAGCATTCAGTAACTTTGCAGAACTCATTGTGTCCTCTGTGTTGTGGGATGGACCCTGGCACCTGTCTGAAGTTCTGTCCCTCCTGCAGACCTCCTCTTCTGATCCAGACTCTTAGTGAGTTTGTTCTCTTACCCTTTGCCTCATGTGGATGATAGGGTGATTTCTATGTTACTGAATTTTTGTTTTTTCTTGAGACTGGGAGCCTGGATTTTATGGAGAAGGGGGAGGCAAAGACCCTGATCTGAGTGGATTCACTTTATATTCTGGTCCTTTAAGGAAGGCATAGGAGCTGAGGCATGCATGCAATTTGTAAGGAGGAAATTGGCCTTTCCTTCCATGATTCCTTACCACCAAGATCAGCCAGACACTATTTGCTTAGCTGTTGTGTGAATCCAGGGTGAAACAGGCTGATGGCTCTGCCCAGTTTCTAGCAGACATACAAAATACAGCTAGTTCTAGAAGGGAATGTCTCTGCTGCTCTTTGCAAAGAGGCCAAGGCCTAAATGATCTTTTGAGACAGAGCCTGCTTTCCCTGGAGGATCTGATGGGTGTGCAGCATCATGTACTAGTGGGCAAGAGATGGAAGCCTCATAGCAGTGCTGTCCACAGCATTCAGCTGTGGGTGTGCTGGGTTAAATGATTGATCCAGTATCTGAAATCCTATTACTTGATTTACATCTTGATTTTTAGTATCTTGACAGACTTTTCTTTCACATACCAAGGCACACCTCGGGTTCCAGTGGAGTTCTGCTCTTACATCAGGCTCAAACCTCACTGCTGCTCCCTGTGTTCAGCTGGAAATGGTCAGACACCATCCTTGAGTGCCTGAATATCCTGAGTCACTGATTCCCAGCTGACATGTGTGCTGCAGTTTTCATTTCTTCCTTTCCGACTGCACTCCCTAGAGGAGACTGGGAACAATTGCAGTCGTCAGCTAAAGCCTAGTGTGTGCACTTCTCTGCATCCACACAATTGGTGGGTGACCTCTGCCCTCTCCTTTGGGTGAGCTGCTTGGGATTTGTAACTGTATGTCTGGTGTTTCCACACCATTAAATAGAACAGGTATAGGAACATTTTAAAATGTGTTTTCTTTATATTTGTTAGTAAAACATCTGCATTGTAGAGGTGGCAATAGGATGTTTTCATTCATTTATTGGTGGAGACAAGTGATGATTCCAGTAATGCTTTCACAGTCAGATAAATTGGGTGGAAATGGATGAAACCTAAGGACCCAGGTAGCAAACTAGTAGCTCCTACACTACCAAAGCTCTGCTAGCAGGGGCACTGTGCAGGAGCTGACAGGTTATCTGTCCTGTCAGATGCTCTTGTCATGCTGTGTTTGTTATCCTGCTTATGTGGTATCCAAAGCAAGGCTGCTGAAGCTCAGCAGGGAAGGAATGCAACGTGTTGCTGTTATTTCATCTCACCAAAATGTTTTCACTATGTAAGGCTTGCTGCTAGACTCGTGCATGGCTCTGGGGGAAGCTGAAACACAAAACACTTCATTGAGCTTTTTGACTCAACAGGTCTTGACATATTGCTGCTGGATGTGTCTCTCTGATCTGAGCTGCAGCAGTTCCATTCTGTCCTACTAAAATAACATTTTAAACAATATTATTCTCTCCATGCCATTTCCACTTATTCACTAAAAAGTTAAATTCTTACTGAGCTACTTTTAATTTACATGTCATAGAATATTAGTTAATGGAAAGCTGATTTCACTGGCATGAAGATTGTAATGTCTATAACACAGATTAATGCTTGTCTGGGACTGAATGAGTTAAAGCAGCTCCTACTGCTAAAATACTCAGTGAAATAGAGTGATGCTCTGTAAATCAACCTCTGTGTGCAACAGGTTGCTGGAGTTTCCCTGGGACAGTCCATCCTGTTAGCAGGCACTGATCCTGTTGAGGAGAGATGTGGCTTGTGCTGACTCACAAATACAGGTGCAAGTTGCACCAGCAGAGCAAGGAGTGGCTCACCTTAGGAGCAGGGTGTAGGTTTTAGTGTCAGCTGCTGAAGGAGAGCTTTATTTTAAAAGTTAGGGGGGGAAATGTGAGAGAGACTTTGATGTCTGACTTGATGAAATTCTGATTCCTCTTGCTGCATGAGGGGCTTGTCCCAGATGATCATGGTATTAAGTCACACACCTATTTGAAGTGTCTTGGGGAAATGTGCTATAGCTGAGGACAGCAGGAGTCCTCAGAGGAGATTTCAGCTCTGTGGGGAGTTTTCTGGGCAGGGATGGCAAAAAAAACTTGCATGTACAGTTACTGGCTTGTTCCTCCTTTATAGATCTGACTCACCCATCCCTGTCCTAAATAAACACGCTAGTTTCAGTATTTTCTTTTCTCTCCTCTCGTTTACCTGGTATTTCATATCCTTCAAGCTTCCTTTTGTATTTATGGGCTTAATTCTGTTAAATCCAGTTGCTTTGGCTTCTGCTCTGCCTGTGCTTTGCACCTGCTACGTGGCCCCAGCAAACTTGGCAACCAACCCTTGGGCACTCTAGAGAAAACAACTGTCTAGACCAGGCACCTTCTGCCCGATGCCCTGGATGTACCCCAGAGCTCCCAGGCATTAGGCTGTATTCAGAACAACATGTTGCTATGCAAATGGTTCCTTTCTGCTCCTCCTCCTACCTCCACAGAGTTGTGTACCTGACTTCTTAGCAGGCCCAATGTTTATTGATCTTTTGCAATGGTCTGATGCAAAGAAAGATGGATAAAATCTTGTCCGGCGTCTTTGTGGCCTCATAATTGCACCTCTCTCACCATAGGGCGTGAGGCAAATGGGAGTGGGGGAGCCCACAGAACAAAAAGCACCTTCTGCAGACCTACAAACAGGATAAGCTGGAGAACAACAATGTGAAGGCCCTACAGAGCCTCTGGTATCCAGCAGAACTCAGGAAGATGTGTTGTTTTTTTAGAAAAGGATGAGAAATTGAATCTTGTAGAGCCCTGTGGCGTAGGAAGGGCAGAGGAGCCTTAGTGCAAAGTCACAAGCCGCTCTCATTCACAGTTAAAGCCCCTGTTGCCCTGGGCAAACACAGAGCCTGTCAGTGTCCTGCAGCTTACCGTGCAGAGATGAGACCAAAATAGCTCCACAACTTTACAACGTGGCTAAAAATAGCTTGCAGGTCAGCTTTTTTTTCTTAGAGGTAGTGGTGACATCAGTGGGAGAACACTCTTGCTGCTGTTCAGTGCAGGTAGAACTGGGCAGACCAAAGGGGAAGAGCAGCAGTTTAATTAGCAAAGCATCCTTGAAGAAAGAGGGGTGATAAGGGGTGGGAAAGGACTAAGGAGGTGCAGCAAGAGGGATGGACTAAGCATGGAAAGCCTGGGCAGACCCTAGTTGTGTGCTTATACACAGACTTCTCCCTGGGGTTTTATTTCCATGATGTTTGAGGCATCAGTCTGGTCATTTCTGTCTCGATGTGGCCCATGTCAGGACATAGCACTGGGCCAGCCAGCCAAGAGCAGCGTGTTTCTTGCTCCTCATTTCCAGACAGTGAGCACAGCCCATGACATCACCTCTGGCCAGTGGCAGATTGGAGGCTATGGCTGTGGCCAACGTCAAGTGTGTTTTGCTGTGGCCATTCAACCAAGAAAGTTGATCTTTTACTGTGCAATTTGCATGTGGAGAAATCTGGATGGCACTTCATTCTAGGGGGATTTCAGTATTTGTTCCTGGGCCAAAAAAAAGGGCTGTTTTTCTGGGGTGGAACTGCCTGTTGTTGTAAAGCATTACATTTTACCAAAACAGCAAAGCTGCTCATCATGATCCTCAGAGTTTTAGTCTCTGCTGTGTATACTGAGTCTGGCCACGGAGCCAAATTTGGCAGTTAAGTGCCTGATCTGAAATGTTCTGGGAATCTGCTGTAGGTTCTGAGAGGTTTGCCATGCCTGCAGCTGCCTGCATAGCTGAGGGGAGGGTGCTGCAGCAGGCACTGCCAGAGCCTCCTTTGTGCTGCAGGTTTTCTGCCGAGTGATTTTTATGGCACTGAAAGGGAGGAAGGAGGTGACAAAATTATGAAACGCTGAGGCCAGGTTATTACTGTCAGACGAGGACAGAGTCCTGTAGCCAGTCAGATGTGAGGAAAAGCACTTGCTGATGCTGCTACCAGGAAGCTTGTGAGAAATGTGACTGAATGACAGCAGTGCGCATGTGCCTCTGGAGAAAGGAGGCTATCTGTAAGCTCTTGTGATGCTTTTCTCTGCCCAGCAACATCTTTTCCTTGCATTCTGCTTAAGCAGCTCTTCTGCATTTATGATCCCATCTACTCTTCCTATAGGGCTGTCTTCACACTGAGCCATCGTCGTCGTTAACAGCAGTTATCTGAGGTGAGGACCTGAGGTTTGCTGTGAGTAAGCGCTATAAATAGGGCAAAAGCACTATAGTTACCATTCTTTAGAGTACTGTGGAAGCCTTGGAGGACCAGCCTCAGTCTCCACCTATGCAAAATGGCTCCTGTTGCCTTGAAAGAGGGAGGCTTCGGCCAAATCTGTCTCCAAATTGACAAGTATAGAGAGAATTCTGGGCAAGATCAGCAAGATCATTTGATGCACGGCTAAGCTGAGCTGAGAGTAAGTTGCCAATAAAAAAGGCAGCTCTGCATCCCTGGGTGTGTGCTTCTAGCACGTTTTGAAGCTACAGGCCACCCTGATTGCAGGCTGTAGTTAGGTTATAGGTAGAATCAACTCAATACCACTCCCATGACCATTTAGCACAGTCATTTCTGAGCACTGCAATACAGCTCTCACCACAGCCAGCACCTTCCCTTCAGTGAGAGTCGCTCCCTGCTCTGCCCTGCCCTGCCCTGCTTGTAAATGTAGCTCATCAGCCTCTGCCTCTTTGCAAATGAGCTGCGTAGGTAATGGGAGGAGGAGGGGGAGGAGGCAGCTCAGCAACCTGCCCATCCCAGCCTGCCTAAAGGCTCCGTGCATCTTTGGCTTCCTGGAGTTCCTTGCCACGTGAATCTTGTGGGTATAAAACTTTGTTGTTTCCTTAAATGTTCTGCCTTTTGCAACAGGAGGTCATTCCCCAGGGGGGAAAACCAGGCTGTTGATGCGGCAGGCAGGCAGCTTGTCACTTGGACGAGATCCAGAGCTGATTAGCTCGGGTGCAGGGGTGTGCTAACACAGGCAGAATGCACCCAGACTGGCTCCTGTCGATGCCCATCTCCCCACACTGCCCTCCACCATCCCCGGTTCAGTGTGAGCACAGGTCCCTCTCCCTGCCTGTGCTGGCATGCCCACAGCACACCATCATCTGCACCCAGTGCTGCTTGCCCGTGTCCTGATGGGTGGCAGACCCTCCCAAAGCAAACAGTGATTTGCCTGTCTGCCCTGACTCAGCTATGCTGAAGGAAGGAATCGGAGCTAAATCTGGTTCAGTATAGTCTGTAGGTAAAGAAAAGCTTTCCAGAGAGGTACTGAGGTGTTCTAAAGGGACTGGACGCTGTCCTGGGAGGTGTGCTGAAGTGAGTAAGGCTGTATTAAGCAAGAGCCTACCCAGGAGCCACTAATCTCAACATCTGTAGCCCTGTGGCTGCAAGCACTGGGGGGTTTCTTCCCCTGCCTGCAATTACTAGCTAGCAACTGGGAATTCAAAGGAATCTGGGCTATCTCTAGGAAGCAAGTCCCTACTCTTTGCCTCTTCTCAGGAAGCAAGGTCCTTCATTACAGCCTGTCGTGGCAAGGGGCTCATAGATAAGGAGGAAGGGCAGGAAACCTGCTGGGCTTCACTTCTTAGCAACTCTAAATATTTTCCATAGTCCCAGCACTGTGAGTCAGCAGTTCTGGAGCCTGGGCTTGTTTACAGCAGCAATCGGTGAGATGGTGCTAAGGTAGGAGGGGTGGGGAGGTACGTGTGTGTCTGAAATGAGAAACCCTTTGCCCAGGAGTGAGGGGGGAAGTTACCAACTGTCCACCCAAAATGGGACTAACAGGGAGCAAAGGGATACCCTGAATGGTGGCTGCAGTGGAGCCATTCCAGGAGTTCCCTGGAGTGAGTGAGAGAATCAGAACTTCACAAAGCTCTTTATATTGTGTCTTAGTTCACTTAAAAAAAGAAAAAAAGACTGTAAATGTTTGGGATTATGAGTATAGTGGGATAAAGGTAACACTTATCACCTTAGGTGGTTATGGATTCATTTTTCATTGGCCTGGTCTGCTGTGTGGCAAGAAGGCTCCCAAAACTGTGCAGGTAACAGAACAAATGCTGAGGTTTCTATTCTGGCCCCATTCCTGCACTGGAATAAGAAACAGGAGCCATGGGATCTCCTCTGTCACCACATGCAAGCTTTTAGCCTACACCTGGCTGGTCAACCTGGCTGGATCTTGTGGCAAAGGGAGGTAACATCAAAACCAGCAGAGACTGTTTTAGATCTGCAACCTCAGTTCTGCAAAGGTGTTTATTTTGAAAATTCTCGTTTCCATAGCAATGTAGTGCTGTTCTCTCACATCTCTCTCCTATTACTCCTGTCTTAGCAGCCATTAGATAAATTATCAGTGAGGCAAACCTTAGCTTTTTTTTTATCTTGAGTGATTTTATGTATGTTGGTTCCTTAGTGAATCAGAGCCAGTTAGTCAAGGATTGACTCATATCCTTTCCCAGGGCCGACAGGAGGTCTGTTGCAGTGTAAAGATGATAATGAGGAATGAATATTATTAATTGGACCTGGTGTGTGAATTCCAGTAATTCTAGATGAGCTGTTATGTCTTTAGATTTTACTTGTGTTCCACTATAGCTTCATTAAGACATAATATTCTTGTTCCATATGTGCAGTAAGTAAACTCATCTTAGGGTTGCTGTGTACAGCTGTTGAGCTGCTGTTCTCCACCCCAGAGGTGACTTCTGGACACAGTCCCCTTCTTGTTATCAACAGAGCCAGCACTCGTGGCTCATTCATTCATTCATTCTTCTCTTTCACTATGTACAAAAAAGCAGCAATTTGTTAACAAGAAAACAAGCTGCTGCTCTTTTTTTTTTTTTTTTTTTTTTTNTGCATCTTGTCTTCCTGGTCAAGGAACTGCTGGTCTTGCCAGAATAGTTATGCAGGTTGGAATGTAAAAATCCCAGCCTTACCCCTGCAGCAACGATGGCATGTGAAAAGCAAAGATGTAGAGATGATTTATTCTGGTGGTGTAGTTTGCCTTTTAAGGAGATGGCTGAAAGAGTTCTTTTGCCTATATGAACCGTATCTCCACCTGGGGAGCTGTGCCAGAATAGCTGCTCCACAAACCCTTTGCTGCAAGCAGTGGCCTTTGTCCTGTAATTCAGTGTTCCTGAGTAGGTGAGCAGTGATGTAAAGAAACTGTGTGGGAGAAGGAGAGTGGCACTACAGACCACATTCCAGGATATGGAAGTAGGGCTAAAGATGAGGTGAGAATTAGCCTTTGTTTTCTGTGGTGGTGTCACTTAGTAACTAAAATACCTGAATTTTATAAATGGAAGCATAGATCGATTGAATTGAGGGTGCAAGAACCACTCT
Source organism: Brachypteracias leptosomus (assembly GCA_013401335.1). Taxonomy (NCBI): domain Eukaryota; kingdom Metazoa; phylum Chordata; class Aves; order Coraciiformes; family Brachypteraciidae; genus Brachypteracias; species Brachypteracias leptosomus. Next base: position 116,163 of record VYZX01008994.1, read on the forward strand.
ATGGAATCTAGATATTAACAGCTGCCCAGCGACCAGTGCTTGCTTTTCCAGTCATTACTGGTCTCTGGTGCCTCGTGTTTTCCTCCCTGTCTAGCTAGAGCCATCAGCTGTCTTTTTTTTCTATTCAGTTCATGAGTTCTTGAAGTAGATGGGTTTTGTATGACTGAATTTTGTCCCCTGCTTCTGTTTAAGCTCTTCAGGTGCTGGATACCTAACAGAAATCTCTTCTTAAATACTAAGAAGTAGAAGCTCACTTGTGCCCTGAAGAATGATAGATAATAATCCTTCTAAAACAGCTAGTTTAGATGTTAAATATTTACTTTTAGCTCAATTATGCCCATCCTTTGAGAATACTAATAAAACCTTGCTCTTCACAATGTTGCATGTGAGTGAATTCCTATTTTATGCAAAGCATTAAAAGGTGGCTGCTTATCTTTTAATTTACCTTCCTTTTTTTCACCTTCATGCTCTCGTGCCCTTCCCTTCATGTTTTGAGATAAGGTGAATAAAAGTTCTCAAACTGCTATCTCCAGGCTATGCATTTGTAATACCTTCACTGGAGACTTTTTGATTAACTCCCTCAGCGGTGAATGGTCCCAATCTTTTTAATTTTCTTTTGGACAAGGGCTCTTCTCAATCCCTAATCTTGTAGGGAACTGTCATTGCCCTGTGTCACAGAATGAAGCAGCCATCATAGTAATAACTCAAATAATAACCCTGCAGGGTCAATGTTCTGCCAGTGCAGCATTGTCAGGTGGGAGATCCCGAGCCCAGACACAAGTACCAAAGTCCCCCCCGTGCCACGTGTGGACCTACCCAATGCATATTTAAAAAATAGTCATTTAAAAAATCCCTGTTTCAAAATACTATGTGCTTGGTATCCAACTGGAATGGGGATGAAATGCAAGTGACCAGCGACCTTGTGACTGTTGTGTTGTATAACAAGATAAAAAGTGCTGGGGATTTGCGGATTGAGCTTTTTCTCATTTGTCTTCCAGAGGTCAAAGTCTACTGCAAGCAGTGGGTGACACAATCCTGTGTAAGTCAGGCCAGTCTGCCTGCACCTCGGGTCCTAGCAGCAGGGCACTTTTTGCAAGAGCACCTTGGGAGGTGTTTGTGTGGATTTTTCTGTGGTCCCCGTGCTGATCCTGGGAAGCAGGAGGAGATCCAGAACTATCTGAAAGCCCAGAGCCAGGATTTTTTGAAATCCCGGACAAGTGATGATGGGAGACTTGGCTGAGGCCTTCCTCCTGTGATGCTTCTTACATGTATCCCAGAAGCTGCCTCCAGTTTATATGAGTGCACTCTAGTAAACAATTTTTCATGCAGATATGGGCAGCAGCTGTTCCTCGTGCCTGTGTGAACACTTCAGTGTGTTTACAGCAGGGGACCTCCCTCACATCTAGCCCTATTAAACAATGGACGTGGCCACCAGAAGGAAGTCCCACTGATTACAGCCATTCTGTTAGAGCTTGCTCAAAACCACTCTGAAGAGTGGTCACGCCATCCCTCTTTGGGCACTCGAGGGGATTGACTCACAAATAGGAGCAAAATAAAATTAGATGGCTTAAGTGGCTGCAACCCCAGCTGTGTCCCCACTGCCCAATTCCCAGAAGGGCTCAGCCCTGCAGCAGCCTTGGCTGTAGAAGGCAACTCCTGAGTTGCAGTAGTGACAACCTATTCCTAAAAGCATTAATATTTGCCTGGCTCCTTTGTGAACCAGTGCAGGGAGCTTAATTAGAATTAAAAAGTGCACTTTTGCATCTGAAGAAATGTCTCCAAGGGGCTCAGAGAAGCAGCAGGGCAGAGGGAGAGGAACACCCTTCCCTTTTGGGAGCAGTTAGCCCATAAGTCAGCTTTGCTGCCTCCCAGAACTATGCCCTATGGTTATTTTTGGTGCTGGGCTGCCTTAATTTTTCTGGAGAGTGAGTGAAGGATTAACATAGTGTGCTTACGGCATTTGGCAGTTAGGTTTTTAGAAAAAAAAACCCCCAATAAATCTGAATTCAACTTGTGCCATTAGGTGGAAATGCTGAAGTTGTCAGGGATGGGAAAGGTAAGTGTTTGTGGTACCCATTCCTGTAACTCAGTCAGGGGTTAAAGCCTTTTGTTGGGTTTTTTTTGGCTGCTTTTTAAGACCTCTAACCCAAAGCCTACTATCAAGCTGTCTCTAGAGAGAGGAGTCTTTGAAGAGACCAGCTTTGTACCTATAAATAATGTACAGAGAGTACAAAAATGGAGTGGGGAGAGGCTCCACCTTAGCTGACATTGCATTGTGAGCTCCACTGTACCCCGGCCAAGCAGAGGGCCACGAGCAGGGAGCAGTCACCCCTGTCATCCATCTTGGCTAAACTACTCCTCAGATCCAAGTCTTCCTCCAGCATCTGACTATCAACTGGTAAATCATGTTTGCATTGCACTGAAATATTAGATTTCAGGGGTCAGTCATGGCAAGGTTTTAAATAGCATGATTATAAACATATTTGGAACTAAATATCTGCTTGAGTGCTTTGTTAGGCTGGATGTGTTAGAATAGAGGGAATTTTGCAAGTCTGAACCCTTGCTATAAATGAAAACACTGTGGCAAAAAAATGTAAATAAATGCCATGCATACTTTGCATACGAGCCCTTCCCAATATCCATAAATATGGTAATTCCCATGTTTCCTAATTCTTGGTTTTAAACAGGAGACAGGCACAAGAAATAGGACAAAGCCAGCATTTTTCTTGTCAGGGATTAATTTTATAGTTTCAGTTTTAACTTACCTGAAAATATTTAATGGAAATTAAGTGTAGTGTCTTAAAGAGGATTGCCTTTGAAAAGAAGTAATTTGTTCTTGGAGAATCACTAGAATAGCTTCTCAGTTGAGCTGCATTTTCATACGAATTCAAAACCCATCTTGGGTCAGACTGTCCAGGAAAACTTTCTTGTGATTTCTGTAGCAATTGGTTCAATCCTTGCAGCCTTCATTCTGCAGGTTCTCTGCAAAGCCATCTACTTCAAAGCTTCATCAAATAAAGCTTTGAATAAATGACCGAGTTAGAAATTATGCTGGCTGTGCCCTGCTTTGTACCTGGATGTGGGAATGCTTGGCTCTGGGGTGGAATTCCAAGGAAAATTACCTCTTTGCTTTGTGTGAGACCCCACTGGCTTTGCCAAACTCAAAGCTGCTGCAGGTGAGGAGGCACAAAAATCTCTGATTTCCCTTCTCCACATCCCAAACAACTGCTGCATATTAATACATGGCATCACTGGGGCATGGTTGTGCTAATGATGGGATTGATGTCAGCTGTAGCTTCTGAAGGGTGGTGGGGAGGAGAGGTTGGGCTGCACGCTGGAACTTGCATAGAACCTGGAAAATGCATCTTGGCATCAAGTGATGACCCACCAGTGACCACCCTCATGGTGCAGGGTGCCACGTGTCACTCAGGATCACAGACTCAGGCTGTATCAGTTTGGATTTTATTTTTAATCTGTTTTTGCAAGCTTTAGCTAATATAAAACCAACAACACAACACTTAGAAGCTGCAAAGTAGTTGCTGTGTTGTTCTCAAAGAGCCAACCCCCTGCCCTCTGTACTTAGATTTGTCCATAATTGTTTGTTTTGTGCGGAGTCTTTTGAAGTCTGTCTTCAAGCCTGTTCCTTATATTAAAAATAAATTCTTCCAAGCCACCAATAAAATGTCAGCTGTGATTAAAGCCTGACTCCTCATTTTAAGACTTGTCTCCCTCCCAACGTGAGGTCACTCTGTGAGTCAGTGTTTGAAAGGACCGTTATTCCTGAGAGCACGGGTAAGGCCCAAAGTTCAGGGCTGCTTGCTTAAATGGTTTCATTGCATTTCAAATTGCTTTGCCTTGTGCTGAAAGAAACGTAAACTGTGGGGCCTGCTTGGCACGGAACTGATGGTATTTCAGGTACCTCCAATCTTGAAAGAAACACCCTCTATATTAATGTAGAAATTGGTATTTCTGGTAGGAAAAGCTTTACCTCCTGTGTATTAGAGAGGAGGGTGGAGTGGGAAGCTGTGCTTCAGGCATAAACTTTCAACTATGTTCTGCTGAAATAAAACTTGGGAACTGTAAAATCTCTGGGCAGGGCTCTGTCTTTTGTGCAGTGCCCGGCAGAATAGAGCCAAAGTCTGAGAGGGCTATCTGGGCACAGCAACTGTGTTAAAATACTAAAAAAATGCGGCAGGGTGTTAAAGCTGCACGTGCAATCCCTGAGAAGCAAGAAAATACTATTTTTAAGGTCATCTATGCAGCCTGTTTATTCTTGTTGTGCATATTAATTGTAAGTCTAATTAATTACACAATCACATTTTCTTTTGTCACTCTCCTTGTTTGATGCAGTGCACAGCAAGTAGTTGGAGGTAATTAATCACACAGAGTAGTAAGCTATTGACTCCAGCCTGTGTCAACCCCAGTTCTCCCCATCCCTCCCTCTCTTTGCCCTTTTCCTACCCTCATTAACTCTGTTCCTCACTACCCTGCGTTCAGACCAACCCCCCTTGTGTCAGTGCCACGGTGGAGAACCCCTGGGTCAGGCTGTGCTGGCTCTGCCCTGGCGTTGAGGAGGGAATGGGGGCTGCTGGCCGGGAGAGGTGACCCTGGGGAAAGCCTTGGTGGCCTCTTCTGCTGCTCTCAGGGCACGGAGCTGAACGTGCTCCAGCAGGGATTATCAGGGGTTTGGAGCGGCAGGAAATATGTCACATGTTTTGCCAAGTTTCAAGTAGTCTCCCACTCCCAGGCTTTCCATCAAGCTGTGATTTTCTGTTAAGAATCGGTCAAAATCTCCAGTGCTTTTCTCATAAGCGTGTGTTGACCCTCCCCGCCCTTCACCAGGGCCGCCCTCGGCCAAGAGCCCCGGGGCCGGGCCGGGGGAGCAGCGGCTCCGTTCGGGCTGCGGGTGGAGCCCGGGAGCAGAGCGGGGCTCCGGCGGGAGACTCTGCGGCTCAACCCGGCGTGTTTCCCCGTGACTGCGGCTGCAAACCCGGCAGCTCACGGTGCTCCCGCTTCCCGGCCCTGCCCAAATCCCCTCCAGCGTAGCCCTGTTGGGCGCTTTCCCCATCGCCCCAGCCCCCTGCAGCCATCCGCTGGGAAGTGAGCCGCGGTTTGTCCGCTCGTTTACGGTACAGCGAGGCTGCGCTGCACCCCGAGCCGCCCTCCTCCTCCTTCTCCCGGTGACCCCGCAGCCGCTCCGGGGGAGGGCGAGGCCGCGGCGCAGGGTTATGAAATAGCCGCTCCCGTGGAAGCGAGGGCTCCGAGGCCTGACTCAGCGGCGAGGGCAGGGAAGGAGACGGCTTCAGCCGCACAGGGAGGGAGGAGGGACGAAGCCCACCCGCCCCGAGGCAGCCCCATCTCCGGCAGTGCGGCCTCACCT
>VYZX01008994.1:122130-153913 GCA_013401335.1 Brachypteracias leptosomus
TCGTCCCCTTGGAATTTTAATTTACATAATCAGGCGGGAGATGGGCAGGGACCCGGCTCGCACCAGGGGTGGGTTTTTGTGGTACCCCAGAGCCAGGCGCGGTGCCCCCGTGTTCAGCCTCTGGAGCCGGGTAGGGAGGGACCTGATCAGCCACACGCTAAATTAAGTTACTGGGCAAAAATAAGTGGAGTAGTCATTTCACCATTTGCAGGGTGCCCGGGGTTTTAATATGCGCTTAATCTGACACCCTTCCCTTTCCAGCTAGAAACCTACTAGTGAGATTGCCAGATACTCTTCCCCTGTTAATCTTTACATCCTTTTTGTTTATTGGCTTGTTTTTTTTTTCTCCTCTGAATTTTGGTTGCTGTACCTCTGTGTCCAGGCCAGAGCCAGCTGTGCCAAATGTTGATTTGGAGAAAACTCAGGCAGCTGAGTTGTGAATGCTTGAAAATTGGAACTAGAAACTGCTGACACACTGCCTTACTGAAATGGATCTTGTTCTTCATTTTATTCTTTCGCTCCTCATCTGCAATGGTCTTATGACCACTCTTATTGTTTGGTTTCATTAACAAGTGGTGTCAGAAGCATTGAGTCATGCAAGGTCAGCTATAACACGTTGGTCTTGAGGAGACTTCCTCTGCACATTATTCTGAAATGCTTAGTCCTTAGTCCTGAGCTCAGCTGAGAATCCCATCCCACCCGTTTCCTCTGGGATGAAGTATTTACAGTTAATATTCTTAACAGCACATTGGAAAGTTATAGTGGAAGTTGTGGTGGTTACAGATACTTGAGTGTAGTAAAATCCTTTTTGATCCTTCTCAGCGAGCTCAGTTGTGGAATTTCTGTAAAGATTCCTACAAGGATTCTTGTGTTCCCGACTTGCACAGAACTTGAGCAGTTACATCTGCCAGACATCTGAGGCTGCAGGATGTGAGGATAACAATGATTTTTTTTAGTATAGCAGTTAATTTCAACAACATCGGCAACAACAAAAACATTCTTTTCCAAGCTGGAGGTTTGCCCATTCCTGTTCTGGGGGGACTCCCTGCACTGTGCTGACTTTGTGCCACCGTGGCTGCAGATGAAGCCTTAGGTGGGTCAGTAGCTGTGGGAGATGTGAAGCTTTCCACCCTCAAGGAGGATGATGAGTCAGAGGAGGAGTGAGGATACTGCTCTTCCCGGAGGAGCGGGTGCAGTAGGAGGGAGTCCCTCTGCTCTGTCCACAGCTGGAGTGTGTTTGTGGAGCTGGGCACAATGTGCTCTCTTCCTACCTCTCAGGGGGACTTCAAGGCTTCTACAGGGTCCTCGAGAGCAATAGGTCTGTGGTTGGAGGTTTTTATTTAAAAAAAAAAAAAAAGTTGAGGAAGATGAGGTGGTTCAGTCTGAGCTATCCTGGGCTTGCAACTTCACTTGAGTTGCGCTCAAGATACACTTCAGAACTGTATGACCTATAAAAGGACTTGAGAAGTAAAAAGGAAAGCTGAGTGTTAAGCATAACCTCATGGGTTGAGGAGTTGGAGCTCTCAGCAAGGACTCTGCTGCTTGGGTCTCAGGCTAGTGCTGGGTCTCCCAGGAACTCTGAAGTACTGTGATTCCTCAGTGGGCAGGAGATGGTTGCAAGTGGTGGTGAAGGGTGCTTGCAGGGATGTGGTTCCTCCCAGTTTTATCACCTTTCTAAAGCTAAAGAGCACGTGTTAGGGAGGTGTTGGTGCCTATTTTGAAATCTAAATGAGGAGATGGAGCTTTCAACTGGATTTGCATGTGTCCTTTTGGAAAATAACTATTTTTTTCTTTATTTTTCCCCCCTTTACTAGAGCTGGTATTTGGGAGGAGGGTGGGAAGGGGTGCTGCTGGTGGTACAGGCCTGGGAGCTGATGGAGATGACAGGAGGTGGCCCTTGTTCACAGAATGGATTCTGAGCTTCAACAAATCTTGTAGCAGAGGCAGCAGATCCCTCTGTCTTGAAGCATCCTGGGAATTAATTTTTTTCCTCTGTGTGACCTGGAAATAGTAGCTGATGAAATAGCTCTCCAGCTTGCCAGTGATCTTTAGTACAGTATATTTCCCCTGCATAGTATCTGTATATACTTTTGGTTTGTCTTATCTATACATCACTCTCTTGTATGTGCAAGTCAGGAGCTGCTGATACTTTCTGCTTAACCCCTCTTGCCGTGGCTTCCAGCAAATAAACATTTTCTTCTGTGTGTCAGAGATATGTTTTCCTATTTTAAAATGTCTGCTTGAGGAAACTGGATATGTTTGGGGCTGATTACAGCTTTCTGCAATCAGAAGTTTAGCATTTCACATTCTAATTCTTGCCTCTTGTTGTTTTTGGCTTTCTTCTAGGCTACGGAGAGCTAAATGGTAACGCAGGAGAAAGAGAAGTGTCATTAAAGGGCCTGTGCTCTGATGAAACCACCACCCCAGCATCCAGGGTACCCAATGGCAGCCAGCAGCTTGTAGACACTAACGTGACCCCAAAGCAGGCTGTGAAGACCAGTGCTTTGGGGAAAGCTGGAATCAAACCCAAGAACTTCATTCAGAAAAATAGCATGGACAAAAAGAATGAGAAGTCCTACGAGAATAAACTCAGAGAAAGCCAGTCCTCAGAGAAGCCAGAGGGAGTGTCCATCCCCAACGGTGTGGTCACCAGTAATTCCAGCTATATCACGAATGGCTACGTAGGCAAAGGGGCCGACAACGATGGGAGCGGCTCCGAGAGTGGATATACCACCCCTAAGAAAAGGAAAGGCAGGCGCAACAGTGCCAAGGGTTGTGAGAACTTAAATCTAGTCCAGGACAAAATAATGCAACAGGAGGTCAGTGCACCAACCCTAAAACAGGAACTTGAGAGTTTCAAGCCCGATTATAGTGAACAAAAGGGGAACCGAATTGAAAATACGAAGCCTGTTTGGAAATATGAGGCTGGGGCTGGTGGAGCAGGCCGGGGAAAGCCTGGGCTTGGGGATGTACAGCGAAAAAACTCTGATGCCAAACCTGGGATTAACAGCAAGAAGTTTGATGACCGGCCCAAAGGGAAGCACGCATCCTCAGCTACGTCTAAGGAGGACTCATGGACCTTATTTAAACCACCCCCGGTTTTTCCAGTGGACAATAGCAGTGCTAAAATTGTTCCCAAAATAAGTTATGCAAGTAAAGTTAAAGAAAACCTCAACAAAGCAGCTCAGACCCCATCCACGTCGTCTTCGTCGTCTTCGTCATCCGCTGGGGAAACTCAGGCCCAAACATCAAGTCGACTGTCCCAGGTCCCCATGTCTGCGATGAAATCTGTTACTTCTGCTGGCTTCTCCAACGGGCCCATCCTAGCAGGGACTGATGGAAGTGTGTATTCTCCAGGGACCCAGCCACTGCTCTCCACTGCTGCTAGTACTGTACCATCCACCTCCTCCGAGGCAGTACCCCAGGACATGAGTACAACTTCGACAGCTCTCGAACAAAAGAAATCCAGCCTTTTTATCTACCCTTCAAATATGCAAACTGTGCTCCTGGGTGCAGCCCAAGTCGATTTCCCATCGCAGGCAAATCAGCAGAACCTGGGAGATATCTTCCAGAATCAGTGGGGCTTGTCTTTCATAAATGAGCCCAGCGCTGGACCCGAAACTGTTGTGGGGAAATCTGCAGATAATCAGTTAATGGAAGTGACATTTCAAGGGGAATATCCTGCCACTTTGGTTTCACAGTGTGCTGAAATCATTCCCTCAGGAACTGAACAACCTGTGTTTCCTAAGGCTTATGAGCTGGATAAACGGACTAGCCCTCAAATTCTTAGTGCTATTCTTAAGCCTGGGACTGCTGTTGAGGGTGGTGTCTTAGCTTTGGAGTCGCATCACACAGGTGACCTACAAAAGGCAGACACCAGTAGCCAAGGTGCTTTAGTGTTTCTTTCAAAAGACTATGAAGTAGAGAATCCTCTGGCCTCTCCCACGAACAATTTGCTAGCCTCCGCCAAAGAACAGAGGTACCAGAGAGGCCTAGAAAGGAAAGATAGCTGGGGTTCTTTTGACCTGAGGGCTGCTATTCTATATCACACTAAAGGTAATGGCTTAACTCGCTGCCTAAGGGCATTCTCTTTTTAATTTTATTTAAGTGCAATATCCTAACGTGATCTATTCCTTACAGCCATTCTGGTTGCTTTAAAAATGAGCTTTTTTTTTTTTTGCTTGCATATTTTCCTAATGGCTATAACGGTTTGGGAGAGTTATTCAAACGATTGCTTAATTAATGTTAAGAGGTGTTTGTTTCCCTGTTCCTGTGGACAAGGGTAAGTGGTGGTGTTAGTGATGATACTTAACTAGTGTGTGTTACATTTTAATTCCTATGGAAGGAGCAGGTCCTCCTAAGCTGCTCAGCACTGGAAGGAGTTAAATGTGTAGGTTCACTTGCTCTGTTCCAGCTTTACCAGGTGATATTCTGTCACTGAAAAGGCTTCATAGTCTGTACTCACACCTCCACTGCCAAAGTGTTGCAGCATCTCCCCTGGGCAGATCAGACCATGAAATCATGGCTTTGAAGGAAGAAAAAAATTATTCCTGTGGCTTTTCATGGTGTGATTTATTTAATTTTTTTTAAGCATACACACACACACACATTTCTCATGCCCTTCTTGAGTATTATGGCAAGGGCAAGACAAATCTTTGCTTATCAACTCTTCTGTAAGCTGCAGATTGAATTCTCTCGTTGTCTTTGTAGGCCAAATCTTTCAGATGATTTTATTGCTTTCATGGAGTCCTTTGTAGTCCAGCTGCTTTTTTTTTCCCTGCTTTTTTTGAGGCTGAAATGACTCAAAACATGATACAGATGCTTTAAACTGGGAACGAGGAGAAGGAAGCCTGTGGCTGATTTGCTTTCTACTTTAACCTCAGCCCCAGAAGCTCAAAGGTCTTGTGGCAGCTCTTGGCTTTTGTCCTCACTTGGTATTAACAGGAGCCTGGTTGTGTGTTCCTTTTTGGTGCAGTTTTACTTACCTACCCTTGATGAACACAGGGGCAGTTCCTTTTTATTCACTCCCCCTTCCCTCTTCTTGCATCCCTGAAAGGTGATCATCTATTTTTTGTTTACTGTTCTGTGTACATAGGTGGATTAATGTCTTGTTCCCCCCTGCAGAGGCGTTGGTGTTTGGTTGGCTTTGGCAAACTTTCTGTGTTTTTTAAATTACCTGTTCAGAAACTGTATAGCATACAGAAACTCAGATGGTTTCTTTAATAACAAAACCAGTCATTTAAAAATAATAACTCCAAATATTTTTTTCCAGGTCATTTCACGCTCACGATGTTGACATTTTAAGCTCTAGTATTCTTGAGAACAGCCTCCATCAATTGATTTTATCTGGGTTCTCTACCCCCTGCTCAGTTTATCCCAATATTCAAGCACGCTTTCCATTCTCATCTCTTGTCTGCCTGCAGCCTAAATCCCAGTTTCCCATCAGAAAATGGGGGTACCACACAGCATAGCATGGCCTAGAAGGGAAGTTGTAGGTAATCAATCATTTTAAGTTTTGCAAATTTTCCCAGTGCTTAAGTTTTATCTCTTTCTGGTTCTGTCTGCCTGGATTTTCTTGTAGAAAAGCAGCTCCCTGGCCCCAGCAGACTCATCAGCTCTCCTTTTCTCACTGGCTCTGTGAAAGACAGACCCCAGTCAAACAATGGTAACAACAGGAAAATAAAGAACACTCCCTTCCCATGTCCTCTTAAGGAGGTGTTAACTTCAAAGTCTGGCTGCCTTTAGTTCCTCTAAACACAGGAGTTAATTACATTCAATGGCAGGAATGGACACCTAAAGCACCCTTTAAAACACTGTTTTCTGCTCTTTCTGTGTGAATGCTCTGGCTTTGAGCATCCAGAGCACACCCCTGGGATGCCCTGGGGAGGTGGGTTCCTGCCCCACCACTCCCTTTCTTCCCATTTATTTTTATCTGTGCCAACTTCAAGGTGTTACTTAGGGGTAAAAGGTGATTAATGTTTCTGAACAATGTTGTCATTAACGCAGTGATAGGGGTGCTCCATACAGCTTGAACTTGTCTTTCTCCTGGTCCTCAGATGCTATTGCTGGTTTACAAAGCAGGAGATCAGTCCAGGTGGTAGTAGGACATTGGTGATGATGTTGGGCATTGTTTCATCTTCTGTGACAATGTTGGGTGGTGCATTTCTGTGTCCATTGGATGAGCTGGTTTAAGGCACATGGGGAGGAATTAAACCATCCTTTGCCCAATGTAGGTGGAAGCCACTATCACTTCTTCATGGCTCCTGCAGCCAGAGCCCCACGGGTGAGCTCCTGTGGTACAGGAGTCCCATGGGTGAGCTCCTGTGCTGCAAAATGTCCAGCAATTGGAGCTGCCAGGGTGTGTTTGCAGGACAGCAGTGCAGTGGTTAATTCCCACGCCATTCTCTCCGTTTATCTTGGGCTCTTCCCGAGGTCCTACTCCTGGCCAACCAGTTCCTCTGCAGTAGGAAAGGAACGAGTTCACTTCCCTATTTTCCAGGAGCTGCCTTCCCCTCCTCCCAGCTCTGCGTGTGAGTTTGCCTGGGCTGGTGTTGGGTGTCCTGGACAGTTCAGATCCTCAGATTGTTTGGTTTTGATTTCGAGAGGAAGGTGAACTTCTCTCTTTTCAGATTGATCTGTTTGCTTTTGAGCAAAGTCACAATAGTTTGATCTTCAAAGCTGCCCTGCCTCTGGGGTTATGGACACAAACGATTGCAGGGCAAGGACGGGTGAGCATGAAGATGGGGGTGTCCTTGAGCAAGCTACCTGTGGTGCAAGGATGAAGCTCAGGGTGTTACACTGAAGAATGGGCTCTAGTGTGAGTGGTTGCAGTGCTTCAGCCTGTCTGTCACAACCTTGCACCTTTTTTTTTTTACACTGCTTCAGACTGTAGCTGAGACCAGGTTATGTGGATCCTCATCTTGGACTGTAAAGAGGCTGTGGGAAAGCCTCCAGCTTACTCAGTAGCTTTGTTCCAGCAAGCCAGGCTTTCCTGTGTGTGGTTTGCCCAGTGACTGCAAGGGGCATTATAGGTTGGAATTGCTTCCCAGCTTTCCTGGAAAAAAGTTGGATGGGGGAGTGGGCTGGCTGTGGTATGGGAATCCTGCTCAATGGGAATCCTGGTGTGCTGGTGAGGCTCTGCTGGGGGTTAAGGCTGGGTGGCTGCAGAGCAGAGGTGGAGGAAACTGCTTGTTTGTGTGTGCCCAGATTAATTTTTCCCCAGAAATCAGGGCACTGGCAACCTACTGATGATGTGCCCACCCGTTCTTCTCTTGGATGCTTTTCACACTGATTTCTTCTGTGTCCCTGCTCTGTGCTTTGCCTTTTTTTTTTTAATTTTATGTCAAAGGGCAGAAGGACTCTCTTGATCATCTGATGTGCTTGAGTGTAAAACACGATCCTTCAACGTGACTGCCTTCATTGACAGCACGTGCCTCTCAGCATTTATGCCGGTGCCCTGGAACACGCACGGGTGCCATACCTGATTTAGTAAGGTGGAGCTGATGCAGAGGAGCACTGGGGGAGACAGGGACAGTAGCTCAGTATGGGAGACTGGAAGGAGTGATGCTTTCACTTAGGGACATTGTCCCTGTCTAAGTTAGAACCGAACCTGATGTGGCATTGCCAAAGTCCTCATCTTTTTGAGATAAAACTGGTCCTTGCAGATTTTTTTGGTCCTTCAGAAGGGTGTATCTTGGCTTTACTTGTATTGAAATCAGTATCTTCTTCCTGCTTTAGTCCTCCCTTTAAAGACAGCTGGATGAAGCGTTTCATATCAGAATAATTGTCAATGCTTTGCAGAATTCTACCATGTTTGGGCAGTTGAAGTCTCCCAGGCCAGGCTGGCTGTGGCTAACACTGGGCTCTGTGTGGCAGGTGTTGTGGTGAGAACCTCAGTAGTTTTTGTCCTTAGATAAAAAGCAGATAATCAAGTCTTCACTTCATCTGCACAGCAGCAAAGCCCACGTAGGTGGAGGAGAGGAAACTGCTGCATCCCCCTCCTCTGTCTTGCCCCAGAGTTTCTGCTGCTGCTTTGTTCCTTCCCAGCATCTCCTTTGCACCAGCATCTCTGCTGGTGTGAAGAAGCAGAAGAGCAGCGTGGAAAATAGAGCAAGGCAGCGTGGGCCAGGCAGGAGTGGTGTTTGCTGGAGTGGTGAACTGGGTCAGAAGAAATAGCAGAGCTGTGAATTCAGCGATTTGCATCCTTGACATCAGGAGAGGGGAAGCAAAATCCTTGGTTTCCCATCCCCCTTGATGGGAAGGGGTTAGATCTCAGGCTGTTGGGGCTTACAGTCTTGTGGGGTCTGAGCTGTAGGGCAAAAGCTGATTTAGTTCTCCTTCAAGTCTCTTGCTTTTTTCCAGTAGTCAGGATTCTGTACAGCCATGAGTCTCCACAGCATTGGGTTTTTAGTCTTTGCTCTGTTTCTGGGGCAATCCCTTAACTGCAGATAGAAACAGAAAAATTGGACAGGGATGATCCACCCCTCTTTATTTTTTATATTTTTTTGTGCTTCATTTTAAGGACAATTGTCAGTTTTTATGTTAGATGTGTAAGAACAAAGAACATGGCATTGCACAGACACTTCTGCTTGCAGGGGCAGCCTCTCTAGCAAGGAAAATGTGTGTAAAAGTGCCTGTCTTAACAAGTTATCACGGAAAGGCTTCTTCCCCCTCCAAGGTTATGTACCAGTCCTGCTATAAAGTTTATTGACCTATGAGGAATCTCAGCACAATTCAGCAGAGCGTGCCTTAGTCTGTTCCTGACATCAAAGCCTTCCTCCACTGACCCTTTGTTTCAGTGATAGTCCCCAGGAGAAAGTGGTTCCTTTCCCTGGAGCTTGTTAGGTGGACATGGCTGGGGCTGTCTGCCCTGGGCAGTTCCTCAGCAAACCACGAGCTGGAGGCCAGCTAATTGTAAAAAAATCCTGGAAAATGTGAGGTTGGAAGGGGCACAGGAGGTGACCTAGTTCTGCCCCTGGCTCAGAGCAGGGCTGGCTTTGAGGCCAGGTTGTGCAAGGGTTTGCTGATGGCATTTTCTCCAGTCAGGTTGGAGTCTGCTGAGAAGGAAGTATGCCATTTCCCTGGCCATGTGTCCCCTTTGGGGAATGGTGACCCTGTCTTTTGGTCAGGTCTTGACCACTTTCTGCTTTGGAAAGCAGCAGCACTAGAGTTTGGGTCAGTATGTGAGAGAGGTGGACTTATGCTCATGGTGAGACCCATTTTCCCATGCAGGGGTGAGCAATTGTAGGAGACCTTGCTCAAGCTCACCCTGGAAGCTCTATCTGGGGAAGGCAGGCTCAGGAAAAGAGCTCCTAGAGCCCAAGAAAGGAAGGCTGAAGGCAGGCCTGGGACCTCTTACATGGCCAGCTTGTGGGGGCTGCCTGTTCTTCCACCCTGCACCCCAGTGCCTGCTGCTGTGCTTAGCTGAAGCCAGACATTGTGCAGTGGTGGGTCTGCTGAGCTCCCTGTCCACCGAGTTGGTCACTGAGGTCTGTCCACCCACTGTGACAGTGGTCATGGCACTTGTCACAGCACATGGCAGCAGTGGTAGGTGACCACAGCCTGTCACTGATGCAGAACCAGGAAGAAAACTCACTGCTGTATTACCAAGTAAAGCAGAATAAGTCATAAAACTCCATCTGAAGATAGATGGAAAACCTGATTTTTCCCTAGTTTTGTGTTGCAGTTAGCCCAAGACTTACTTTTTTTCCATCTGTGAAGTTGTTGGAGTTGGTAAATGTGCTTAACCTGTGTTCTGCTGGCTAGGTAGAGAGGAGGACCTTGCTCTTGCTCTTCTGATGGCAGATGACACTTGGTAACAGTTGGTACCACATCCAGTTTGCTGGTGGTCTTTGTGTGGCTTTGTCAGGCTGAGCATCCTCCAGCCAGTGTGTGCAGGTGTTTGGGAGTTACAGGACACTTCTCACCACCCTCTCTCCTACCTCTTTCTAAAGAAATAGGACAAAGATTGAAGTCTGAAAAGGTTGGAGAGTTTGGGGTTTGGCTTGTTGGGTATTTTTAAAATGGAATTTTGACAACTTTGGAGTTTTTTGGTGTGTTTTTGATAGCATCTCACTATCTTATTGTCAGGCTCACCTTAATGCAAGCAGGTCACATTATTGTGGTGTCCAGTGAAGTTAGAACCAAATGAGAGTGCCAAAAAAAGCATGAACTTTTGCATGGGGACACAGCAGCGGGCAGCACTTTGGCCTCTGCCTTCTCTTTGATGCTCAAACATTGCTCTGAGGTGGAGGAACCAACTGGAGAGTCGTTTTCTGGCCCCAGTCTTTGGGGAAAGCTGTTAAAATAGGCAATGTTCTTTAGCAGTTAGGAAATGATGCATCTAACTTCACTGAATGGAAAACGAGCTCTGCTGGAGGTAATTTTAGTAGCTGGTTCATTTTACTTCTGGGGAATCTGCATCAGGCGGATGAGGGAGGTTTAGTCCCTTGCCAGGTTGCTTGTATCCCGGGGGTGTTAGAGCCTGGGTACTATTCCCAGAGCATTTAGAGTTCCCCTGATGAAAAGTGCAGAGTATCGCTCTTGGCGTGAGGCAAAAATCACAGACCTCGTAAAATTTTTGTCAGGACCTTCCTTACAAAAGGCTTAATTGTGCAGGAAGGACTGGCCATATTTATTTGCATGCAATTTCCTGCCCTGGGCAGCTTGAGGCTGGGGTGGACAAAGGAGGAATGAAGGGTTGGAGAAGGGACGTGAACGTGCAAGCGATTGATGGAGGTGACACTTGGCACACATGGTGCTGAGGCCGTGACTTTTGTAGGGTTTTTTCTCCTTCCTTTCCCATGCCAGTTAGTTTACTTATTGCCCCATTCTGTGCTTTACTGCACACACTGTATTGCTGCTTCATCCATTGCCATTCTCCATTCCTAGCCCACACCAAGGTCCAGTCACCCTCCTTCCTGGCCAAAGGGAGACTTGAAAGGTTGTTCCTACAGGTTGTGTTCCTACTAAATGCTCCTTTTATATCATTTTGTCTCTTAAACTTGGACACAGGATACAGTTAGTGTCTTTATAAATACTGTAGCTCACAAAATTCCAACTTGGTAGTGGCTGAATGTGGTTATTTTGATAGTGGCTAAATGTAGTTATTTTGGATAGATCTCTTAAAGACGTGACTTAATTTTAAGCATATTTCAAAGGGAAGAGCCTTCTGTTTCTTAATGAGAAGAGCTGTTATTTCTTGAGGCTTTGCTGTTATTTCTTGGGTAAACAAAAGCATGTGCTCTTTCAGGGAGAATCAAGGAGGGTTTGTTTGTCTTTAGCCCACAAGTGTGTTGTGGAGGTAAACTAGGGGGAGAGCTGCAAGGCCAACTGGCATCTGGAGCATCACATCTTGCTCTCGGGTGGTGGGTTGGCAGTGGTTTCACAGGGATGTTTGCGTGGTGTGTGCTGTGAACCATGAGGAACTGGCTTTGTCCAGCCACTTGGATTTCACACACACGAAGCGTCAGCTCGTAAAAAATCATCTCTCCAGGCTACTCATGGAGGCTGTAGTGTGTGAAGCAGTTTTGGAGTAGTAAAGCCTGAAGTTAGATTGTGATGTGTAGGAGTGGAGGAGGGTGATGACATTTCTATGCTCAATTTGGCCATCTGACCCTTAGGACCATGTTACAGCCACCTCTCTGCCTTTTGCTGCTGGATCATTCACGTCGAATTTGGGAATCCCATGGGGTGGGGCTTTGTCTGGTCTAGGGATCAGGGAGATGTTGGACTTGATGATCCTAGAGGTCCTTTCCAACCTAAATGATTCTATGAAAGCCTCATGCAGCAGTGTCGTGCCACGCTCAGAAAATTAAAGCATGTTTGGAGTTGTATTTAATGGCATCATCAATCTGCATAATAACAATGGTCTCCTCATTTTGCCTCCACAGAAATGGAAGCGGTTTGGAATTTGCAGAAGCAAGGTAAGGATCTTAGAAAGGTTAAATGAACCAGGTTGCTCTGTCCTGCTCTGTCTGTTGGAATGGGTGATGGGACCAGCTTGTCTTGGTGTCCGGAGATGCCTGAGTTTAGTTCTTGTGTGTCTGCTGTTTGTGTTCTGGGTTTATCTGTGTTTTGGATCACTAAAAGCCAGGACAATAAGCATTACCATAACGCTGGGATGTTCAGTGAGAAGCAGAGTCTCTAAAAGAGCAATAAAAACAGTATTAAATTAGATTTAATGAGTCTTCCTTATGTGCATACAAAATTGCTTTCTATTTCTGGTGTCGGGTGTCACACCCAAGAATAAGTTTCAGATTCTGGTGTGTGCCCACAATTCACCTCTGGAGATGTTCTGTGTTAGCTGGTGGGAAGAGCAGAAGGTGGAGAGTTGAGTGGGTCAGCCAAGGGCTTCTGGGGCGTCTGCAGGAGGAGGTGTCACTGGGGGTCCTACAGAAACATTTCACATCTGAGGACCTTGCAAGTCTCTTGTGAGTGTCTCAGCCACGGATCCTTAAAGTAGCTTGTCAAAACCATGTGATTTTGCTTCCTTTCCAGATCCCAAAAGGATAATCACTTATGATGAAGCCATGGATCGCCCGGATCAATGAAGGTAGCAGGACAAGACTGCCTGTTCTAACCTTTCTGCAGCATTTGTGCTGTTCGTGGGGGACAAAAAGGCTTTTATGCTCCTTCTAAATCTTCAGTGCAGCAGAGGAACCATAACTAGAATCACAGGATAATATATACAAATATATATATAGTTATTTAAAAATGGCAACTGAAAGTAATTAGACTTCTTAAGGAATCTGAAAATTTATTTCAACGAGACTACACACGTGATTATTTAATCTCCGGTACTGAATAGATTTTTTTTTTCCCCTTCATTTTTTTCATTCTTTTTGTTTTGTTTTTGTTTAAAGAGTGAATGCAAGTGATTAATGAATACAGACTCGATTTACAAGCCCGGTTCTAAAGTTCCTGCTGTCGTCTACATGGGCAACAGCAACCCACTGGAGAGGCATTTCCACTTGACAAGGTTTCTGTTTCTTGTTCTGTGACTGTAGTGACACACTAATCACAGGGAAATCAGGATGATTCACCATCCTTCATCTCCCCTTTCCCTTCCACCTCCTCTATTTGTTATTTTTTTTTTCCCCTGGTTTTTTTTTTCGTTGTTGTTGTTTTCCATTGAATGCTGGAGAAACGCCTTGAAGTTTGCAGAGGTTTTTTGTTTTCCAGAGAATTCTAATCAGCATGAGGAGTAAAGCAGCAATCCTATGCTGGGGATAATGTCTTAAAAGCATCATTCTTCTGGGGGAAAAGATGGTAATACTGCAGTTCTAGGATGCATGGTGAAGTCACACAGTTGACCTGGCTCCGGTTACACGTTGGACTATGGAAACTGAAGTTATTTCATTTTAAAAGACAACATGCAAAAATAAGCAATCTGTTTAGGCATTTATTATGGAGAGAAAAACAAAAAAAAAACTACAAAAAAACCCTGTTCCCACAGTTTAATGCCATTGTATTACTGGGAGCAAGAAAAAAAAAAAAGTATCTTCTGCTTTCAACTGTAGGTGCTTCATATTTGCTCTGTCTGTCTTCTAACACTAAATGTGCTGGATTTTTTTCCCATTTTCATTGGAAAACTGAAGAGGAATTGAGTTCTGCTAACTTTCACCCTTCTTGAATGATTTTTTTTTCTCTTAAAAAAAATCAAAAGAAAAAAAAAAAGGAAAAAAAGGAGGAAAAAACCAAAAAAAAAAAAAAAAAAAAAAAAAAAAAAAAAGGGAGATTTGAATCCTTTTACNAAAAAAAAGAAAAAAAGAAAAATGGGAATTTGAATCCTTTTCAATTTGTCCATAGAAGGCCAATGGCTGGGCTGGGCTTCCCACACCTGCCCATTGGAAATGCTCTTTTATATTTTAATGCAGTCTGTGTATTTCCGGGCTCTGCTTCTAATTTATCTCTTAATAAAAATATATTTTATTACCAAAAAAAAAAAAGGAGGACTTAAGAATGAAAATAATAATTTAAAAATTAAAAATTTAAAAAAAAAATAAATCCCAAGGAAAGGGAAGCTTCCTGGCAGTGGTAGAAAAGGCTGAGCAGGACACAGCCCCTGCTCTGTCCCATCACAGCTCCTGGAGCACGTCCACATCATCCTGGGCTTGGGTAGTTCTGGGTTGTTGGGTTGGGGTTTTTTCTTAAAAGGTGGAAAGTTCACAGGGTCCAGTACAAAAATGAGCAATGAATGAAGTGAAAATGGGTTTTCTGACCCACCCAAGCTCCACAAGCACCCAGTGCTCATCATGGGTGTTTGTGGTGGAATACTGCTCATGGGTATCAAGGTCAATCAGCAGATGGTGTCTCCTAAAATCAGACTGGACCCTCTGGGGCATTACAGGAAGCAGAGAAGCCCAAAACTTTTGCCTACCCCTTGTGCTTAGATGTATCCACTTTTTTTTCTTTCTTTTTTTTTTTTTCTTTCCTGTTAATTAGGAGTATGTAGCATGTGTTTGTTTTTTTTTTCCAATTGTTTTAACTCTTTTAATAAGATTGTTCCTGAATGAGCCTCTCAGATTCATGGTGGGACAATGAAACTTAATTCTGTACCTTGTGTAAGATTGCTTAGCTTTCTGCCACGCTTAGTTTTACAAGTTTTGACTATGAATTGCCTACTCCATTTTTATGTATAAACTGCTATATAGTATAATACTGTAGTGTAATACTATATAGTAATCATGTATTGTATCAGTCCAGGTTCAGAAACGTGTGGTTGGCCAGTTGCAAATCGTTCTGTTCTCACCTATAAACTGTACCACCTGAGCAGGTGTGTGTATCTTGCAGATGTATGACATGTTTACAGATATGCCCAACATCTAGTCCTCCAACCTCCCTCTTTTGAATCCTGTCGAGTCTCCCAACTGCTTGCCAAAAGTCAGAATAGCCTCCAGCTCTGCTGCGGAGGAGCTGGGGCCTTCCTGAGCTTTAAAGTGTTCAACAAACTGGATGGTGGGACTGGGAAAATTAAGGTGGAAGACATGTTCTTTTTTTATTATTATTATTTTCAAAAAGTTGAAGGCTAATAGCAAAGTTTTTCCAGTTTGTTTTACTGGCTTTAAGGCTCTGCTGTGTATTTATTTGCCTTGTGTAGTCACTTGTCGCCTTAAGGGCTGGGTTCCATTAAAAAAAAAGAGGAAAAAAAATGGAAAAAAAAAAAAAAAGACAAAAAAAAAAAAAACAAAAACAACCCTGTTTTGCTTCCCTGGGGTCTGTGCTGTCCTGATCCCCCCCCAGTCCCCAGATCAGCTCTTGGGGCTGGTGTGACGCAGAAGCGGAGCAGCACTAACCCCGCGCTGAGTCTGACCCTGCGCCTTCAGAAAGATCCAGCCTTGCTGGGTGTTTGAGGATGTTCTCCTTGACCTGGTCCAGCACCTTGGGCAAGTCCAGCCTAGCTTCTAAATAGCAAAAGAAGTGCTGAGAACAACAGGGTTCAGGCGCTGGGTTGGGTTGGTTTTTCCCCTGCTGTTCGTCCCTGCTGCTTTGCCTCGCTGCACGTGGCCGCTTGCCGGCGGGACCCATCCACAACCACCCTCTGCAGCTTCTCTGCTGTATTTCTGACCATCCTCTCTTCAGCTGTCTGTCTGTCTGTCTTTCCCCATGAGCTCCACAGCGTGTGCTCAGCGCTAAGCAGTTAGGAAATCCTCTCTCTGAGCTCCTGTGGCTCTGGCACAGGCGGTGTTTGTGGGATAGACTATTGCCTAGAGCCAGGCAGGACCGTGGAAGAAACTTCCTTGTGCTGTCGTGTAACTCGCCCTGTCGCTGTCTGCAGTTCTCCCCAAGTCCTCACACAATTCTTTACTGAGCACTTATTAAAAAGATCTTAAGATTTAATCTGTTTTCTGATTATTTTTGTGTAAACTTGTAAAAAAAAAACAAAAACAAAAAACAAAAACAAACCCTGAAATTGAGCTGTGACTAATTTAGCACATTTAAATAATGCTAAGGTGTTACTGATAAGTCTCATGTTTTGTTTTTTGTTTGACTCAGAGTATTAGTACTGTAGCATAAACCAAATAGGGCCTGGGGAGGGGTGCAGCGGCCGCCCCTCCCAGGTCTGCCCCCGAGGGGGTCTGTGCATGGGGGGGTGAGGAGCTGGGGGTGTGTCTGTGAGCATCTTCCTTGCCTAAGGAGAGCGAGCGTCTATTTATTTGTGCCATTATTTTCATTACACTGAGGAAGTTTTAAAACAAAACCCCTTAAATAGGTGTAGTAGCGGAAAGTGGCACGAAGGGTGAGATCATGACCTATTTTTTTATTAGCTATGAAGATACTAATTCAGGTTAAGGCTTCTCTCCCATTTTTGTTCTCCTTGTGGGTCCAATGAGTCCCTTTCCTCCAGTTCCCTTGCCAAGCTGGCTGTCTGTAGAGTAAGGATTCCTACGTGGGCAGGGGCTGTCTCCTTTCTCCTCTTCTCTTTCCCCACCACTTCTCCTCAGCTGGCAGGTCCTGTCAGGTGTCTTTTGTACAGGGTCTTGTGTCACAGAGACTGGACCATGTACCTCTGGCCAGATCCAGCATAGGATCTGCTTGCTCTTTGGTGGATCAGGGAGTGTTCCATCTGCTCCAAGAGATGGTTCAAAAGCTGCTTCATGCTCGTCTCTGGTGATGGTTGTTTGAGGACCTTCAGCCTCTGCTCCCCCCACTCCACCCATCTGGTGGGTTGGCAATGCGATGGCTTTCAGGGTTTAGTTGGAGTTTGGGTTTGGTTTAAACCCACCTTGGTTGTCTGAAACCCGTTGTTGGAAATCTCGGTCTCTTTGACAATGTGGATAGCTCCAGGGCATGGATTCTGTCCCTAACCCACTTCAAACCAGCGCCCTTCCTGCACTGTAAATCCTGCTGTTTGCTTTTGGTAGCAGCTGTGAAATTCTTTGAAATGTGGGGGAAAAAAACCCAATTCTCATTAGGTTGTGAGTATGCCAGCTATTTGTCTGGGAGCAGGCTGCAGGCTGAACGGGCTGGCTAAATTGCTTCTTGCTAGGAAAAAAAGAAGAAAAAAAGAGAGATGGAAGTTGTCCTCTCAGCTGCGTGTGTAGTTAGTGCTTCTCACCTTCATGAGAGGAGCATCCTTCCCAGAGGTGGCCAGTGGGTGACCTCAGGGACATCTTGGAGTGATGGCATTCACAGACGTGTTTCAGAACTGCTGGTAGTTTTCCTGTGCATTCAGTTTTTGCTCTCAATTCAGCATTTTGAGTATCTTGCTATGCTGTCCGAAGCTTTCAGGAGTCTCATCCCTAGAAGATGTTTTCTGTCCGTCCATAGTGATTAATTTTCCTTATAGAGGCTGTTTACAAGGGAGATGGTCGAGGTCAGGAGGGGAGAGAACAAGGCTACACCTAATTTAAAGCTGCTACACGTTTTCACACCAGTGCAAAAGGCAGGAGGAGGGCTGGGGGAGTGCTAACGTGGTGGAGTAGCCAAAGGAGCCAGAGTAATTCTAGCTTGGGCCACCACAAGAGCATTTTTTCCATGTGAAAAAGCCCGAGCACAAGCAGTTGAGAAACAGGAACCTGGGCTGGTGCGAAGGAGCAGAAGATCTTGGTCCATGCTGCCTTCCAGAGATTACAGAGCTTTAGACATTTGCACAATCCACGTCACACCACAGGGTAGGGCTGGTGTCCTCGCGTCCCACTCGGGATCCTCAGCAGGGTGGCACCCAAGTGGTGACATCTGGGGAGGTGCAGGGCCTTGTGTTGGGGGCCTGGGACCCTCGGGGTCATGCTGCTGGTGGGGTCGGGCTGCCTCATGTCCTGGGACAGGGGCAGAAGTCACACCTTGTGCTTTCACCAAGGGATGCTGAGCTGGATTTATCTTGACTGTTAATCAGAACGCTTCATATAACGTGTCCAGAGCTCTAAAGCCATTTTGTAAGATAGCAGTATCCCTTTTCTACAGCCTTATTAATGAGTAGAGTATCTTTAAAAAGAAGAAGAAGAAAAAAAAATAGTTCATTTCTTTCTGTGGTATGAAACTTGTGTACTGCGAACATATGAACATTTAGCAAAAACACAACTTAACAGTTTTCTTAAAAAAAACAAACAAAAAAAAAACCAACAAAAAAACAACCTGTCTGCTTTCCATATGGTCTTTCCTCAGGTGCTAAATAAGGGTTCCAAAAATGGATACTGCTTTAGGAGTTTCTGCTTTATTCTTAAAATACATATTTTTTTGCTTAGGTGTTGTAAAGATATTTTAACAAGAATGTTTTTTTAATGTAAATAAGATTGCGTCTTTAATTTTTTTGGTTTATCTCCTTTTTTGTCTATATGGAATAGTCTAATTTCCATTTTATCCTTTTGAGAAGGACCCTCTTTATGACCTTCCTCGAAGACATTTCATTAAGTGTTGCTGCATTTTAAGAACGAATCTACCAACTGTTCATTGTCTTGGATTAATGCTGCTGCTGCTATAAGTAACCCTGAAAATCAAGAATGTGTGATGCACTTTTTGTTGTTGTTTTTTGTTTTTAATTTTACACGACCGTGTAGTTCCTCTGCAGATAATTGAACCCTCCTGTAACACAGCCACTAACTCTGCGGGCAACGTAGGAACTGGGGGAGCTGGGGGTAGGAGATGGGGGGGGTACCTGATTTTGGTGCTGACCTACGGGAATTTCTATGCAAACGCAAGCAAAGGAGAACTCTTAACTTGAGAGAACACTGTGCATTTATTTTTTATTGTGTTGGTTTGTTTGGTTTCTTGTTTTCTCCTTCTTTTCTCAAGCTGCTATTGGAAGGGTGGTGCAAATCCCTGAGGTTTTCAACTTCTCCTTCCTCCTTGGCTGGTGGTGCAGGAAAGATGCCTGAGTAACTTGTGAGGTAGAAAAATCTCAATCAGCTGTTGTCTCGTCTCTGGTTTTGGTATTTTTGTTTTCTAGTTGAGTCTAGCTGTGGAAGGAAAATTGCTCATCTCTGCAGAAAGATCTTTTTGATGCTTTATCTCAATGTGAAGTTAACCAGCAGTATTACAGATGGCGTGGCCTCCTTCCTGCCCACACTCCTGGTGCTAGGGGGTCAGGGGCCCCTTCTCCAGCTGCCCTCAGGTGCTGGGGACCAGCCAGTGCCCAGAGTTGGATTTTTCCAAGAAAAAAAGTGAGGCCAGGCCACCTACCTGGCCAAAACCTGATGGCTGAGACGTGCAAGCCCACGGCTTGAGGAGTAGCAGAGGGAGGTCTTGCTGCATCAAGGTGCTGCTGCAGGGCACGGGCAGGTCCAGAACCTCCTGTCTTCATGGGTCACACCCGGACCAGTGCAGGGGGATGTGAACCATGAAGGAGGGAGGTTCCTGGAGGGGAAAAAAGGGAATTTACTTGACTATTTATAGAAGATCCTTTAGGAAAATAAAGTACCTTTGTAAAATGAGGGAAGAGTAAGGAGAGGTCTGAAATCATGTAAGGAAAATTACTTGAGGATTGCAACTGCCTGGAAGATAGTGTATAAATACCAGAACTCTTTGCCTGTTTAAGTAGTTTATTCAGCATTGATTTTTATTTTGGCCAGCGTTTGCTCTTCTGCACACACACGTGTGTGTGTGTGTGTGTGTGTACATCTGACTCAATGTGCCTTGCACCTGTGCATAGTCTTTCTGAAGATGGTTTGTCATGGTGTGTGAGCTGCCGGGCACGGCGTGGGCTGGTGGGTGCCCGGCGGGCAGCACGATGGGCGTCCTCCCTGTCCCATCAGATTGAAGCAGGACTTGGTCTCGAGCCTGCGTGGTGGCTGTCTTACCATTTGGGGACAATGTCCTGTGGGGTGGCACCTTTCCTTTCCCAACACGAGCCGTTCTCTGTGATTTTGGAGGGGAGTTGGGAGGGGGAGAGAAAGAGAAGCTGCTTTGCTGTTCTCCTGCGGACAAAACCCAGCGTTGCCGCGCTTTGCCTGCAAAGCCCAACCAAGGGAGGGTCTGGAACTGGCTTTGGAGTTAGGGCTCTGCGGCATCAGGGGTCCCGTTACCCTGGGGATTTATTCCCTTCCAGGTTGTGGTTCTTGTTACTGTGGGGTTTTTTTTTCTTTGTAAAGGAGAAGTAAACACACCTTGCTTAAAGTTAACGGAATAGAAACGCTTACGTTTGCAGTCAGTGACTCCGAATACGAAGCTGTGCAATTCTTGTTCCTTCATCTCTCTCCCGACTCGCTCGCCCCAATGTGTGATTTCTGTCCGAGTCTTTCTGTACTTCTGCCACTGTAAATGTGAAAGCTTGCTTGCATTATTTTTTAGAAATGCATTTTGCACACTCGGGTTTCGCTGAAGCTCCGTGAAAAGGTTAGTTTGAAGCAGATGAATAAAGCTATGCACATGTTTTGAAAGTTTTAATTTGTGTCTCATTACCAGAAGTGACTTATCTGCCCTCTTTTGCATTCCCGTGCTGTCATTGCCTGCATTATCTTCACCATCTCGGAGGGTATGATGTAAGGTGACAGTTCTTTGCTGACAGCCGTAGCAGAAAACTGGCGCTTCTTGATTTTTTTAGTAGCCTATCTCTCCTTTGCTTTCTCTGTATCTCTCTGTATAGCTATATAAATATATATATTATTTTTTTATTTTAAAGAGCCTACTTTAGTAACTGAATTGGAGGGAGCGGGGTGTGCTGGCTTTTGTTTCAGATACACTTCATACTGTCGGATGAACGAGTGCCCTTTTTTCCTCTGGTCGAGAGCGCGGCGGTGGGGACGGGGAGCAGCTTCCAGGAGGGGATGGAGATGGGTCTGCTGCACTGCAGGCTGGTGGCGTGGGCAAGCTTGAGGCTTCTAGTGACAAAATGAACAGAAGAGAAACCCTACTGTTGTGTGTTCCCACTATGAGGCAGGAGGGCCAGGCTTCCCTGCTGTAGTCCATGGCCTGCTGGAGCAGAGGGTGGGCTCCCACCAGCCTCCAGGGCAAGAGCTTTATTTTGATTTTGTTTTCATGAGTTGGGTGCGTTGGGTTGCAGGTCCCACCTTTGGAAACTTGTTGCTTTAGCCCAGAGCCTTTGTGCAGGAGAGTCGGGATTTTGTGACGGGAGAAGGGCCCTGACAGCTTTCTCCTCGTGTTCCCTTCGCCATGGCAGAAATTTGTACTAACTTGACAGCTTTTTTTCATACAGAACAGGGCTGCTTTTCTATCAACCATCACACGTGTACTTACACACCTTCAGTGGCTCGCGAGCCCCTGAAGGTCCTCGACTTGTTTACTGCGGGGGACGGAAGCCCCTCTCTCCCCCTCCCCTGAATATTTCAGTGTTAAGGGCGGTGCGAAACACCCGCGCGCTTCGACTGCGAGCTGGGGCGGGAGAGGCTCCTCCAGACCGAGCCTCCGGAGCCATCTCCTCTCCTGCCTCCTCCTTTTCCCCATCGATAAGTTCTCATTTCTTTCAATTTCCTGGTGTTTTATTAAAATCGAGGGGTTGTGCTCTGAATTACCTCTGATCCACAGAGAGGGGCAGCCCCCTCTTTGTCGTCGATGTTGTAGTGTGCGACCACCCCAATCAGTACAGGTAGTCGTCGTTTCCTTCTCCCCCCTTCCCCAGGTATTTCCAAGTAGGTGAATGCACTCTGTGTGCCCAGCTGGAAAAATGTAGGCGTTCTCCCTGGTCGTGAGAGGGTGGCTAGAAGAGTTAGTGTAATACCTGCTGTAGCTGTGTCTGGCGCAGCCCCTTGCGCTGGGATGGGTGATGTCACGGACTGTAAGGATAGGTAATGTCCATGAGCTGTAATGGCATGATGTATCTTTACCAATGATGTCATATTTCACACTAGATGTTTAAAAAAAAAAAAAAAAGAGGAAAAAAAAAAAAAAAAAGGTTACCTGAAATTTTGTTTATTCTGCACCAACAGGTCTTCAAAATTTATCCAAATTTTATTATTTTGTCAGGAAAAAAAAAAAAAAAAGAAATTTGTGTAGATCGAATACGTTAAGACAGACGATAAGTGATGTAAATTGTTGAATAAAAATTTTAAAGTTTGTGGGTGTCAGTGTGACTCTTTTTTGCGCTCTCAGGGAGCATCCTTTGGCCCTGGGGGTGCTGTGTGGCTGACGGGTCAAGTCTCCATCCCTCAGGACACAAAGCCCAGGAGCAGCGTGGTGCAGGTGGCTATAGGTGCTCAGCAGGACAGGGGACCAGGAGCACGGTGACAGGGTAAGGGGAGGGCAGGGAGGAGGGGAAGCCCCATGGCTGCAGAGCTGCAGCAACCAAGGGCCTGGCTGCCGTGTCTGTGTGTGTGAGACAGTAGGAGGATGAACTTGTCTTGGTGTGAACCCCACCCCACCCACTGAAAATATACAGGGAAGAGTCTGGTCCCTGCTACTGGGATGTAGATGTAGGACGTCAACCCCAAACACACAAACACACACCAAGCTGATTTATCTTTTTCTTTCAGTCACATTTATTGGCAATTTGTGGCAGTTGGTACCGTTTGGGAGTGTTGATCCATAAGCAGCTGCAGTACAAGAAGGGGTGGTTATTTCGGGAGGGGGAGTATTAGCACCAAAAGGGAGCCGGTGAGCTTTAGAAACCTTGCAGAGATGTACTGGAAAGTGGGGAGCTACTGCTGGACACGCCTGATGGATTGGATCTGGGAGGTCTGGGCGTGTGAACCCCACTCTCTCCAGTGCTTGTAGTCTCCTCCGTGGTGGTCAGCCTCCAGGACGTACTGGTAGCCACGGTACCCGGGATACTGGTAGCAAACCCAGCTGGAAGAAAAGAAGTCATCAGTTGGCCATAAGCAGGACAAGAGGTAAGTCAGGGGGATGAGAGGTAAGACAGGGGGTTATGGGGTGTCCCCTCTCAGCTGTGGTAGGGCAGGAATGGCAACAGTTTGTCCCTGCTGCCCATGACCCTTCTTTGCCCATCACTTACGCGCCGCACTGGATCTTCATGGAGCCCACTTCGTTGTTGGCCCAGCCCATGGCCTGCAGCGAGGGGTAGTCATCACTGATCTCCCACTGGCGGCCGATGAAATTGTCTTTCTCAAAGAGAGTGATCTTGGATTCCTTGTGGTTCTGGGGAGGAAGAGCAGGAGGTGAGGGAGGGGCAGTGCTGCAGCCCCAGTGTGGGTGGGGACAGTTGGGCAATGTCTGTCCCTATGGTGTTACTCAGAGGGTTTCCTGGAGAGGAAATTGTTCAGACCCTGGGCTGGGGGTTTTTTTGGGGGGAATGGGGCTGGTTTTCCCAAAGCCCAGATGTGTGAAGGTGCTCAGCAGGAGGGTGCTGGGCTGGGGCAGGGGTTAGCCTGGGAGATGTTGGTGACAGCTGTGCCACAGCTACCCTCTCAGACTGTCTGTCTCAGATCATGTACAGCTGGCCCAGAAGTTCCCTTAAAAATCTTGGAAACCAGGACAGAAAGAACAAATTCTGCTGAGCATCGTGGGGGAAAGAACTGAGCCCACCCTGAGGAGACTCTGCCACCCACGGAGCCCCTGGCATGGCTGCGTTTGCCCTTCCTTAGTCACTCCCTTGGCCTGGTGCTGTTGCTGGGGGCATTCGAAGGGGATCAGGGAGGTGGGAGCTGCGTGGGACACTCACAGCGGAGCAGACGGGGCGGAAGGACATCAGGCGCTCGATGTGGTAGGCGTTGCTGCCGCTCCAGGCGTCCCAGCGTGGGTACTCTCCCCTCTCCAGGATGAACTGCTGCCCGCAGAAGCCGGTGTGCTCATAACCGACCCAGCTGCAAAAACAGAGCCAGGGCTGCCAGGGCTTCCTGCGGCAGCTCCTGGGGCTCCCGCTCGGGGCTGGTACCGGGGCACGGATGTAGGTGTGAGAGGGAGGTTGGGGCCTGGCCTCTGCCCACAAGTCGGGGAGGAAGGGAAGCGGTGCTGGATGTGTAACCACATCTGGTGCCTGGGAGGCAGCCCTTGTGGCAGCTCCAGCATCCCCCAGCTGCGGTGGGTGATGGGGTCCATCCCTGAAGGGGCTCAGCCCACAAGGGTGGCTTGCTTTCCCCTAACTGCTCGGTGGTTATTTACACAGATCTGCATCGTGTCAGGATGCCACAGGACACCCCTGGCTGCCCTTCTCTTGCAAAAGCCTCATTTCTTACTTACAACCTGGCACAGCTGGAAAGACCTGAACTCCTAATGCCCAAACCAGGCAGAGCCCACCTGGCTCTGAGCAGGGAGATGTTTCTTTCCCCTTTCTGGGTTCCCCTCTTTGCTGAAAACAAACAGGGAGAGGTGAGAGGGATGTCTCCACACTGCAGAATACATTTTGCAAGCCCTGGTGCTGCCCACGTGCCTGTCCCCAGGGTGGAGACCTCTCCTGAGCATGCCCCCTTTGAGGGCCTGGGTATGGGACAGTTGCAGCCAAGCGAGGAGGCAGAGGCTGGGCTGGTGGATGGATGGCACAGGCTGTGAAGCCCACAGACCCCCTGCTTATGAGGTATACAGGGTGCCAAGGGGCACGCTGAGCTGGGGGTGGTCGAGGACCTCTTCCACTGCCCCAGGCTGAGCCCCAGTCCCATGTCCCACAGTCTGCCTTCCCTCCATGCAAGGTGACCAGCCTGATTGGGAACACGTCAACTGGAGCAGTGAGCTGATTACGGCGTGAGCGCGCATGCCGCTGTAATCCCATTAGCATTACAAACCCTAAATATAGCAGCACAAATCTATCTCGTCTGCTTCCCCGGGCCCAGCGGGATGCTTGCTGTGGGGACTGCTTCTTACACACAGCGTCTTGGAGCAGCTTGGGAGGTGTCTTGCCTTGCCAGGCAAGATTCCTGGGTGCAGGGAGAAGACTCTGCTCCCTACCCACTATCAGCGACTGGGCCAGCCCAGCACAGGCTGCGGGGAGGTCCTGGGGAGCTGCAGGATGCAGGGAAAGCACTGGGCAAGAAAGGCGTTTTTCTAGGCACGGTGCTTCATGGGGTTGTACAGGCAGGATGGGGACCAGGCTGAGCTCAAGAGCCGCTCGCTGAGCACTGATTTCTGCTGCACCCCTTCCAGGCACCGGCGAGCTCCAAGACTACGGGAGGCAGTTTTAGATGATGCCAAAGGAAACCACTGTCCTCTGGCTCTCTAGTCTGTACCAGTGCTGCCCAGAGCTGGCTGCTCTACCCTGGCAGGGTGGGATCTCCTGTGCCTGGCTTCTCCCAGCTAAGCAGAGCAAGGACAGCCAGACCTGCTCCATGCTTGGGCACCCCTCCTGAGAAAGCGTCCCCGCCGCTGGCAGCCGGGTACTCACGCGCCACACTCCACCTTCAGGGAGCGGATGTTGTCGAAGCCGCACTCCATGATGTTCGGACAGGCCGAGGTGAACTCCATCCTCTTGCCCTGGAAGTTTTCTTGGTCGTACACGGTGATCTAGAACGGAGAGCGAGCTGCCGAGTTGGGAACTGCCTGGCAGTGTCCCCGGGGGATTCAGCGCCGCCTCTTCGAGAGGGACGGAGGGTCACGCTCCGTCTGGGGGAGAGCCGGCAGAGGCTACACCGGGCACCCCTCTGGGCTGGGACACAGCCCCGCACACCTCCACGCGTCCCTGCACTGCTGGCCCCGCGGCCGCCCTGCCTTGGTGTCGGAGGAGCCGCAGGCTGGCCCCCGCTCCGCTCTCCTGCTCACCCCTGCGGAGATCAGTTCCCGGGGCAGCGGTGCCGTCCGGAGAGAGGAGCGGAGCCGTTCTGGGACGGGCGGGTGGCAGGGCTGTGGCTGGCGGTTCTCCCGGCCTCTGCTCCGAACGCTCTAGGGCAAAGAGGATTAACGGGGGAAAGGGCGAAGGGGGAAACTCCCCGGGGGGCTGCGGCCGAGGCTCTCCCTCGACAGCTCCAGGCTTCGGCGGCTACGTCCCGCCCGGGCATGTGCTTCTCCTGTCTCTCCCTCTCGGCTCCCTCCTCGAACTGTCACCCCTCGGGGCTGCTCCCCACCTTGCTCTGCTGTGCCCACTGCCCCCTTTGCAGCCCTTGTTCAGGGCAAACAACAGCGTGTGGCTTTTGGGGACTGCTGTAACCGCCTGGCACAGGGCGACTGGTACGAGCAGGGCACGGCTGGGCCAGGGTGCTGCAAAGAGGCTTAGGAAAAACACCCAGGTGATGTCGGAGCAGGCGAGAGGCACGTTCCCGTGGGCAGAGGACAGGGGTGCCTTGCTTTCTGTGCTCCCCCCTGCCTCATAGCCCTCTGGGCAGCTTTCCTGGCCCCGGAGGATGACTGGCTTGGCCCCTCTCCCTGTCCCCTACCTGCACACAGGGAAAGGTGAGATACAGGGGTTGCGAGGACATACCTTCCATGGGCCCATGGGGACAGGCAGAGGGTTTGTCTGAGCCATCTTTGCTGCTGGAACGGTGTCTGGAGAAGGAAGGAAAAGCCATTTGTACTGCAGCTTGCCCCTGTGCATCCCTGCTCCCTGCCTGTGGGGCTGGGGGGCAGCTCTGTGCCCGCTGCCCACGGTGCCTGTCCAAAGGCAGCTGCCCTGCTGCTGAGGACAAGCGATGCCAGTCTCAGCGAGACCCTCTTGCTAGCTAGGGATGGGGTGAGGGGCACAGCAAGGTGCTCTTGGACACATCCAAAGCGCTGTGCTCCCTTCTTGCTGCTGTGCTGCCCCTTCCCACCTCCCAGCCACTGCACGGAGCCTGTGTGCCCGCTGAGGCTGTGCCAGGCTCTCCTTTCTCCTTCCTCGAGGCCAGGCCATTGCGAGGAAAGACATCCCTGAGCTGGAGTGAGGAGCTGCAGCGGGGGGCACAGCCTGCCCTGTGCCTGGTGTTGTCCACAGACCCGCCTGCTCCCCTCTCCCTTCTCCAGCATCCCGGCTGTGCCTCCCCTGGGAGGACGATGGGCTCCCATGGATGGCCCCGGCTAATGTTGGGAGGTGCCAACCGGTGTGCTGTGCCGGGAGCCAGAGGCCAGGTGGGTGCCAGGAGTGGGATGCCCCACGATAGAGGGTCTTTAGCCACCCCGGGCTGCCAGCGGGGACGTGTGAGCCTGTCTTTTTGCCACGGGGAAACGGCGACGGTCCCTCTGGATGTCTTTTGCCACCAGGCAGGAGGAAAGGTGTCTGCCCAGCTGGCAGCGGCGGCAGGGGCGAGGTGGGAGAGATGCGAATGGGTCCCAGGACTCACCTAGCTCAGGCGGTTACTGCTGCTTCGCCCATGTAATGTTTGCCTACTTCAGCGGCTCGGCTTTTATAGGGTTCTGCTGGCCGGGAGCTGGTGCCAGCGTTTGCAGAGCCGTCAGCACAATGCTTGCTCTGGCATTGTCCTGCTGATCCCCGGAGATTTCAGCTGCTCATCCCCATGGTCTGAGCCACATTCTTAGGGGAAAAAGAAAAAAAAAAAAAAAAATTTGATTATAAAAAAAAAAAAAAATAATCGGGGCGGCTGTTTGCACAGATAATCTTTGGGCACAAATGACTCAACAGTTTGACCGCTCTGGCATTTTCCAGGGGCAATGCACCGCGCCGTCACGGGGCGAGCGCGGGGGCTGGCGAGGGCCTGGCACCGGTTGGCACGGTGGGGATGGCATCATACCCTCCCGGTGAGACCCCATGGGTGGTGGGCTCGGCTGGGTATCCACTGGGCATCACTGCTTCCCTGCTCTGCGAGTCATGGTGGGTCCACGTCTCCATGTTGGTGTGGACAACCTCAACCCACCCTGGCTCCATGGTGGGCAAGGGGGGCTGTGAGGCTGCCCCTTCCCGCTCGGTGGGAGCTGATGTGGGGATCCCACCATGGCCCCATGGCTGCACAGAGCCCGGGGTGTGCCCACAGAGCTGCCACCACCCTGGCTTCGTGCCCGGGGGGAGCCGCCATGGGCCAAGGATGCCTCAGGCCTGCGGTAGCCATGGCAACGAGGTACCCCTAGGCCTGAGGGCTTGTGGTAACCATGGCAACCAGGTCCCTCTCCCCCTTTCCCTGCAGCACGGCTCCCTCAAGGCGGGTGCTGCAGGCCTCGGGCTGCCATGGTGGGCACAGGCCATCGGGGTGCCATGGCGGGCACAGGCCCCGGGGCCGTTGAGGGTCACGAGGCGAGCGCGGCGGCGCGGGCTGCTGCCTCAGCGCATGGCTGCCGGCACAATGCGCCCACCGCGTCTGACTGACCCTTTTGTCTCCCTGCCGGGCAGCCATCACAAAACAAAGCGCCCCGTCAGCGCTGCCCGCGGCAAGGCCTGGCGTCCGGCCCGGGGGACCCTGGCGGGGCCGTGCTGCAGAGATGGCACCCGCCCAGACCAGCCCCAGGGGTTCCAGTGGGGTTCTGGGGGACCCAGGGCTCTGCCGTGGTTGGGGGGGAAGCTGGGGCTTGGGGGGGTCTTTCCCCTTGTTGGCTGCTGCACCAGAGCCTGAGCTCCGTGTGGGACAGGGATGGGGTTGGCAGAGCCGCGGGCATGGCTGGGAAGCAGAGGTGTGGGGCTGCACCCCTGAGGCCAGACACTGGCTCCTGGGACGTGCTGGTTGACCACACTCCATGTCCCAGCAAATGAGGGATCAGGGAAAGGGAGGAGCAGGACCACCTGCCCTCTGTGGGGCTGCCAAAACATGGGGCTGGTAGTGGGAAGACCCCAGCAAAGCTCCTGAACATCCTTCCTGTGCATCCCACCATGTGCACCCCTGGCTGTGAGAGGGAGGCCAGGGTAGAGCTCGTCCCCCAGCTCCCTCCAGACCCTCAGCTGTGCCCTGGCCACGACTTCGGCCACCCCAGTGGTGTGGAGGCTTTGCCAGGAGCCTGGTGCCACTAGAGGGAGAGCTCACCCCGAGCAGGCGGTGATGCAGCCGGCGCATGCGGGTGTGCAGCGTGTGTAGGGGTGTACGGCACCGCACACCCCAAAACACCCCAGCCAGCTCCTCTCACAAAGGGAAAACACTGGCTGCCCACAGTGCCAGGGCAAAGCCTGGAGCTGGCAGCAACCCCAGGCCAGGAGCAGGGTGGGGGGAAAGCCCCCTACACCCTCCACATTGGGCATGGCCAGACAGGTCACCCTTGGCAAAGAGGAGGACACCGTGGTACATCTTGGGGGGCTGTGGGCTCCCCAGCTGCTCTCCCAGCTCACACCAAGCACTGCTGGAGGGGCAGGTGTCCCCCTGCGAGGACCTGGGGGGGATGGTGGTGAGCACCTGGGGAGCCACCACTGCAACGATGCTGGCGGGTCCACAGGGTGTCTGGAACAACTGGTTTTTCTAGATCCTAGAGACTATAAAAAAGCAGTGACCTATTTAGGAAACCCCACGGTGCTGTGAAACAGATGCTTCCCCTCACAGCTCGGCTCGGGGCCCTTGCTATGCCAGCCAGCCGTCTGTGCCTGCTGGGGGCACCGTGGAACACCACTGGCACCGCAGCTCTGTCCTGCTTCTCCCTAGAAAGCTGTGGGCAACACGGAGACGTTCCTTGGGCATGGAGTTTGCTGGTGCCCGTGAAACCTCATGCTGGGGGAGAGCTGCTCGGAGCAGCCCAGTCCTGAGACAGGGGTTGGCAAGGTTGGATGGGATCATGGGCTGCCTTGCTGTGGTGCATGGAGATGTTTAGCCCTGAGGAGGTGGCCAGAGGGTGGCCCTGCTTGGTGGCAGGGCTGTGTGAGACACTGGGGACCCCACACTGTCCCATGTTCCAACCAGCATCAGCCCAGCCACCGCCTGCCTGGTGTGATAAGGAAGAGGAGCTGCCGCAGGCTGTAACCGGCTGTGCCAGGGAGGCAGGGCAGAGGTACAGTCACACACCGTAGCCCCTCACGACAGCAGCTAGAAAACCCTCCTGGCAGCCAAGCCGGGGCTCAGCCTCCCCTCGGGCTCCCCCATCACACCCCTGCTCTCCGGACGGCTGTGGCTCCCTGCGCTGGATGCCACGTGCCCGGGACAAAGGGAAGGGTGACAAAAGCAGGCGGCTGCGCTCGCTGCCACCGTCCTCCGCCGCTGCAAGGGCTGCATCTCCTCCAGTGCCATGTCCCTGCAGCACAGGGCCCCTTGCATGGCAGCCAGCTCACTCTCACCATGCTCCTGCACATGTGTGCTGCTCTGCTGCTGTGTCAGGCTGTGTCCTGGGCATGTGCTACAGGCTGAAAATCACACTCAGCCTTACACTGCAAGGGAACAGGGCTTGTGACACCCAGGCAAGTGTGTGTCAAGAGGTGGGTGAGTCACAAGGTGTCAAGACTGCTCTGGGGTGCCCAGGAGAAGGGCAGCAGCCACAGGAGGTGGCAGGGATGGTGCTGGGGGCAGACCCCTGTCCCCATAGGACCCTCTGTCAATCCTGAGCTTTCCAGCAGAGATGAAACACTCCCCAAAAAGTACTTTTGGAAAGAGCTTATGGATGTCTATCTCTGGGGTCCCTGTTGCTCAAGCCCTGCTCCAGCTTCTCTAGGTTGCTGGGCTACCATGTCCTGTGAAGGGTCTGGAGGTGGCCCAGCTGCTCCCATGTCTGATGGCAAAGGAGGTTATCCCAGCACAGAGACTGAAGGGCTTGTCCTGAAACCATCTGTCCTAGGGCAGCCACCACCAGCTTTCATGCTTTGTGTGGATGGGGGGGGGCCACAAGATTTTAGCTGTATCTGACTGACCCCGATGCGATGTCCCAAAGCTGGACATGAGTGGAAGGGATGTAACAAAAGCTTCGTGGCTCTTGCTGCTGAGAGATGCTCATCATTAACCTGTCTCCTGGCCAAGGCAGCCAGGCACCATCCTGACCAGTCTGGTTCCTGCAGGCTTGGGAACAGGTGGTGTGGGGAGCAGCACAGGCTGCAAAATGGCTTTGCAGGCAGCTCCACCATGTCCTGTGTCCAGCTCTGGAGTCCTCAGCACAGCAGAGACATAGACCTGGTGGGTCGGGATCAGGGGAGGCCACAACAATGATCCAGGGGCTGGAACCCCTCTGCTGTGAGGACAGAAGAGAGGGCTCCAGAGAGACCTTCTTGCTGCCTTTCAGTACTTAGAGGGGCCTGTCAGAAAGATGGGGACAGACTTTTTAGCAGGGCCTTTTGGGACAGGACAAGGGGTAACAGTTTTAAACTAAAAGAGGGAGATTTAGACTGGAGAGAAGGAAGAAACTGTTGACCTTGAGGGTGGTGAGAGCCTGTCCCAAGTTGCCCAGAGAGGTGGTCGCTGCCCCACCCCTGGAATCATCCCAGGTGAGGTTGGCCGGGGCTCTGAGCAACCTGCTCTAGCTGCTGATGTCCCTGCTCGGTGCAGGGGGTTGGACCAGATGACCTTTAAAGGTCCCTTCCCACCCAAACCAGTCCAGGTGTCTATGATTCCCCAGGCTTGGCCCACGCAGCCGCCGATGGGGACAAGCCCCCCTGCTCCAGCAGCCTCAGCCCTCCCTGTGACGGATCAGTGGCTGCTCCTGATCAGATCCTGCCGAAAAGGTGAACCCCAGGAGCTTGTGCGTGCACCGGGGTGTGCGTGTGCTGTGACACCGGGTCGCGCCCGGTGCACACCGGGGCTGCTCATCGCAGCGCCTGAGCCTTGCCGGGCTCCGTGATGCTCCGTCCCGTTCCGTACCGACCTATTCCATCCCGTCCCGTCCCGTTCCGTGCCGTGCGGTGCGGAGCGGCNCCCGGCTGCGGCTACATCGCTCCCCGGGCCGGGGTTGCACAACCGGGTGTGTGTGCGTGTGTGTTTGTGTGCGCTCCCCCCCTTCCCCTGCTCCCCCGGTGCTGTTGCGGGGGGTGCGTGTGTGCGCATGGGCCGCTGGTGTTTTGCAGCGCCGGTTGCTTGTGCATCCCCCGGCGCCTTGCACTGTGCGTGTGCCCGTGAGTGCGGGTGCCCGTGAGTGCGGGTGCCCATGTGTGCGGGTGCCCGTGCGTGGCGGCCCCATTGTGTCACCTTGTGCCTACACCCCCTCCCGTTGCGCTGCGAGGGGTGTTTGGACGCGCCCCCCCCCCCCCCCCCCC
>VYZX01008994.1:153920-190991 GCA_013401335.1 Brachypteracias leptosomus
CCCCACCTCCCCGTTGTGCTGCAGCACCTGCGTGTTTACCACCCTCCCCGTGGGGTGGGTGAGTGGGTGCACCCTGCTATGGGGGGCAGCTGGGCATGCACCCTCCCTGCAGACACAACCAGCTTGTCCATACGGGTGGCCACCAGCCCTGGGTGCCCCAGCACCCACCATAAGGCCAACCCAAGCTGCCAGGGAGAAGCTGCTGGCCTGGGCCTTTCCCGCAGCGCCGGGGAATTGCAGCCAAAGGCGTTTGCCCGGCTCACCGTTAACCACACCTGGGTCCCTCTTTGGGGTGACACAAGGCGGGTGGGTGGCCTTGCAGCAAACCACTGGGCTAGGGGGGGTGGTGGGGGCTCGCAGGGCCTGTGGCCACCACGGCGCCTGCCTGGATGTTAATTTGCCCGGGGAGGAATATATAGAGCGGCGGGCGAGGGCTGGGACGCGCGTCCAGAAATAGTGTGGTTTCCAGCCGGCCTGTGAGATGCAAATCTTCTGGTCAGCGAGCGCCGGAGCTAAACTTAGGGCAATTACAGAAAACTGTGCCCGTGGCTGATGGCAGTCCTGCACCCCAGGCTGGCCCTGGCAACCTGGCACCGGGGGACCCCACCCAGCAGTGCCCACCGAGCGTTCCCATGACGCCTGCGCTGTCCCTGAACTTTGCCCGCTGACGAGTCGCGGCTCAGCCCTTCACCTTTGCTGTGGGCTGGGCTGGGTGTCAGGCTGCAAATTTGGGGACAGAAATGGGGAGATAATGACAGGGCTTTGACCCACCTGCCCTCTCCCCAGCTGGTCACTAAATTGGCTCCTGATTTTGCTCCTAGCTGGCAGAGCTCAGCAGTGATTGCTGCCCTGACATCCTCTTTTTTGTAAGGACTCTTGGGCTGTTTCATTGCTTGGCTTTGGGGCGAGGCAGCTGCT
This sequence comes from Brachypteracias leptosomus, assembly GCA_013401335.1. Classification (NCBI taxonomy): domain Eukaryota; kingdom Metazoa; phylum Chordata; class Aves; order Coraciiformes; family Brachypteraciidae; genus Brachypteracias; species Brachypteracias leptosomus. The sequence goes on from VYZX01008994.1 coordinate 154,839, forward strand.
GGGGTGCGCCGAGTGTCTGCACCCCACGCACGCACCCTGTGCACCCTACTGGCCTCTGCCACCACCCAGGGTGACGCTTGAAAGCCAGGCTGGGTCCCCTTTGCTGCTGGACGTGGAGTTTCTTCAGCAGGAGGAACCGAGATCCTGCTTTGGAGACAGCCTGGCAGCACTTCCCAGCTGTGACTCGGGTAAATCCGGGATTGTTTTCCTTCTGACATGTCTCAGCTTTGTCCTTATGGGCGGGCAGTGCAGAGAGACTTGGAAACCCCCTAAATTTCCTTATTCTGTGGAAAACTTGTGTCCAGCAGGGCAATGAGGAGCCATCGCACGGGTCAGCCCCCTTTGCCCTGCGTGGGAGCAGGGCTGGCTGCTCAGCATCGCTGCCAGCAGCACCCGCTCCCTGGCATGACATTGTCCCTGCCCAGCTGGGCACAGCTGGGGTGTGGGGTACCCAAGGAGGTGATAGCCACCAGCTCCTGTGCTGAAGTGGTGGGTGAGCGTGGCCCTACCACCGGCACGGTGACGGGGAGAGGAGTGGGGAGGGCAGGCAACCGGGAAACTTGCAGTGCAGGTCCCTGCGCGGGGAGCGTGTCGGACGAGATTGCGTCTCGGGGAGGGAAGGAGTGGCCCAGAGTTTCAGTGAACGCCTTCCTCACCGCCTGAAACTCCCTGGCACCATGGCAGGGATGTGGGGGCTCATGGCTGTGGTGGGGGGATGAGTGTTGCATCCCCCTCACTGCTGCTTGAGGGGCTCAGGGAGAGCTTTTGGGGTTGGAGGCCTTGAGGTGGGTCTCCCTTTCTGCCACCTGGCCCTTTCAAGGTGACATCCACTGTCCCCTGCCAGCCCAGGTGTCCCAGCAGTGTCCTTGCATGCGATTCCCAGGTACAGCCGGTGCCCACGGGCACCTCTCCCTCCTCTGCCATGGCTCATACACGCCACTGCCTCGAACACGCCTGGCGAGGGGTAATCCCAGAGTGAGCCTGGACTGAGTCAGGGAAGGCACGTTGGGTCTGGTTCAGGAGTGGGGAGATGCTCAGCACCCGCCTCCTGCTCACCACGTCAGGCTGAACCCATCCGGCATCCCCGGTGCGTGTGTGTGCTGCTGGCAAAAGGGATCAAACCACAGCGGGGTGGGCCAGGGATGTGGGTGCATGGGGGGTGCCCTGCAGGTCTTTGCCCCGGTCCTTGAGGCTCCCATCCCTTGTGTGGGGCACACGTGGCCAGGCCGCTGGCTGCGGCGCTGCCTGATTAGTGATGCAGATGGTAACGCTTGTTCCCCCTTTTTGTTGAGCGTACAAAGGCTGGGAGGGAGCGTGTGTGCAGGGGAGAGAAACCACCGAGGACAAAGAGCTCGCCGTCCGCCTGCCTCCCCTTGCCTCTGCTCTAAGCAGTGCCCAGCGAGCCGCTCTGCTGTTCCCACAGACTTGGGAAGGGGTCCTGGCAGCCCCCTCCCTGCCATAGGGTGAGCTCAGGGTGCTCCTGGAGGTGCAGCCCTTTCTGCATCCCCCTGGCCATGCGGCTTTGGGGATGCCCAGGCAGGGTACTGGTGGCTGGGGGATGGAGATGGGTGCAGGTGGTTCCCTCCCTGCCATTGTCTGCGCTGAGGCCCCAGCACCACTGCAGAGGAGCTGGTGGAGAGCAGCCCTGTGACGACACGGCCATGGGGCCCTCTGCCAGCAGCACCTGCTGCAGGTCACGGGAAGGGGCTGTGCCATCCTTGGGCTCGGGTCAGCGGTCACCCTGCAGCTGGTGTTCCTGGGAGAGAAGAATGTAGCTGGCTTGGTTTCATGTGTTTTGGGGTCCTGCCCAGCCTAGATCCTGGCTGTGGGTCTAGGCAAAGCCTCAGGTGCTGCAGGGGAGGGCAGAACATGCCAAGCCCTGGGGCTGAGTGGTGTGGGCAGAGCCATGGCGGCCCCTCTGGCCATGGGCAGGAGGCTCAGAGTTGGTGAACGTGGGCACCTGGCCACGCTGTGTGTCCGACCTTGTCCCTCCGGCTGCTTCCCCTCACTGCCTTGGATGTACCACACGCCCGGGGCCAGCACCGTGTCATGGCTTGCAGAGCTCTGCCCTCGCTTGCCCTGCAGCCAGGCCTCTCCTGGGCACGTGTGCTCCCGCCGTGGCCCCAAGGTATGGCAGGATTCGGGCCATCCCCTGAACCCATGTGGCTTTGCCAAGGGGAGACCGGGTTCCCCATGTCCCACTGGGAGCATTCAGGGACAGCAGGGTCCATGTGTCCTTGCAGGGAGGTGGCCCAGGCAGTGGTGGTGGTGCAGCAATGATGCTGCACTGGAGCCAAGGTGCAGTTGGCATGGCACAGCATGGCATCCGTGCACCCCAGCAGCGCTGTCCATCCACACAGGTTGCCCAAACTTTGTTTCTGCACCCATCACAGAGCTCTAAAGCAGATGCTTCAAACCCAACGAGTTTTCCTGTTGTCCTTTGTGCTGAGGTTAAGTTCCTGTGCAGTTTCCTGCTCTGTTATATATAGCTGTCGGTCTGTCCTGCACCGTGCTGCCAGCCGGCTGCTCCCGTTTGGAGTTGTTTATCCACAGCCCAAGCTCTTGGTGGAGGTCAAGGGGGGCACTGATTTCCCTGGGGGGCCGATAGATCCCATAACAGCCTCCTGCAGGGCTGTGGGTACCCCCAGGCTGGGTGCATGTAGGATTTTCTGGAGGGAGGGTTGGGATTCCTGCCCGGCTGTGGTTTTGCCACCGGCTGGGTGCTCCCTGCCCTGCACGGGGTGCCCGAATGAAAGAGAGACTGTTCCTGGAGGTCACCAACAACGTCATGAGCTTCTACGTCATGCTGGCTAAAATAAGACACTTATCAGTGTCTAGGAGGGATGTGATTTTACAGGTTCCTGTTTATTAGAGCAGCCTTCACTTAGGGCCGTGTTTCCTGCCCCCTCCCCGGTGGGGACACTGCCCGCAGCTGTCCCCTGTGGCTTTGTGGTGGCTGGGGCTGGGATGAGCAGCAGAGAGGCCTCTGTTTCTTCCACAAGGGGCTTTTGAACCAGCAGGCAAGATGCCTGTGGTGCCACAGCTGGCAGGGGTGGGTGGGTTTGCCCTGTGAACATCCCTGCTGCCAATGCCACCAGGAAACCTTCCTACCATGCCCGCCTGTGCTGCTCCGAAACAGCTCCTGAGCTGTGGGAGATGCTGGGGGGGTCTTACCCACAGCCAGCCCTGGTGCTGGCATGAGGATGAACAGGGGTGCCAGGCTGCTGGGCTTCTTTCGGGGCATCCCTGGGGGTGCAGGGCCACCTGTGTTGCATACCTGGGGCTTGGGGCTCAACCAGGGCAAGGACACAATGATGGGGGAAGTTTCAGAGCCCTTTGGTGCTGCTGTCCCCAGCGATGCTGGGACAAGGCCTGGGGATGAGGGTGGTATCTGGGATGATTGGTGTGACTGGTGGGGAGGTGGGGTGGGTGTTGGTCATGCCTCTGTCTGATAGCACCCTTGCCTGTCTGTCCTTCTGCAGGCAGGCGGCCGTGCTGTGACCAGTGTCCTGACCCAGTGCCCTGCCGTGGGGACAAGCGTCCCCCAAGCAATCCTCCACCATGTTCAACCTGATGAAGAAGGACAAAGAGAAGGATGGGGCCCGAAAGGAGAAGAAGGAAAAGAAGGAGAAGAAGGAGCGGATGTCGGCAGCTGAGCTCAAGAGCCTGGAGGAGATGAGCATGCGCCGGGGCTTCTTCAACCTCAACCGCGCCTCCAAGCGGGACTCTAAGACCCGCCTGGAGATCTCCAACCCCATCCCCATCAAGGTGGCCAGTGGCTCTGACCTGCATCTCACGGACATTGACTCCGACAGCAACCGGGGCAGCGTCATCTTGGACTCAGGCCACCTGAGCACGGCCAGCTCCAGCGATGACCTCAAGGTGGACGATGCCAACTTCAAGGGCTCGGTGCTGCAGCGGGCGGCCAAGTTCGGCTCGTTGGCCAAGCAGAACTCCCAGATGATCGTCAAACGCTTCTCCTTCTCCCAGAAGAGCCGGGATGAGAGCACCTCAGAGACATCCACCCCTTCCGAGCACTCAGCGGCCCCCTCCCCGCAGGTGGAGGTGCGCACGCTGGAGACCCAGCTCGCCAAGCAAGGGGTCCCCTCAGGACATCCCTGTACCCCTCCTGCCGCCTCCCTGCGCGCCAGGGTGCCGGAGCTCGTGGGCAAGAGGTTCCCTGCCGAGCTGCGGCTGCCCGCCCTGGTGCCCCCACAGCCCCCCACCCCACGGCAGCTGGAGCTGCAGAGGCGCAACACGGGCGATTTCGGGTTCTCCCTGCGCCGCACCACCATGCTGGACCGGGCACCCGACGGGCAGGTGTACCGGCGCGTCGTGCACTTCGCCGAGCCCGGAGCCGGCACCAAAGACTTGGCCTTGGGTTTGGTGCCGGGTGACCGGCTGGTGGAGATCAACGGGAGAAACGTGGAGAACAAATCCCGGGATGAAATCGTGGAGATGATCCGGCAGTCGGGGGAGACGGTGCAGCTGAAGGTGCAGCCCATCCTGGAGCTGAGCGAGCTGAGCCGCTGCTGGCTGCAGGGCGGCCAGGGGACACGCCGCGCTGCCTGGGATGTGAGTAACACTGTCCCCGCCGTGGGGCTCGTGCCCTGGGTTTGTGCCCGCTGCCAACGTCCTCGCGATGGGTGTTTGGGTTGGCAGGGGCTGTGGGAACCGGCGGGTCTGATTGGGGGTGATGCTGTGGCCAGGGTGCAGGGGTGATGCCTCCCAGTGCCCCGGAGTGGCAAAGTGGATGCAAGGGTGGGCTTGCGAACCAGCAGTGGTGGGTTTTGCCCCTCAAAATACTCAGTGTGCTGTTGGGTTTGGTCTTCCTCCTGCTGGAGGTGCTCTGTGCCACCTGTGGGAGGTCTGTCTAGTCACCAAGGAAGCTCAGTCCAGCAGAGAGAGGAGTTTTACTCCTCGCTGCTGGGAAATCCCTGACGCTGCTTTGCAGGAGGGGCTCTACCTGCCCCCCTCCCCACGCAGGGATCCCTCCCCGGGGACGGGGGGGCAGCATGGCGTGCCGGGGGCTGGGAGCTGCTGACGGCGTGCGTGGCGCTGCTGTATAAATAGAAACTTAATGGCTGGGTGACCCACATCTCGTGTGTGAGCCGCCCGGCTCTGCTGACCCTGCCACAGGCTAACCAGCATCCTGGCTGGCTGGCATCTGGGCAGAAGCCCCCCAAATGCTGGCAGCTGGCAGGGCTGGACCCCCTCCGTGGTGGCGGGGGGTGCAGCAGCGCAGCGTTGGTTTAGCTCATAACCAGGCTTGTGTGTATTTTTAAGTATTTAATGGATTTTTAAGCCTTCCTTAGGGAGGGGAGGGTGCCTGTGCCCATTGAGCAGGTCGCCTGCACCCCAGGGAGAGCCTTGTCCCCGTGGAGCAGTGGCCGGGATGGAGCAGGGGTGGCAGTGGGGAGGCTGTGGCAGTGGCCATGGGGCTCCATGTGCTCCCCGATGGTGCTGTGGGGAGGCTGTGCAGAGCTGGAGCTCTGGCTTTCTGGCAGCTCCTCCCGGAGCCTGGGCAATGCCAGCTGTGCCACCAGGATAACCCCTGTCTGGATAACCCTGGGGGGCATGGCTGCCACCCTTTCTGCAACACGCTGGCATGGGAGCAAGTGCATGTTTGATGCCAGCGTGCGGGGGCTGGCGAGGTGCTTGTGCCATCCAAGAGTGTGGTGACGTGGCTGGGAAAGGGAGAGAGGAGATACCGGTGCCCTTGGGGCTGTGGGGGAGAGGCTGCAGTGTACAGCCTCATGCAGGGTCCTGGCATGGTTAGGTGGCATCAGCTGGAGGAAACCAGCCAGAGAGGTGGCAGTGACTGTGGTTGTGGTGTTTTCAGGTGCCACCACAGCATGGGCATCTCCTGGCACAGGGTGCTGTAGTGCAAGGGAGGATGTGCCATGGCTTTGTCAGTGCTGGGGAGTGAGGCTGTGGTGTGGGGTATGGCTGGGGGTCCCTCACCCTGCAGGGCTGTGCAAGGTGCCGGCACAGAGGGAGGCCCGGCTCTCCCCCAGGCCCCACTAAGCTCCCTGGAATGTTTCTGGTCCTAATTTAAATAAAAATGATCCTTTTTGAAACAGGAAATTATAGACATATTTTGGGCTGTTGCTCTGGAAGCCCCTCCCTGGCTGGAGCAGGGATGGTGCCGGACTCCCTGCATACCACAGGGGGTTAAGCCCCCTTGGAGGGGCTACACCAAAACCACCCTCATCCCCAGGAACCCACAGCAGAGCTGGGCAGGGGCAGCACCCGCCATGTCTGGGGGGGGGATGTCTCCGTGCCGTGGGGTGTGTGTGGGGCTGGCTGGTGGCACTGCGTGGCTGGGCAGAGGGTGAAACCCACCCCACCATGTCCCAGCCTTGCTCCTGGCGTGGGGCAGCCGGGCTGGCTCAGCTCCATGCTTGTATTTATTTATTTACCGGTGAAATTCTTCTGGCAGGGCCCAGGCGTGCGCCGGACGGGCAGAAATATTCCAGAAACGCCTCCGCCTGCTCCAGTGCTTTGGTGGGACCACAGGCATTTGGCAGCCACACTGGCAGCCCCTGAGTGCCACCCTCACCCGGCTCCTGGAGGTCACTGTCCCCAGGGTGCAAGGTCACAGTGCCATGGCGTGGCTGGGTGCCAGCTCTTTGCTGTGTCACACCTGGGCACTCCGTGGGGGATTTGAGGTGGGGGCTGTGGGGGTCCCATCATGCTGGAGGTGCTTTGTCCTTTTGTCCACGCTTCCTCCAAGGGAAGCTTTTGTGTTGGTTCTTCTTCTGCCCTCACCGTAGGGATGGTGCTGCCAGGGCATCCCTGGTGTGGGGATCCGGAAGGGGCTCTGCAGAGGGGGCATGTGTCCAGCAGGCTCGTCCACAGAGTCGTTGCATCTCCACCAAATTTCGCAATGGAGGAATGAGAGGAATCTACTGGCCAGCAGAAACATTGCTGTGGCTGCAGGGGTGGGCTGGGGGCAATGGTGGAGATGGCCAATGGGGACCAGGCTCCTCCCTAGCGAGTGGCTCCGTGCCCTGCCTCGGGGATGCTCAGGACCCCCAGGATGGCAGGACCATGTTGTATCGCCTTGATATGCGTGGGTTTGGCTTGCTGTGGAGGGGGCTGCTGTGGCTCTGTGTGTCAGGGCTGGTGCCCTCACCAAAGCCTCTGTTCCTACTGTCAGGGGACATGACTGTGACTTTTTTGCCAATAACCCAGTGGCTGCCACCGGCACTACCTGGGGACACCGTGGGCACCGCGTTGTGCCAGCCCTGCCAAGGGTGTTTGCTGTGGCTTCTGCCCAGTACACACCTGGTCCGGAGAGGGGCCGCGGCTGCTGTGAGGTGCCAGCCCTGGGCCAGTGCTGCCAAGCCTGGCATTAATGTGGGCCAGGAGGGACATGGCTCAGTGCTGGTGTCCCCAGCACAGGGATTTCCAGCCTGCCTTCGTCACAGCCCTCCCAGTCAGGCCAGGACCTTCTACTCCCTCTGGGCATGGCTTTTGACACATCCATGTCCCTGGGGTCAGGCAGGGACCCACTCAGGTGCCACTGGGGTCCCCACCATGCCCATGGGGTCACCGTCTCTTCTTCATGCCGCCGGCACGGGGCTCCCTCCCGCCGGCCTCCTCCCGGCAGGCCCCGCGCAGGGAGGCCCCCAGCCCCTCGCCCTCTCCCAGTTTCCAGGGAGACCTTGGACTTCCAAAGGCAGCTTTGCCATGAAAGCAGCTTTACCCTGGGCTGCCACGTCATGCCGGGGGGCTGCTGGGCTGGCACATGGCCGTGTCCATCTCCGGGAGAGTTTTGGGGGGCTGTTGTGTTCATAGGAAAGCGAAGGGAAGAGCAAGCAGCGTCCGGGCAGCACTGCCTGGCATGATGCCAGGCACCACGCTCTGACACCAGGCACCCCCACCGTGGCACCACAGGGTCCAACCCCATCCCTTGCGCACGGGACCCTCCCTGGCTCGCCCCCAGCCCTTGGGGGTCTTTCCCTGCTGTCCTCAGGACGAGCAGTGGGATGGCGGCCGGGCAGTTCCCCCGGCAGCGTCCGGCTGCCGCCGTCCCACATCACTTCCTCCGGCGGCGGCGGTGACGGGGACGGTGGTGGTGGCGGTGGCCAGTGGTTGTGATGGTGGCAGTGGTGGTGGCGAGGCCCCACTGTCCGCGTGTCCCCCCTGATGCTCCCTCCGGCTGCTGCTGCGCGCGCCGGCGGGGCCCTCGCATTCCTCAGCTATTTTTAGGGTGGCCCTATCAGCCCAGCTGTCCCCGCGCCGCCGGCTGCCGCCCCGTTAGTGCCTCTCCCACCGCCCTGTGCCGCGCTCGCCCCGGCGGAAACCCCGCTCCCGGCTCGCCCCGACCCTGCGGTAAGGTGGGGACCCCCCCCTCAGTGTGACCAGCCTGGCTTGAGGGAGCATGTGGGGGGCGCATAGGAGCCAGTCCCGGCATTGGAGTTGGGGGCTGTGAGGTTGCACCCACTCCTGGGGTGCTTTGGTGGCTGGGGACCCCGATGCTGGTGCTCTACGGGGGCCTTTGGGGCAGTGCCAGGCTATGTGGAGGTGGGAGTGCCATAGGCAGAGGATCTGGGGGCTCTGACCCAGGTTTGTCTCCAGACCTCGTGCCCAGCCTGTGCTCCGGGTGCTGGCGTTTCATTCTGGGGGTAGAGGGAAACCCTCGAGGACAGGGACATATACCCCTGGACAGGCGGGTTGGGCCAGTGGCCGGGTGCTCCTCTATGCTGTGCCCAGCCCTGGGATGGGGAGTTCTCCCCGATGGCCCCTGGTACAACCCCCCTGAGTTTCCGAGTGTGATATTAGTGGGTCCTCACTGGGGCTGCCTGGCCACTGGCACAGGGTCAGGCTCAGAATAAACCCCGGCTGTCCGGGTAGTCAGGGTGCTTGGGGCAGAAAATATCCCTTCCCTCACCCTGGCATTTGCTTACCACAGCGGGCTGGCCCGCCTGGGGGGTGGGGGCACGGTCCTGCTGCCTGACTAAAGGGGCTTTTTTTGCACAATGAGTTTTGTCCCCAGAGCCCTTCCTGTAGTCACCGCCTGATCCTCCACTGAGTGGGGCCGAGTGTGCTCAGACCCCATTCCTGAGGGTCCTGAGCTCCCAGGGCCAGCAGGGAAGGGCTCATACATTGTGCCGTGGTTTGGTGTCCTGCGTGCCAGCCCCAGCCCCTCTCACCTCTCCCTCTCTCCCCAGCCAGGGCCGCGGCTCCATGAGACATCGCCATGGCGTTTTCATCCCGGTTTGCATTCTGGGAGCAGAAGGGAAGTCTCTTGCTTGTTTGCCTGCGCCCTACATTCACTGCCTCACCCTGCTGCTGACCAGCTCCCCCAGTTTGCCCAGTGCCACGTTTGGAGCCCCTCGCTGTGCTGCCGGGGCTACACTGAGCAAATGGGGAGCAGCACCCCCCGTGCCCCACCGCAGCACGGCCGCGGTCACCGGCGGGGCCACGCATGCCATTGCTAACACCATCACTAACCAACGCTTTGCCAGTGGCTGGTGCACCCCTAACACCGTGTGAGCCACCTCTGGTGCCATCAGGGAGTGTTGCCCGTGGGGTGCCCCATGTTCTGCCCCCACAGTGCCACAGCTGAGCCCTGCAGCTCAGAGTCACGGCACCAGAGGGTTTGGCTGCCCACCCTGCCAGGGACCCCTGGTCACCCTGCTCAGCAGGGAGCTGGCATGTCCCACGGGGCGGCTGCCACAGAGATTAGCTGGTGACACTTAAAACGTGCTGTGACACCCGGTGGGGTGACGTGTGGGCTCTATGTACCAGCACGTGAGGAGGGGGCCCGGGCCAGGCGGGCAGAATGCTTTCCTTTCCCACCTTTGGGGTTTGCCATAACTGGGGCACATCTCTGCACTTCCCCCCGCTTTTTTGGCTGCCAGGAAACCTGGAAGGACTCACGTCCTCATCCCTGGGGCTGCAAACTGGGGCTTTTTCATGCAGCAGCCTCTTGTCCCCCTGGCATGGAGCAATCCCAGTGGCTTTTCCTGGTCCCTGTGGCTTTTCCAGCAGTGAGGCCCCGCAGTGGGCTGAAACACGCTCCTCTTGTTTGTCTGACCCCTCAGGTCAAGGACGAGGACAAATCCTTAGCTGTGAAAAGACCCGGGAAGGAGGATGGGGCTGTAAGTGTTGCAGGGCAAGGGCAGGGCGGATGCTGTGTTGGGGATGGGGCTTGCCCTTGGTGGGGACAGACCCTGTGTCAGGGCTTGGGGACATCACAGAGGGTCATCCCTCTCCAGTCCCTGAGGAGTGCCGGTGGTTGCTCCGGGCAGAGTGTGGAGGGTGGTGGGTGTTTTTGGCAAGGGTGCCCAGCTGTGGGCATGCAACCATCTCTCCCTCTCTGCCTCCCCTGGGCTTGTCACAGGAGGATGAGTTGGTGCCTACCCCATGGTTACAGTGCCAGCTTCTGTGCTGCCCACCAGAGTTGTTGGCAAGGGAAGCATTGCAGCTTGCCCTGCATGTTGCAGAGGGGCTGGTGGTGCCCTGAGCACTGGATTTTACCCCTGTACTGGTAGCCTGGGGTTGATGGGTCTCTGTGTGTGGGGCTGGGGAGGCCACCATCGTTCCCTGCCCTGGGATCGGGGTGAGGGCTGTAGGTTTGCTGGGGAAGGGAACTGGGTCTGTGTCCCTTGGTGCTGGGGTCTGGCCGGGAGCTGTGCTCCCGTGACAGGGCACAAAGCCTCGGGCACCACCATGTTCCAAGCAATGGGTGCTTGCGGTGGCAGGCACCGCACCACCAGACCTCCACTCACACTGGTGTCATTGTGGCTGCAGTCAGAGAGCCCGAAGGATGCAGGATCTGCACCCCCGAATCCTGAGCCCCCGAAACCAGAGCCCCCGAAGAGCCCTGACCCACCCCCTGGGCGAGAGAAGAGCCCGGAGCCGGTGCTGAACGGGGCAGCCATGAACGGGCTGGAGGCCCCGGCTGGTGAGGTGCAGGGGGACGATGGGCAGGGGCTGTCCCGCCGGAAGGTGGTCCGGGTGGTGCGCAAGGTGGTCCGCAAAGTCCTGCCAGGGGAGGACGCCGGCGGTGCCAAGGAGCCGGTGCGAGATGCCAAGTCTCCCGAGCCGGTGCCACCCCCCAGGAAGGAGGAGACTGGCCGTTCAGCCATCCCTGCTCCCCCCACCGCACCACCGCCTCCCCCCGCCATGCCCAGAGCCCCCGCCAAGCCAGAGCCCAAGGATGAGATCTCAGCGGGGCTCAAAACCCTCATGGCAAAGGGCAAAACCAAAGAGCACCGGCCGCGGCTCCGGCCGGGGGACAGGCGGGAGGAGAAGTCCCCTGAGCCAGCCCGGGGGGACGTGAAGCCATCCCTGTCCCCGGGTGCCGAAGCCAAGCCGGAGCCACCGGTGCAGCCTTCGGGAGGGAAAGCGGAGCCGGCAAAGGCGCCCGCTCCGAAACCCACGGCCCTGGAGAGGCACAAGGTACCGGGGTGTGTGCACAACGGGGGATGCTCTAACACGGCGGCAGGGCTGTGCCGCCCGGCGTGGCATGGTGTGAGCTCACCCGCATGGTTTGCAGTGGTTTTTGGGGTGTGTGGTGCTGGGCGAGGGTCACTTTTCGGAGCAGTTGTATGTGCTGCGGCCACCCCATCACTCTGCCCTTTGTCTCTCCCCTGGCTCATGTGGAGAAGAAGCTGCAATCCCTTGAGAAGCGTCCGACCCCTGTGAAAACCACCCTGGCACCTCCTGAGAAGGTGTGTGGGAGCAGGGACATGGGGCCTTGGGCTTTGTGGGGTATCCGCTGGTACCCCAGCTGTGCCAGCCTCGGGCATCCGTGGGTCTGCACCAGCCTTTGCCCTGGTGCCATGCCAAGCACTGCTGGGCTGCAGGGCTGGGAAAACCTTTGGATAGCCCTTCTGGCACCTGGGTGCCATGAGCACCGGGCCGGTGGGAGCTGCGGGGGCTGTGGGGTGGCCGGCCTGGTGCTAATGGTGCTCTGCCTCCAGGCTGCCCCTGGCCCCACGTCCCAGCTGAGCCCGGAGGAGGAGGCCCAGCGCCGGCTGGAGAGGATCTTCACTGCTTCTGTAATTCCAGGGGCGTTGGCGCTCGTGTGCTGCCCACCCGGGGATGGGGACATGTGGGCAGCATGTGGCTGCCCTGGCTGTGCCGTGCTGTGCGCTCTACACAGGGTCACTGTACCCCTGTGCCTGGCCACCAGCCCTGTGGTCCCTCTCTGGGTGGCACCAGCAGCAGGGGATGGATAACTGGGGATGTCAGTGTGTTTGGGGTGCCCAGCCATGGGGAGCTGCGATGCCCCCGCTGTTGGCATCCCCATAGCAGCCTGGGCACTGCTGCCCGTGACTGGGGCAACACCCAGGCAGTGCTGTGGGGGTTGTGGCCATTTCTGGGCCCCGTGACGTGTGGTGATGCTGCTGCTTCTCTCTGCTTCTCACCCTCTCTCTTGTCCTTTCTCTCCTCCTTCCTCGCTGCCGTTAGCTGGACCCCGCCGCCTCCACCTCGGCACCCAGCCAGGTACCGTACCCCCGTCCTCAGGAGCCCCCTGCCTCCGCCAGTGACCCCCCGCCGTCCTCTGTCTGCCGCTGGGCTGGCGTCTGCGCCCGCGCCTCGTGCTGGAGCGTAAGGCTTTCCCTGTCCCACCCTGCTCCGTGGGCTCCCGCATCACCCACGGGGCCGGAGGGTGCCGGGGTGGCCGGGCCTGGGTGCCTCTGCCATAGCGGGGTTGTGCCGGGGAGGGTGCTCTCGGTGGAGGTGGCACAGCTGGGGTGGGCAGGGGTGTGGAGCAGGATGGAAAGGGGCAGAGCACCCAGCATAGGCAGGACGCATGGCTCGTGCCGAAGCAGCCGTGGCGCGTGGTGCTGGCGGAGCTCACAGCGTGTTGGCACAGTGGTCCCCAACCCCAGGGTTTCAGCAGCACGGCCTCATGGCCAACATCCTTCCCAACTCCGTGTGTCCCCAGCATCGCGCTGGACCTGCCACTCTGCTGGCTGCAGTGGTGGCCGTGGCACTGGGAGCACTGGCAGGGTTTGGCACGGCAGTGCTTTGCCCTCGCTCGCTTCCCCTGCCGCTTTCTGCGCTGTCTGTGGGGCAGAGATGAACCCTTCTCGCCTTCACGCCCCGTCTCTCGGCCTCGCCAGGGTCAAGCGGACGATGCCCCGGCAGCCCCCTTTGGCCCCGTCCCTGCTGCGGCTCAGGTTTGGCTTTGGGGCTCGTCCTGCTCCTGGGTGGATGGGACATTCCTGCTGTGTTGGCCGTGTCAACCCAGTGTTTCCCATGCCACGGTCTCTGCCCTCACTGTGCCACGTCCTGCGTCCCTCCATTATGTCCCTGCAGTGTGTCCTGTGTCCCTGCATCCTGGCATGTGGCTGGCATGGGTGCCCGCTCCTTGGGCTGTGGTTTGGGAGCTTGCCCGAGGTGGCCACGATGAATGTGCTCATGGGCCACTGTGACTTCATGTCTGCCCCAAGCTATGGCAGGGTCCTGGTGGTCTCTGCAGCCCTGAGCCCACTGAGGTCCCTAGGGGCAGTGGATGCATGTACTGGGAGGGCTGGGGGCTTGCAGAGGGTGGCCGGGACAGCCCCGCATGTGGCCCCGTGGCCAGGCAGCCCTGCTCCCTCCAGCCCCAGGGGTGTGGGGAGAAGGTGAGATGGGGTGGGGGGCAGGTGACCACGACTGCTCCACGTCCCACAGGCCAAGACAGAGGAGCAGATAGCGGCTGAGGAGGCTTGGTATGAGACCGAGAAGGTGTGGCTGGTGCACAGGGATGGCTTCTCCTTGGGTGAGTTAGGGAACAACCTGGTGCTGTCGGGACACAGGGTGTCCCATCCTTCCCACTGTGGTGTTCCCAGGGGGCTGTGGGCATGTCCTTGAGCACCCCATGTCCCTCACAGGCAGCCAGCTGCGGCCGGAGGAGGGCAGCCCCCTGCCTGAGGGCAAGGTGAAGGTGAAGCTGGACCACGATGGAGCCGTCCTGGAGGTGGAGGAGGACGATGTGGAGAAGGTAGGGCCGTGGAGTGGGGGATGACGGGGCAGACCCCTATTCGCTGCCTGACACCATCCCCCTGCCTCGCTGCCAGGCAAACCCCCCCTCCTGTGACCGCGTGGAGGACCTCGCCAGCCTCCTCTACCTCAACGAGTCCAGCGTGCTGCACACGCTGCGGCAGCGCTATGGGGGCAACCTCCTGCACACCTACGCCGGCCCCACCATGGTCATCATCAACCCGCTGAGCTCCCCCTCCATGTACTCTGAAAAGGTGACCGTGCTGCTGGGGCGAGGGGGAGCGGAGGGGACAGGAGGCAGGGAGCCAAGGGAGCCGGTGGGGCTGGCAGGGTGTTGACCCTCACCCCTTTTTCCCCTGGCTCCCTGCCAGGTCATGCACATGTTCAAAGGGTGCCGCAGGGAGGACACGTCCCCGCACATCTACGGGGTGGCCCAGGCCGCCTACCGCAGCATGCTGATGAGCCGCCAGGACCAGGCCATCGTCCTGCTGGGCACCAGCGGCAGCGGCAAGACCACCAACTGCCAGCACCTCGTCCAGTACCTCGCCACCATCGCCGGCAGCACCGGCAAAGTCTTCTCCGGTGAGTCCCCGGCGGGGTGCAGGGTCCCCGTGCCATCTATGCATGCCCCTTGCTTTGCGGTCACAGCCCGCCCAGCGCTTCCACGGCCTCACGCCGGTGCCTTCACCTGGCACGGAGCATGGCACGGGAGCAGCAGAGCTTGCCCAGCCAGTGGTGCCAGCTCTGGCTGCCCGCTGCACAGCCCCTGCACCCCACCGCCCCGCCTCTCTCCCCGCAGTGGAGAAGTGGCAGGCTCTCTACACCGTCCTGGAGGCTTTTGGCAATAGCAGCACCGGCATGAATGGCAACGCCACCCGCTTCTCCCAGATCATCTCTCTGGACTTCGACCAGGCTGGGCAGGTGGCATCCGCCTCCGTACAGGTGAGGGGGCTGAGGTGGCTCCTCTTGGCACAGGAGCTGGTCCATCCTCCGTGATTCCATGATCCTCACCGAGGTGGCCCTCCTCGACATGAGAGCTAGTCCACCCTCACCAGGATGGCCCCTCTCAGCATGAGGGCTGGTCCACCCTCACCAGGATGGCCTCTCTCAGCATGAGAACTGGTCCATCCTCACCAAAGTGACCCCTCTGGGCTTAGGAGCTGATCCATCCTCACCAGGGTGTTTCCTCCTGGCAGCTGGGCCATGCTCACAGTGCTTAGAGCCAGGCATCCTGCTCTCACCTTTGTTCACACCCAGATGTACACAGATCAGATCAAGTCCCCATCCTTGCTGAGTTAGCCCCGATATCAGGGTGTCTTTTCCTCCAGACACTGCCCCAGTGTGATGGCAGCAGAGCCCTTAAAATTCAAGAGAGCAGCTTCATGCTCCTGTAGTGACAGACACCCCAAGAGAGGAGATGCTCACAGGTTGCTTAGATGATGTTTGCCCATATGGTGCCCTGTGGTGGGCGGGAGACCCTCATGTCTCTGTGGGGACCCTGGGTAGGCAGCAAGGATGAGGTTGGGGTGGGCTAAGGGGGGGTCTCAGTGGGAGTGGGGCCATCAGGAACGGTTCCCAACCCTCCCACCTTCACCAGACGCTTCTGCTGGAGAAGCTGCGTGTCGCCAGGCGCCCAGCCAACGAGGCCACCTTCAACGTCTTCTACTACCTGCTGGCCTGCTCTGACAGTGCCCTGCGGTGAGCTGGGGGGGGGCAAGGGCATGGCTTCTGGTCCAAGGGGGTGTCTAGGGTCTCCCACACAAGACCAAACTGTGTTTATCCCCACAGGACTGAGCTTCACTTCAACCACCTGGCAGAGAACAATGTCTTCAGCATCACGCCACTCTCCAAGGTCACTGCTGTGGGGCTGGGTCAGGGGATGAGGGTTGGGGACAGGTTTCCCTGGTCCATTTGGTGCAGGGGGAGGCTGAGCTGGGCTCCCACACTGATGGCTCCCGTTGCTCTTCACAGCCAGAGGAAAAGCAGAAGGCGACTCAGCAGTTCAACAAGCTCCAGGCTGCCATGAAGGTGATGGGCATCTCCAGCGATGAGCAGAAGGCTTTCTGGCTCGTCCTGGGGGCCATCTACCATCTGGGGGCTGCCGGGGCCACGAAAGGTAATGAGCTGCACGGGGCTGGGAGGCATTAACGAGCTGAGGCTCAGGGCTGGTGGCTGTGTGGGGTCCTAGAGTGATCACCAGCACCTTGCAAATGGTCCCCCCTTCATTGCGGCCAAGCTCTGGGGGGTGTCTGGGGCTGTGTCAGCTGAGGGACACCTTGGGACACCTGTGTTTGATCCCTTGGTTGGGGTGGTCCCACTGGCTGGTGGGAATTGAACATCCCCAGATTCTGGGCTGGCCCCTGCCAGCTTGGGGGACACGAGGCCTGGCTGGGGCTGAGGGATTCAGGGGGTTGTGTGTCCCCCATCCCTGGTGTAACACTTCTCCCCCCTGTCCTTCCCGCAGAGCCGCTGGCAGATGGAGCCGGTAATCGGAGCTGTGGGGGGCTCTGCTCTGGGCGGTGCTGCCTGGTGCTGGGTTTGGGGCTGAAATGGTGGCTTGGGATGCTGCTGGTGTGCTGGGGCCAACCCTGACCCCTGGCTGGGTCCTGGCAGCTCCTAATTTGCCTGCTGCCCATCAGGATCCCCCCACCTGATCCTCTTGGCACCATTGGTGGCATGGGACAGGGCTGCCCCAGCTCCCAGAGCTCCCCGTGGGCTGCAGGGCTTGCTCTGGTGGGCACCAGCTTCACTCTCCATCACTGGGGGTGGTGAATTCAGCTTCATCGGGCTCTTCTTCTCCTTGTGGGGCTCTTCTACTCCTTGTGGGGCTTTCACTTTTGCCACCATGATGGTGGAAGCCCTTTGTGGTGCTACACTCTGGTGGGAGGGCCTGGGTACAGCACAGACGAAATGGGCACCTGCAGCTGGTGGCTGCCCCAAAGGAATTTGCAGCTCTGGGGGGAAAAGATGAATCAGGGATGGGGAGGGAGAGAGCAGAGGGGTCTTGGGTTGCAGTGGGGTGCAGCGCTGGCCCATGGGGTGCTTTGAGGCACTAGAGGGCAGCAGGGCCCTGCTTCAGCCACCACAGCAGGATGGTGGCTCCGGAGCCTCTCCATGGGGCCCTGCTGGAGGGGATCCCCAAATCCTGCTTGGGGTGAGCATCCCAGCCCTGTGCTGCTCCTGCAGCCGGCATCTCATGGACCCTGGGGGTGCTCAGAGCCAGTTCAGCCCCCAATTCCTTGCACTGGGCTGGTTCCAACAGCAGCATCTCATGGTCAGGGGCAGAGCTGAGCTGCTCCCCACTAGTGCCCATGGTACAGTTGGGGCTCACGGGGGAAGGACCCTCATGCTGGGTCACAGCATCTCTCTGCAGCGATGCCTGGGGGCAGACCAGGCTTGGCATGTGCATGGGGGTGCCCGTGGGTGGCATGTTTCAGCAGGAGGGTGTCCCCGTGCCGCGTGTCCGGCTGTGCCGCGCCGTTGTTTCTAACCCCTGTCTCTGTTTGCATGGTGCATGCTGCCCCTTTGCAATGCAGACGCCGACGAAGGTAAAGTCTTGTTCTCCACACGTGTCTCTGCCTTCCCCCTCCCCCCTGCCACCACCTTCCCGCTGTCCTGTCCCTTCGTGTCACCATTAACCTGCTCCCACCTCCCTCCAACCTCCCCTGGCATCCGTGTGCTTGTGTCCAGCAGCCACAGTCTGTCCTGCTGTGTTGTGACAGGGCTGCTCAGTGCATGTGGCCGAGCAGGGACATGTCCCCATGCTAGGGTGGCTCAGAGCCCTGCATTGTCACAGGCCCCAGGGGTCCCTAGCAGCAGTGGCGAGGGGTGACCCCCATCTCCTGCTCCTGTGCTCAGCCCTGCAGAGGCACAAAGCCACTCACCTCCCCGTGTCCTCTAATCTGACCCCAAAACACACTTCCCAGCCCTCCACATGCTCCCACTGTGCACAGCATCCCCAGCCTGCTCTGGGATACCCTGAGACCATCCCAGGTCTGGCTGGAAGCACTCCCCTGTTTGAGGGGATGCCCTGGCCAGCACTGAGCTCCCTTCTCCACCCTCCAGCCGGGAGGAAGCAGTTTGCACGGCACGAGTGGGCTCAGAAGGCTGCGTACCTGCTGGGCTGCAGCCTGGAGGAGCTTTCCTCCTCCATCTTCAAGCACCAGCCCAAGGGCACCCTGCAGCGATCCACCTCCTTCCGTCAGGGCCCTGATGAGCCTCCCCTGGGCGATGGTGGCACAGGTAAGGAGAGTGAGGGATAGTGGGGACCGTGGGTGGCCCCCGGGGGACACCAGGTTGGTGACACTCAAGGTTGCCTTGGCCAGGTCCCAAGCTGACAGCGCTGGAGTGCCTGGAGGGCATGGCAGCTGGCTTGTACTCCGAGCTCTTCACCCTCCTCATCTCCCTCCTCAACAGGTACGTGCTCGGGGACAAGGGTGGGGAGGGAGGATCTCAACAGCACCTGGTGACCCCTCCATGTCCCTTTGTCCCCCACAGGGCGCTGAAGTCAAGCCAGCACTCGATGTGCTCGGTGACAGTGGTGGACACCCCTGGGGCACAAAACCCCGAGCTGGCAGGACAGAGCCGTGGGGCCACCTTTGAGGAGCTCTGCCACAACTACGCCCAGGAGCGGCTGCAGCTCCTCTTCCACCAGCGCAGCTTTGCCCGCGAGCTGGAGCGCTACAAGGAGGTAACGGGGACACCTGGGGCTGCCACCACCTCCTCTTCTCTCTGCACGAGCATCTCCTGCATTCCCCCACCTGATTTTTTTACCCTATGGTTGCTCTGGGCCAGTCCAACTGGAGTAGCCCTGACGTGATGCTCCTTAGGTCTCCTACTTTGCTGGCAGCTCTGGCCCCAGCCAAGCAGCTTCGCCTACAAGCACCTCCTAGGTGATGGGGTGGCTGTGGGTGGTGGTGGGGAAGATCATTGCTGCTCAGTGTGTCCAGGTGGCCAAGAAGGTCACCAGCATCCTGGCTTGGATCAGCACTAGTGTGGCCAGCAGGACTAGGGCAGGGATTGTCCCCCTGGACTCAGCGCTAGGGAGGACGCACCTTGAATGCTGGGGTCAGTTTGGGGCCAAGCACGAGTCTCGTGAGGAGCAGCTGAGGGACCTGGGGGTGTTGAGCCTGGAGAAAAGGAGGCTCAGGGGAGATCTTGCTCCTGGTTGTAGTCAGGTGTGGGTCAGTCTCTTCTCCCAAGGATCACACAAAAGGACAAGAGGAAACTTTAGGTTGGACATGAGGAAAAATGTCTTCCCTGAAAGGGTTGTCAGGGCCTGGCCCAATGCCCAAGGCAGTGATGGAGTCTCCATCCCTGGAGGGGTTTCAAAGCCATGGAGATGTGTTGCTGTGGTTTAGCAGTGACCTGACAGTGCTGGGTTAATGATTAGACTTGATGATCTTAAAGACATCTTCCAACCTAAACAGTTCTATGATTCTGTGATTCTTATGCTGCTCTATCTCAGCATCAACAGCCCAGGAGCACCCTTCCATGTGTCCTAGTCCCCACTCAGCAGCCAGCATCACCCCGTGCTGTGCTGGTGCAGTGGTGGGACACTGGGAAAACCCTGTCTCCTGCCTAAACCCCATTGAGACCAACACTCTGACCAACTGCTGGTCCCTATTGCTGCTCCCCTTCCGCGTGGCCACTAACCACACTTCTCACCCCTCACCAGGAGAACATAGAGCTTGCCCTGGCTGATGCTGAGCCCGGCTCCTCTGGCTCTGTAGCTGCTGTAGACCAGTCCTCCCACCAGGCACTGGTAAGCACCCACCTCTCTTCCTCGTGGCCACATTATGGCAGTTTGTGTGGCAGTGACCAGGTGGCTTTCCTGACCCTTTGGCAGTAGTTAAAGGAAGGAGAAAGGCTGTCCTGAAGGCTTGACCATGAGAACATGGCTGTGACCCTGTGTGCAGCCCACATCCCTGGTGCATCCCCCAGTATGGTGTCCCCCACCACCCTGTGCTTCAAGGAGCACTTGGGTGATCCCTGGGGCACACCAGTTCCCAGGGTATCCTGGTCCCCAAGGTGCTCAGATCTCCAGGGTGCTCTGGTCCCCAGGGTGCATGAGTCCCCAAGGTTCTCCAGTCCCTCTGATCCCCAAAGTGCTCAGGTCCTTAGGGCGCTCAGGTCCCTGAGGTGCTCTGGTACCCAAGGAGCTCGGGTCTCCAGGGTGCATGGATCCCCAAGGTATACATAGGTCCCTCAGGTGCACCACCAGTTGCTGGGGTGCCCCAGTCCCTGCTGGAGGAGGCTGCAGAGACCAGGGAGGGGTCGCTAACACCATCCCTGTGCTTGGTTCCATCTCACACGTGCCCGAGCACAGTGTTTTCCACCCCAGTAAGCATCTCACTGCCCGGAGCGTTACCTACCAACTCTTTCCCTGCTGGGTCTCCATTAAGTCTCGTGTGGTGCCTCTTTGCCTTGCTGCTGACAGCAGCTGAGTTTTCAAGCTCCCTGGGTGTTCCCAGGTCTCCCGTGTCCTCCCATCCCTGCCCGGGGGACACCAACGTGCTGGGCTGGGTACAACGTGGTGTCACCCACAGGTCCGGTCACTGGCCCGCACGGACGAGGCGCGGGGGCTGCTGTGGCTGCTGGAGGAGGAGGCGTTGCAGCCGGGTGGCAATGAGGACACCTTGTTGGAACGACTCTTCTCCTACTATGGCCCTCAAGAAGGCGGCAAGAAAGGTCAGGGGAGGACCTGGGCACTGTGGGGCCATGCGTTGGTGAAGCACCAGTCCCATGCCCATCGTGCCGTGTCTCCCTGCAGGGCACAACCCGCTGCTCCCCAGTGACAAGCCCCGACACTTCCTCCTGGGTCACAGCTCGGGGACCAACTGGGTGGAGTACGATGCCACGGGCTGGCTCAACTACGTCAAGCACAACCCAGCCTCCCAAAACGCCTCCGTGCTGCTGCAGGAGTCACAGAAGTGAGTGGGGTCCTGGAGGTGGGGGGTGGGGACACACACAATGAGGGGGTGACACATTTTGAGGGGTGACGTCCCCTCTGTGCCCTGCAGGAAGGTCATCAGCAGCCTCTTTGCTGGCCGTGGTGGGTCGGCGCTGGTGCTGTCGGGCTCGGTGGCAGGGTTGGAGGGGGGGTCCCAGTTGGCCCTGCGCCGGGCCACCAGCATGCGCAAGACCTTCACCACCGGTGTGGCTGCTGTCAAGAAGAAGTCCCTCTGCATCCAGATCAAGCTGCAAGTGGTGAGTGAGGGGGTGCCAAGGGGTCCAGCTGGGCACCGCTGCACATCACCGCTCACCCCTCTCTCCAATGCCCACAGGATGCCCTTATCGACAGCATCAAGAAGTCCAAGCTCCACTTCGTGCACTGCTTCCTACCCAAGGCAGCAGGGGCTGGTGGGGAGCCCCGGGCACTGCCCTGCCGGCGGGTGAGTGGCAGCGAGCTGGAGCTGCCAGCAGCCGAGCACTGTGAGGCCGGGCTCATGCAGCTGGACGTGCCCCTCCTGCGTGCCCAGCTCCGTGGCTCCCGCCTGCTCGATGCCCTCCGCATGTACCGCCAAGGTGAGCTGTGCCACCAGCACCCCTGGCACCCAGGGTGGGAGGTGCCAGGGCTGTGATGCACATCCCACTGTGGGGATGGATGTGGGGGGGTCCTGGCTGCATCTCCTCCCTGAGGAAGAACCCTCCCTGGGAATCCCTTTGGCACGTGCCCATGTTCTGAGCTCCATGACTGCCAGCCCCAGGGTGGTCCTGTCCCCGTCCCTCCTCCTCCACGGGGCCTTATCTGCACCGAGGACAAGGCATGGCCTTAATTGGGTGTCTCGGTTGGTGCCGCCGGCTCCTGGCAGCTCTCCTGCTGGCAGCCAGCCCCTGTCCTGCTGGGCCGAGGGACTCCGGGTCGTGCTCAGCAAAGCATTTATCGATACGCGTGGCCGGCTGCCCAGCCGAGGTTTTATTGCCTGGAGACCGGACCCTTCCTGCCTCAATTGGAAATCAATGCTGCCCACACACCTCCCGGATCGATAGCCACGGCCAGCCGGCCGTGCCGGGGTCAGCGTC
This sequence comes from Brachypteracias leptosomus, assembly GCA_013401335.1. Taxonomy (NCBI): domain Eukaryota; kingdom Metazoa; phylum Chordata; class Aves; order Coraciiformes; family Brachypteraciidae; genus Brachypteracias; species Brachypteracias leptosomus. The sequence continues at coordinate 176,814 of VYZX01008994.1, forward strand.
CCCATCAATACCCCACTGTTAATTAAGATGTGGAGGCTCAGCACTGCGAGCCCGATGCAGAAGTTGGCTGTGGCTCAGAGCAGAGCCGGAGCGGGGCCTGTTTGCTTGCACAAGCAACACGTGTCCCTGTGCTTCCCCTGAGGCGGGATCTGGCCACTTTCTCCCAAGATCCTGGCCAAATTGCTGGAGTGCACAGCCAAGAAAAACCTCCCGGGGAGGGTCGGGGCACTCTGGCTGTGCCTGGCCCTGTGGGGACCTTGTGCCACGGGAGTAACCCCATCAACTATCCCAAAAGATGGGCCCCAGCAAGTCAGGCATGTCCACAGCCACCTCCCATGTGTCCTGGCTGTCCCCACAGCCCCACTGTCCCTTGTTCCCCCCAGGGTACCCCGACCACATGGTGTTTGCGGAGTTCAGGCGCCGTTTTGACGTCCTGGCCCCACACCTGACCAAGAAGCACGGGCGCAACTACATCGTGGTGGATGAGAAGCGGGTACGTGCCCTGTGCCGGTGCCAGCGCTGCAGTCTGGGGGTCCCCTGCACCCTGGGGTGCTGCCAGCCTGGCCCTGACACCTCTTCCCTCCCCACAGGCAGTGGAGGAGCTCCTGGAGTCCCTGGACCTGGAGAAGAGCAGCTACCACATGGGCTTGAGCCGGGTACGGTGCCCGACGCTGAGGGTGCCCATGGCAGCCCGGGCAAGGGTGGGCGGCACAAGGGAGGCTCTGTTCACTCCCACCTCCAGCATTCCCGTCATGCCTGGGGAATAAAACCCCCACACCGGGACAGGAGCAGCAGCTGCAGGGGGAAGAGCTGCATCTCCAGCAGCCGGTGCAGCGGGAGGGTGGCACGGCGTGGTCAGAGGGATGCTGGCACCCATCAGCATCTCACCCCGCTCCCCTCCCGCAGGTGTTTTTCCGTGCTGGGTCGCTGGCCAAGCTGGAGGAGCAGCGGGATGCACAGACCAGCAGGAATATCACCCTCTTCCAGGCAGCGTGCAGGGGCTTCCTGGCACGGCAGCAGTTCAAGAAAAGGAAGGTTTGTCCCAGCAGCTCTCCCCTCCCCGCTCCGCAGCACAATTTCGCCTAAAATGGGCAGCGCAGCCTTTCTGCAGCCGCCTGGGCCAGCACCTCCTCCTCCTCCCACCTCCTCCCGCGCCTGCCCAGCCGTGGGGAGCCGTGGGGGGCTGGGGGGAACCAGCGAGGAGGGTGCTGGGCATCGCCACGATGGGATGAAGCAGCGTCTCAGCTCCTACTTTTAGTGTTAAAGAGGGCGTAAAATAGACATCTTGGCAGCGCCAAGATTAGTGTTCGGAGGGGCTGGGGGGAATCGAACAGCAGATAAGCCAGGCACAATTAGCTCGAATGCTAACGAAGGGGAGCATGGCAGGGTGCTGAGCTCCTGCCTGCCCCGCTGTGCCCTGCCGGTGGCACCGGGTGCTGATACCGTGCCCCGCACAGATCCAGGATCTGGCCATCCGCTGCGTGCAGAAGAACATCAAGAAGAACAAGGGGGTGAAGGACTGGCCCTGGTGGAAGCTCTTCACCACTGTGCGGCCCCTCATCGAGGTGCAGCTCACCGAGGACCAGATCCGTGGCAAAGACGTGGGTATTTCTGTGCTGGGGGATGCTGGATGGGGCAGGGTGGGCTTCGGGGAGTGTTGGTCCTGGGCAGGGCCTCGCAGTGGGGTGGGATGCAGGATCCTGTAGTGGGGTGGAATGCTTGGCCCCATAGTGAGGTGGGATGCAGAATCCCACAACAGGATGGGATGCAGGACCCTGCAATGGGTTGGGATGCAGGATTCTGTGGTGGGATGAGATGCAGGACCCCGTGGTAGGGAGCGATGCAGGAGCCTGTGATGGGATGAGATGCAGGACTGTGGCTGCCCGTGCCCCATCAGTGCCAGGCTCAAATTGCTCCCTAATTTGCGAATCAGCATGTCATTAGCATCCCGAGAGCCGGCTGTTGCATGAGCCCAATTACAAGGCGTGGAGAATGGAAATGAAACCGTGTGCCGAGAGGCATCTGCGGGGGCTCCGCGCCGCGCTGGCAACCAGACACTCGTGCCCCCGCCGAGCCCGCCCGGCACCGAGCCGCTGCCTGGCTCAGCTTTCACCCCGACCCGCCGAGGACGGGTGCCTGGGGTGGGGGCACCTGGGCCCCCTCCTGCTCTCCCCAGGCTGTGCTGGGGTCAGAGAAGGATGTGCTTGAAGCCGTCAGCTGGGCACGCCTCCCTGGTGCTGGCTGGTTGTACCCGGGCATCCCAGTGGGCCCCTTCACTCTCCACTCGGGCTGGGTGCACCCAAACCCTTTGGCAAGCTGCCGAGGGGTGGGTTTGCTCCCACCCCCTCTCCCGGGGGGTGCGGGGACCCCTCTCTGGCTTTGCTGGGGCTGCCTGGTGTTTCGACACCATTTATGGGGTTGGAGTCAGCACAGCGGCACCGGGGAAAGTCCCTGCCCAGCCCTTGGCACAGGAGAGTGGCCCCCACCTCGGGGAGCCCCCACCCTGCCCCCCCAGCGCTGGGGGGGTTGTAGGGGGATGCGGAGACCTGCTAGGCTCCTGCTTGCCAACCTCTTGTGCCTGCCCCCTCCCTCACCGCCCGCTTTGTTGCAGGAAGAGATCCAGCAGCTGAAGAGCAAACTCGAGAAGGTGGAGAAGGAGCGTAACGAGCTCCGGCTCAACAGCGACCGCCTGGAGAGCAGGGTAGGTCCTTCTCAGTGCTGGGACGGGGTGCAGAGCCATGCTGGCCTGCCCCAGCCCATGGTCCTGTTCTCCACCACCACCCCCAGATCACAGAGCTGACATCGGAGCTGACAGACGAGCGAAACACCGGCGAGTCTGCCTCCCAGCTGCTGGACGCTGAGACAGCCGAGAGGCTGCGGGCTGAGAAGGAGATGAAGGACCTACAGGTACACACACACCCCCCGCTCCCAGCCTTGCAGCGTCTCCCAGCCCCCTTCTGGTGCTCACCATGGCTGTGTCCCCTCCCAGGCCAAGTATGATGCTCTGAAGAAGCAGATGGAGTCGATGGAGATGGAGGTGATGGAAGCTCGGCTCATCCGGGCGGCTGAGCTCAACGGGGAGCTTGATGATGATGATTCAGGTACTGTCCTGCCTCCAGTGCTTGCTGCCAGCACACCACAGATGCCCCATGGGCACAGCATCATGCCCCCCTCTCCACAGTGCCCACTGGTGACCCCGTTTTCCCATGCAGGTGGTGAATGGCGGCTGAAATACGAGCGGGCGGTGCGGGAGATCGACTTCACCAAGAAACGGCTGCAGCAGGAGCTGGAGGACAAGCTGGAGGTGGAGCAGCAGAGCAAGAGGCAGCTGGAGAGGAGGGTGAGTGGGGTTCAGCCCCAGGGTCCCCTCAGCTTGGGGATGGGCAGAGGATGGGCAGACACTGCCTGCCCAGAGCTTTCGGAGCATGTGGCCAGGGTGGTGGGGACGTGGTGGCTTCTCAGAGCCCTCACCACCCTGCCTGCTCCTGCCCGCAGCTGACAGACCTGCAGGCAGACAGCGAGGAGAGCCAGCGGGCCCTGCAGCAGCTGAAGAAGAAGTGCCAGCGCCTGGCCGCAGAGCTGCAGGACACCAAACTGCACCTCGAGGGCCAGCAAGGACGTAACCATGACCTGGAGAAGAAGCAACGGAGGTAGGGACCATGTGCTGGGAGCAGGGCAGGGGAGGACATGCCAGGGTTGAGGGGGTGGCATCATCACCACGCAGTGAGCCATCTTGCAAGTGGCATTACCATTTTAGCAAGGATTTGGGCACTTCACCAGCTCCCACTTGGCTGAGGTGTCTCCAGCAGGATGGGGCTGCCTGGGTCGGATGTTTTCATTGTGGGGGGGTGGACCCTGATGCCCTTCTTGGGGGCCCTGGAGCTGGGTGATCCCCCCGTGTGGGGTCATGCCCCACGGTGGAGGCTGCTCGTGCTCTGCGTGGTGCTCTCATCCCGTCCCCTCTCTCAGCCCCAAAGTTTGCTAACGTTATTAAGCAGCAGGGACGCTTTCATCTCATTATGGTAATGATCACACACACAAATACGGCGAGAGAATCCAATCTAATTAATTTCAATTTCCGCGGATTGGAGTCTGTGCTAATGCAGCTGTTTATTACCCAGCGCGAGGAAAAATGGGGATTAGCTGCCGAGGTGTTTAACGCAGGTCACAAACTCCAGTGCAGGGTTGTTATTCTGAGCCCCAGAGGCAGCGATTTCAGAGCAAACCTGGCTGATCCCATCCTGGGGAGCACTGGGAGAGGCTGCTCTGGGCTGTGCTGAGCATTCCCTGCCCAGGGGCTTGTGTCCCCTACAAGGATGGGATCGGTGCCGACTCACCTGGGACCACAGCACCAGGCTGTGGCTTGGGGAGCCAAGCTACCATAAAAGCTTCTCTGCTGGAGACTCCTCCGTGCCCTGCTGTCCCTCTGTGTCCCATATGGAGGGTGCAATGTCCTCAACTGCCTCCACGTAGCCAAGACCCCACCACTGGCAGCCGTGGTCCCCCCTGGTATGTGCCAGCCCCGCAGGGCAGCTGCTGGGGTCTGTGCTGCAGTGTTGAGCAAAGGCATCAGGAGGAGTTTCTCCAAGTGGCTCCCTGCCACCATGCTGGCAATTAAAGGCTCATCAACAGCACGTTTCAAATGAGCACTGGGCGGCACGCCACCCTTCCTGGTGCCTGTCACCAGGGGATGGGATTGCTTGGAGTGGTGGCAGTGACACAGGGCTAGGGACCCATCCCCAGTGCCCGTTGTGGGGTGCTGAGTGCCCACCCTGCTCTCCCTGCTCAGGTTCGACAGCGAGCTCTCACAGGCACACGAGGAGGCACAGAGGGAGAGGCTGCAGCGGGAGAAGCTGAGCCGAGAGAAGGACGTGCTGGTGGCCGAGGTCTTTGGCCTCAAGCAGCTGCTGGAGGTGAGTGGCCCCTCAGTCCTCTCCCTGGTCCCCCAAACCAGCCGGTGTCCCAGGCTCATGGTGATCCCCTCTCTTGGCAGGACAAGGACTCAGACATCATAGGGCTGACACAGAAGACAGAGGCACTGGAGGCCGAGCTGCAGGACATCTCCTCCCAGGAGTCAAAGGACGAAGCCTCCCTGGCCAAGGTGAAGAAGCAACTAAGGGACCTGGAGGCGAAGGTCAAAGACCAGGAGGAGGAACTGGATGAGCAGGCTGGGACCATCCAGATGCTGGAGCAGGTACAGCAGGGAGGGGTGAGGTTTCTGGGCGGGGTGGTTTCATGCAGGGCTGTTATTAGCTGGGCCGGGCTTGCCCGGGAAGAGGAGGCAGTCATCCTCAGCCCAGCATCGCGCCAGGCATCGTGGCTGCTGACACGGCTCCTGGTGCTCCGTGCCATGGCCCGGCAGGTCACTGTGGGGCGAGCAGCCCGGCCGGCCTCAGACCAGGGGGTTTTGTATGTGAGTGGCACCCAGAGAGCGGCACAGGGGGGGTCCCCATGTCCCCTTTGCCCTGACCACATCCCTGCCATTTGCAGGCCAAGCTGCGGCTGGAGATGGAGATGGAGCGGCTGCGGCAGACCCACGCCAAGGAGGTGGAGAGCCGAGACGAGGAGGTGGAGGAGATTCGGCAGTCGTGCCAGAAGAAGGTAGGGCTCAGCTGTGGCCCCTCTGCCTGGGGCAGGCCAGGATGTGTCCCCGTGCCCCGGCCGGGTGCTGGGAGCTGCCAGCCGGGCACCGTCACGCAGCACTCGGCTCCCACGCGGCCGCAGCCCGGCTCCGCTGGCCCGGCAGGTCCGACCAGTCCCTCCGCTGCCCTGGCCAGCTACGCACTGGCTTTGTGCCTCTGGTTGTGCAATCACCCGGCTGGTGGGATCACCTGGTGTCCCCAGTATGTGGGGTCACGCGAGAGGAGGGTCTCAGCCCCTTCCTGCCACCCTGACTCGGTTGCCCGGGTTGTCTTCCAGCTGAAGCAGATGGAGGTGCAGCTGGAGGAGGAGTATGAGGACAAGCAGAAGGTGCTGAGAGAGAAACGGGAGCTGGAGAGCAAGTTGTCTGCTGTCAGCGAACAGGTAGGGTGGGGGGCAGCCGGGTAGATGCCTCACTTCGGGGACCCCGAGGTGGCCATGGAGGGGTGGGTGCCCCACCAGCACAGCGCCCTGGCATGGCCTCCCCTGCCACAGGCCAACCAGCGGGACTTCGAGACGGAGAAGCGGCTGCGCCGGGACCTGAAGAGGACGAAGGCGCTGCTGGCTGATGCACAGATCATGCTGGACCACCTCAAGAACAACGCGCCCAGCAAGAGGGAGATCGCCCAGCTCAAGAACCAGGTGTGCATCCAGAACACCCCAAAACCACAGCCCTCGAGGGACACGGGGTGTCCCTGTCTCCCATGTGGGCACTGAGCCGTGTCCCCACAGCTGGAGGAGTCCGAGTTCACCTGCGCAGCCGCCGTCAAGGCCCGTAAGTCGATGGAGGTGGAGATCGAAGACCTTCACCTGCAGATCGACGACCTTGCCAAGGCCAAGGCAGCAGTAAGTGTTTTTTTGGGGTGCTGCACTCAGGGGGAGACCCCCATCAGCACGGTGAATGCCATCAGGGTGACCCCCCACCATTTGGGGTGGTTTTGGGGGGTGGGTGTCCCACTCCTGGGGTGCAGTGGGAGACACAGGTGGCTCCCCCCAGCTGGAGGAGCAGCTGAGCCGGCTGCAGCGGGAGAAGAACGAGGTGCAGAGTCGGCTGGAGGAGGACCAGGAGGACATGAATGAGCTGATGAAGAAGCACAAGGCGGCTGTGGCACAGGTGAGGGGGGAACAGCAACTGTGGCACCCCTGCCCCCCCCAGTGCCCTTCTCAGAGCTGGCATGGGAGGTCCCCACTGACGGCCCTGGCGTGTCCTGCAGGCATCCCGGGACCTGGCGCAGATGAATGACCTCCAGGCACAGCTGGAGGAGGTCAGCAAGGAGAAGCAGGAGCTACAGGAGAAGGTGAGGAGCACCAACATCAGACATGGGCATGCGCCTCAAGTGAAGTTGGGGAGCAGGGAGGCACCCAGAGACCCACTGCCCACGCTATGGGGGTGTGCAGAGCAGTGCCAAGGGGAGCCCTCTGTTGGGATGGGAGCAGCATGGCTGGCAGCTCCACTCTGGCACCAGGGTGGTTGTGGTCAAGGCTGAGGCTGTGCCCCCCCATTGCAGCTGCAAGGTCTTCAGAGCCAGCTGGAGTTCCTGGAGCAATCCATGGTGGACAAGTCTCTGGTGAGCCGGCAAGAGGCCAAGATCCGCGAGCTGGAGACCAGGCTGGAGTTCGAGCGGACACAAGTCAAGCGCCTGGAGGTAGGTGCTGGGCTCTCCCTCTGCTCCAGCTGGGACCGGGATGAAGCAGAACCATGATGTGAAGCTGCCCCGAGGATCTGCCGAGCACGTCCCCTCCCAGGGACCCCCCACACTGCAGCCCTCCCCTGCCGGCAGCTCGTCCCTGGCGCTGCAGGAAAGCTCCCTGCAAGCACCGATAACAGTAATCCACCACCCGGCTCAGCAAAGTGCTGCTCTTCCCCTGCATTGACTTAGGGAAATTATAGACTCTCCTGGCCCTGCTGAAGGCAGCCTGCTTTATATTCTGCCTCTGCAGCTCTGCCGGGGGAGCGGAGCAGCTTAGCTCTCCTCTTAATATTTTCCGAGCTGTTATTTCCCTTCCCCGCTCTCTCTGCCGGGGCCATAAATATGCAGCGGCTGGCTCAGCGGCTGGGGGAGAATGGGAGCTATTTTTTCCCTATGTTACACGCTGTAATTACTTCACACACAGTTAAATCTATTTTTCCGATTCGACAAAGCCCCTGCGGTTGTTCTGCCCCTTCCCTGGCCCCAGGGGAAGTTTCTCCTCCATCTCCTTGTGTAAATTCATGGGGATGGGACGGGATCTGTCCTTGCGGGAGCCCTTGGTGGGTGTGCTGCAGGGTGAGGGATCTATGGGGGGTTCTGAGGTGACCTCGTGGCCATTGCTCCACAGAGCCTGGCCACACGGCTGAAGGAGAACATGGAGAAGCTGACGGAGGAGCGGGATCAACGCGCGGCCGCCGAGAACCGGGAGAAGGAGCAGAACAAGCGGCTGCAGCGACAGCTCCGCGACGTCAAGGAGGAGATGGGCGAGCTGGCCAAGAAGGAGGCAGAGGCCAGCCGCAAGAAGCACGAGCTGGTGAGGCACCCACAGCAGCACCAGGCAGGGGGACAGGGTGGTTTCCCCGGGGCACCCAGCTCACCCTGCTCCCTCCCTGCAGGAGATGGACCTGGAGAGCCTGGAAGCTGCCAACCAGAGCCTGCAGTCGGACCTGAAGCTGGCCTTCAAGCGCATCGGGGACCTGCAGGCAGCCATCGAGGATGAGATGGAGAGCGACAGCAACGAGGACCTCATCAACAGGTGAGAGGGTCTGGTTCCCTCGCGAGGCACGTCACGGGGCTCACTGCTTCTCCTGCCCACTTCTGAAATGCTGCTGGGACCCCTCGGCTCTGCCTGGCCCTGGCAGGAGGCCGTCTGTCCATCCATGCATCGAGCACATGTGCATCTGTCCATGCGCCCATGCATCCATCCATTGAGCACCCGGGCACATGTGCATCAGTCCGTGCATCTGTGCGTCCATCCTCCCTCCACCTGCAGCCACCGTGCAGCTTCCCCTGCTTGTGGAGCTGCCTGCAATGCAGCCTGGGCCACACTGGCTGGTCAGAGGTCTGGGATGCTGGGATCCAGGACACCAGGATCCAGCCCAGCCTGGGATAGAATCATAGAGTTGTTTTGGTTGGAAAAGACCTTTAAGGTCATCCAGTCCAACCGTTCCCCCAGTACTGCCAGGGCACCACTAACCCATGTCCCTCAGCACCACATCTCCATGGCTTTGAAACCCCTCCAGGGATGAGGACTCCACCACTGCCCTGGGCAGCCTGGGCCAGAGCTTGACAGCCCTTTCAGTGGAGGAATCTCAATATCTAACCTAAACCTCCCCTGGGCCAACTTGAGGCTGTTTCCTCTTGTCCTATCACTTAGGAAGAGCCCAACCCCACCTGGATCCAACCTCCTTTCAGGGAGTTGTCGAGGGTGAGGTCTCCCCTGAGCCTCCTTTTCTCCAGGCTCAACACCCCCAGGTCCCTCAGCTGCTCCTCACCAGACTTTTCTCTAGACCCTTCCCCAGCTTCGTTGCCCTTCTTTGGACACACTCCAGCACCTGATCTGGGATGCTGGGATCCAGCCCCAGGCCAGGGGCGCAGGACAGCTCCACCTCCTTCCCCTGGCCCTTCCCCACCATTTAATTTGCCCCTCATTAGTTCCCCACCCACTTGGCCTTTTCCTTTTTCTTTTTTTATTTTTTCCTTTCATTTGATTTCCTTTCTGTTGTGTTTCTCCCCCCTCCAACCCCTTCCCCGACCCCTCCCAGTTTACAGGACATGGTGGCAAAGTATCAGAAAAGAAAGAGTAAACTGTGAGGAGCTTCTCTTTCCTTCCTCCCCTCCCCTAACCCCCACCTCACCCCCACGGGCTGGGGCCCCGCATGTCACTGGCCCATCTCCGCATGCCCTAACAGCACCCGTGGCACGACATGGCACGACATGGCACATAACTGCATCCCACACGGGGCGACTGGGGTCGAGCCCCTGGGCTGGGGTGGGGGGTGATGCTCTGTCCTGGCTGATGATGGCAGTGATGGGGCCACACCCAATTAACATCCCTCCCCTGGGACCCAGGTCCTGCTTAACTAACGTTCACCCGGACATCGATTGCGTTTGATGTGGAGTTTAATTCCCGTGATTATAAAACCTTAGTTGCCCCAGAGGTTTGTTTGTTTTACAGGGATTTTTTTGTTCTTTCTGTGGGTTTTTTTGTTGGGTTTTTTTCCCCCAAGCTGAGCATTGCCTGGATGTATTGGAGGGAAGGGAGCTGCGCATGGTGGAGCGCGGCGCGTTGCCTTGAATTTCACGAGGAGGATTCGTAGCCAGGGTCTATCCCAGCCTGTGTCATTTGCCACCATCCCCAGGCAGGGAACAAACCCGAAGGCGGGTGGATAAAAGGGCTGTTTAAGATAATATGATGTATCCCTTCCCTGGCAGCACCTCACCGGGAGCCCTCGCCCCTAGCCGGGCTGAGGAGCGGCGGCCGTGCCGCTTCGATTTCCTTATAGATCCCGCCGGTACTGCCATAACCCTAATGAAAGCAGTAAGCAGTTAGGTATTAAGGGAGATTTATGCAGGGATGCTTTTAACGTGGAGGAATGGATTTTGCAATGCATACGGCACCTTCTTTCTAAAAGCAATCAATACGGCTACGAGCGGCCATTATAAATTAGATGGTTTAAGCCAGATAGGGCTTTTTTTACACCGGGACGTAAATCAGGGGCTCTCCGGCACGGCAGGGCTGTAAATCTGCCCCGCCATGCTCCTGCGCCCGCCTTGCTGGAGTCGTTTCTGTTCTGCCTGCTAAACTCCTGTTTACCCAGGGCCATCAACATCGCTCTTCCTCGCTGTAATTTTGCACTCTAACGGTGGCCTATAAAATGAACCCACTTATTTCCTTCCCAGCCCCGGAGCTGGAAATGTTTCCAGAGCCTGCTGCCCCGATGCTGGCCCTGCTGTCTTATCTTTCCAGCCCCGGAGCTGTGCAGTGAGAGGGGGGACGCTGGGCAGAGGGTGCCCCTTGGCCAGGCAGGGGGTGGTTTGGGGGGTGCATTGCGTGGCTGTGCTTCGGGGAGCCCTTAACATGCAGGTTAAGCTGTATGCATGCAAGTTGCAGCCCGGGAGATGGAGAAGGACCATGGGATGGGGTTTTCCCCATGCCAGGGTACGCAGGCAGTGGGTGTTGGGGAGGGTTTGGTGCAATGTCACCTCCCCAGCACCCAAAATCTCCCCCGCCCCGTTCTCACCTCTTGCTTTCTTCTGCCCCGACCTGCTCCTCCAGCAGTGATGGTGACTCAGATGTGGACTCAGAGCTGGAGGAGCGCGTGGACGGGGTGAAGTCCTGGCTCTCCAAGAACAAAGGCTCCTCCAAAGCACTCTCGGATGACGGCAGCCTGAAGGGCAGCAGGTGGGTGCAGGGCTGGGCACAGTGCTGGTTGGCAGAGGACAGGGTGAGCTGTGCCAGGGTGTGGGGTGGGCACCCGTGGGATGTGGCAGTCTGGGTGCCGTGCTCCCACCCGGTGCTTGCGTGGCCTATCAGGGAAGGGTTAATGTTGGTGAGCAGCTTGGCCTCTATCAAGGACATGTCCTTCTGCCCAAGGTCCCCTTGGTCCCCCTCAGCAGCATCCCACCTGCTCCAGCAGCAAGACCCATGAGCATCCACAGCCCCTTCCATTCCCCCTCATTTGCAGCCTCACCACATCCTCCCCACACCTCTCAGCAAACACGGGCTGCCCACACAGCCCCCAGCAGAGGTGGGGGGACATGCCAGGGTGCCCCCACAGCTCAGGGCTCCATGGGGCTGGGGCACACAGCCCCACTCCCGTTCTCTGGAGAAAGCACTCAACTGCTGAACGCAGATTGCTTTTATCCAAACCCAATTTCCTAGCAGGGCTCCGGGAGTCTCAGGAGGCTCCCCCTACTCTGCCGAGCAGGGGGGGAAAGATCTGAGCCCTTTTTTTCTTAATTGCTTTAATTTATTCAGCGGCGCAGATGTAAAACATTTAGTTATTGGAGATAATTCCACCTTTTCTGAAGTCAGGAATCAAACGCAGCGGCTCTAGGTAGCCAACAATGAAATAAATTGAACGCAACACTTTAAAGGGGAATCAAAGTGCCGGGCTAGAACAATTCCCCCATTTACATGCCATTTTTCCATGATGCTGTTTCCCACTGAGCCAAATGACGGAGGCAGCCGCGCTGCCCGTCCCTCGCCCGCTCATCTCCATCTCTCTCTTCTCCCCCGTGTGTCTCGGGGCCGTGGTGCCGCCGGCACAGGTCAGCCCCTCCGGATGGTCCTGAGGGTGAGGAGAGGCCGGTGTCAGTGTTGAGCTGCCTCAGCTATAGGAAGCGTCCAGGTCTCAAGGACTCCATAGGTGGCCGTGGGGATGAACAGACACTCTTCAGTGCGCTTGGAGAGCGACCCCCTTCCCCCGAGCGTGCTGCCCGCAGGGCAGCCCGGGGTGCAGAGCCCGAGGACCGGGCGGCCGTCATCGCCCGCGCCTTCGCCGACGCCAGCAGCCGGGCTCGGCAAGGGCTGGGCAAGCGCTGGTCCCTCTCAGCTGCTGATGGAGAGAAAGCCTCCGTCGCCTCCGCCCCGGTGAGCCGGGCCTCCTCCACCTCCTGGCGCGGGCTGGAGGATGGGGATGATGGGGATGAAGGGTATTCAGTGCTGAGCTTCGCCCTCTCCAGCCCCGGGAGCCTGCGGAGCCGGCGTGGGGGACCGGAGGGTCGCCCCGAGTCGCGGCTCTCTCTGGCTCGCAGTCACCTGGATGAGATGGACGAGGGGTCCCGCGGGCAGCCCCCGCTGGCACGCAGCTTTTCCGTGCCCCCCCGGCCCCGCAGCGCTGCCTCTGAGGAGGGGGCTCCTGGGGATGCCCGCCCCGTGGGGCACCGCTCCTACCTTGACCCCGACCTGGAAGCTGCCATCCAGGAGGTGCTGAGCTATCGCCCGCCACGGGCCAGGGGCTGCTCCAGCCCCGATGCTGACTCGGGGGATGACGTCCGGAGTGTGAGGAGCATGCGGAGCGTGCGGAGCGCAGCCCCTCTTGGTGCCTCCGACCGAGCCCCCGGCAGCCTCCGTCGCTCCGCGTCCGCCCTCGACTTCTCCCGGCGCACCAGCCGGCACCGCAGCAGCTCAGACTCCTCAGAGGAAGAGGAGGAGCGGAAGAAGAAGAGTGCCAAGAAGCATGCCAAGAAGGGCAAGAAGAAATCCAAAAAGAAGAAGAAGAAGCAGCAGTCGTCATCCGACTCGAGTTCCTCCTCCGATTCCTCCTCTGATTCCTCCTCCGGCTCCACCAGCTCCTACCGGAGCACCTCCAGTGTCAAGAAGGGCCCAAAGGCAGTGGGGGGTGAGGAGCCAGGATGTCCTGGCCGGGGCAAGAAGGAGGAGAAGCAGCGGAAGAAGCAGGTGGACAACCTGATGATGAAGTACTTGTACCGTCCCGAGAGCGACTGAGGCAGGAGGTGGGAGCAGTGTGTGCTGTGCAGCATGAACCTCCCCGTGTGCCACTAACAGCTCGTCCTAACCCTCGCCCGGCTCTGGGCACGGAGCCCACCTCCACTGGGCACCCCGGGATGGGGCACCTTGCAGCAGCCCTGCTTTTGGGGTGCTGCAGGACATCCCTGACATATCTCCATCTCTGGGGAATATCCCCAGCACGGCCGCAGCGGGACCAGCAGCTGCCTGTGCTGCCAGGACGCAGCGTGTTTGGGATTAGTGTCTGCAGGACACTGGGAAGCCCTAATCCCTTCCCAGCTCCCAGGACATGGCTGAATTTATTCCTTGAGGAAATTTAAGGGCTTGCCGGTTGGCACAGCATCCCTGCTCACCCCGGGGCATTCACCACCCCGGGGATGGCAGCGGGTCCCAAAGGTGTTGGGGAGGAGTGGGACAGGTACTAACATGCACCCGTTGCAGTGTGTGAGCATGGGGGGGATGCAGCACCCATTGAGGGGGAGCCAGGGTGGGTGGCTGGTTCTTGGAGGTGTTCCCCAAGGACATCCTCATGCTGCTGTCCCGTGCCTTGTAGGGTGTCTGTGACAGGGTATTGGGGTGCAAACAGCCTCATCCTTCATGGCTTTGTGGCTCTGCACCCTGTTTGATGGCAGAGGAGAGGGTGTGTGCTGATTTCAGGATGGGTTTGATCTTTCCTGATGGCTGGAACAGGAGAAAGGCTGGAGGAAGGGAAAAAAGCCTTTTGGAAAGGTGCTCACAGTTGGGCTGCCCACTGCGTGGCCAGGGCCAGGGAAGGCATCATGGGGTCTAGGGGGGTAGAAACACCCCCACTGCAGAGCAGGGGCTTGCCTCAGCCTGACAAGGAGTCAGCCACAGTGGAGCATGCCCCAAATATCTTGGAAATAATAAAAAGAGATGATGACTGAGGCTCCATCCAGCGTGCCAGCTCACCACAGCTCCTGGTGCAGCCATGCTGGGGCCATGGAGCCCACCCTGACCCCCATTAACCCTTCTCTCTCTCTTGTACAGCCCCCCAGGCTCCCGACACCCCTTCACCTACGACCGATGGGACGAGGAGCAGGACGCCGAGGGAAGCACCCGCCGCTCCTCCCG
>VYZX01008994.1:199984-213572 GCA_013401335.1 Brachypteracias leptosomus
CCCCCCTTCCCAGCCTGCAGGATTGGAGTGCGCAGCACTCAGAGCATTACGGCGGCGATGGCTGGGGGTGGGGGGGGGAAGAAGCTCCCCCCAGCCCCGGGATTGGCGGGCGCCGCACTCGGAGCGTTACGGCGGGGGGAGGTGCGGAGCCCCCCCACACCTTCCTCCCCCAGCCTGGGATTNCCGCCGGGGGCGCGCAGAGCTGGTTTACAGCCGGGCTGGTGCAACGTCGCCCCCGGCGGGCTCCGGCGACAGCCCCTCTGCCGGTGTTACCGGCGATGGAGGGGGGGTACCGCTGCACCGGGGGCTGGGCAGGCACGGCACCGCCCGCCGGGACCCGTTCCCCAGCGGCCGAGCCCTTTGAGCCATCCCCCGGCTGGTTGTGTCCCTCCGTACAGTCCCCACCGTGGAGCTTGGGGTTGTTGGGAACTGGGGCTCTTCCCTTCTCACCCCGGGTCGGGGTGACCCCTCCAGCGCTGGGGAGGGCGTAGGGGAGACACAGAGATGCTGGGTGTTGGTCTTTCCCAAGGAGAGCAGCCAACACCCAGTTCGGATTGTTGGTTGTGCCACCCCTGGGGCATGGGCTGCCTCAATGCCTTGCAGCTCTGCTGCCCCAAAAACCAGGATAGGGGACCTGCCAGAGCCTGGGGGGAAAACTGCTGGGGCTTGGGGCCATGCCAACGGTGGGCAGAATGCCCAGGGCAAAGGGTGAGCAATGGTCTGGCCCCGGCGAGATGGGGGATGTGGGCAGGGGGGTGGAAGCTTCTTGCAAGGCTCAGTCGAGCTGCAAGCAGCAGCCGTGCGGGGAGTTACATAAACTCCCCATCTGGCAACCAGGGAAGGGCACCATGGCCCTGTGCCCACTGCTATTCCTGTCTCGCTTTGCCATCCAGGGGCTGCTGCCACAGCCTTCTTGCTTGGGGGGGTATGTGTGAGGGACCCTCTGCAAGGCAGCAAGAGGGGCAAGGCCACAGCACCTCCATCTCCTGCCCTGCCAGGGGACAGGGTGGCGGGAGGGGTGTCGGTGTCCCCTGCTCCTTCCTGGGAGCAGGGCCCTGGGCAGGGCAAGCTTCCCTCAAGGGAGGCTGGTGCTTACCATGTCAGTTTAATGATTTCTAATGAGCAATTACCTCTAGTCAGTCCCCTAATTTCTGAATATCAATAAAGTTAATTAAACTCTGCATGTGCATTTCCCAGAGTGTTAGAAGCAGAGCAGTCCTGGGAGGTGCTGAGCTTTTCCCAAAGCTGGGAGCCACAGGGTCCCATCCACCTTGTACCCACCCTGCATGCTGGGAGCTGCTCATGGGCTCACCCACCCACTCCCTGGCCCCTGTCAGGCAGGGCTCCCAGCCCAACACCCTGATTTCTGTGCAGCACTGCCATGCTTGGTGTCACCATGGCCTTGACCTGGCACTGATGAGCTGTTGTGTGGTGGGGATGGGAGATATAGACATGGGGGTCTCGGACCCCTCATCCAGGTTAGAGGGATTGGAGATGTCCCCTGGGCAGTGGCCACACAGGACCTCATCCCATCCCTCTGCTGTCACCCTATGTGGTGACCTGTAGGCCTGCCCCTGCTGAGGGGCAGCACCAGCTCCTGGTCCCCGCAGAGGTTTACCCAGCAGAAAGCAGAGTCTGAATCCCATGACGCTAGTGCAGCCGTGGGGCACAGAGCCAGGCACAGCTCCATTCACCCTGCCCCACTGTACCCCCTCTCCGCAGCTCTCCAAAGCATTAGCAGGCCTGGCTTTTGGGGGAGGCTCATCTGCACCACATTGAAGGGAGCTCCTTGTAATTTGGGTTCCTGGCAGCTCTTGGGTAATGGAAAGCAGCCTGGGTTGTGGTGAGGGGCACAGGGCCTGGCTGTGTCCCCATAGCTGAGCTGCGCTGTCAGGTGTCAGCTGGATGCACTGAGCCCATGGGGATGATGCACCTGGGGGACATGGTGTCCCCGGGGATGTGGGTGCTGGTTGAGGTCTCGGTGCAAGGAGAGGGCCAGGGAAGGAAGGAGGCGTCTGCTACGGTAATTAACGGGGCGCGTGCTCGTTGCCTGCGTGCCTCCGAGGAGTTCATCACGGCCACACTGCCATGCAGCCAGGCCAGGATTATCTGGATAATTCTCTTAAGCCGGAGGGCGGGAGGGCAGGGCTGCCCCGGGGGATGCGGGGTGCAGGCTGAGCCAGCCGCCTCCACTGTTCCCCCGGGAGCCTGGTCGCCGCAGGACCGGCTGCGGGTTGGAGCTGGAGGAGATGGATTTGGCACGCGGTGCTGCGCCAGGCAGGGCTGCCAGCCCCAGGCTTCGTGCAGCCAGAGCAGCAGGAATATGGGGGGAAAAAATGAGGTGCAAAAGAGCCTGGGCAAGGGCATGGCAAGGACACCCCCAGGCTTGAGGTGGAGCAGATTGGGGGACCCCCCTCTGCCACTGGTGGGACTCCCAGGCTGGCATGGGGCTCGCCAGGGCTGTGTCTCCCTGTGTGCAGCCCTGTGCCAGGGTGGGGGCCAGGGCTGAGCCCAGGCTGCCGGGCACCCTGTGAGCACAGGAAGGCCCTGGGGGAAGTGGATGAAGTTGTGTCTCCGACAGCTTCGGCAAGAGAGGATAATTTCACCTCCAATCAATTCTTTAAATGCGCACAATTGAAAGATTGCCTTTGAAAGCTGCCTATAACCAGGGAGGTAATGGATTCCCTCCAGTCACAGGCAGCAGCTCAGGAGCGGCAGCATCCCTTCCCTCTGGCTGCTGGGGAGACAGGGCCAGCCACGGGACTGGCACCTCTCCCGTCACGGGCATCCTTGGATGGCAAAGAGGCCGCCTGGACCCATCAGAGGCAGCCAGGGATGTCTCCATCTGCCTGGCTCCCCACCAGCCTGACCCGTGCTGGGACCCAGAGCCGCTCATCACGTTCTCTGAGGCATCAGAGGGTCTTGTTGGCTGAGGCTGGGGACATGTTCGATCCCCTGCCTGTGGGAGAAGTGGCAGGAGCTGGCCCGCACGCTCGTCGTGCCAGCAGGGGTTATTACATATATAATTTAGATGCAGTAACGAGCTGTGCTGAAGGGATCAAATATTAATCAGCCGCGAGAGCGCTGCTGTGACCCTGCAAAAATGAAGAGAGGTGCTTGAAATGCCAGATCAGCCGGCACTGGGTGATGTGTGGGGGCGATGCCAGGGCAGGGTGGTCTCCGGTGGTCCCCAGCTGCCCTAGGGGGTGGTGGCAGAGCGGGAGATGCAGCCATAGCATCAGCCCTTGGTGGCTTCCAGAACAGGATGGGTGATCTTACACAAAGGAGGGTGATGGGGAAGGGTGTGGGGTTTGCTGGCAAGGGGCTGCTGAATTCCCAGGATGCTGGCTCTGGCAGGAGCAGGCGGTGATGCTCTGTGCTTCCCGCCAGCTGGGAGGGAACGGTGTCTGCGGGGAAGATGACATGGCTGAGCAGCCCAACACGGAGCCCGACAAGCAGCTCTCGCTCGCCTCCCGCAACCAGATTTCAATTACGGTCGCTGGCAGCGGGCAGAGGGAAGGGGAGCTGGGAGGGCAGCGTGGCTCTGCTCTCCCTGCCCACCTCCTGCCCTCTGCCACCCTGGGTGTACCAAGCAAATGGGCTTTGCCACGTCCCAGGGGACCCCAGAGCTTGCCCCGAGCCCCATGGGGGGTTGGCACCCATGCAGCGGGCACTCTAGGGTGGCACAGAGTGGGTGCTGCCTGGAGGTGTGAGCTCCGATGCAGGGCTGGGAGGGGCTGATTCGGGTGCTGCCAGAGTGGGGAGGGGGACATGGCACCACGTGGCTGCAGCGCTCAGGTCCGAAATAGCAGCAGACATGCAATTTATCACCGCTGCCGCTCAGGGAAATTGCTGTACAAATGCATTAGCTCCGCAGGGAGAGCGAGGGAAGCAGGATTACACGAGCCGTGGGCGGCGAGGAGGGGACAGGGGGCACCGCCAGCAGCCCACAGCATCTCCCGCCGGCTGGGGAGGGAGGAAAGCCCCGGGGATGGGCACCCCAGTGCCCGCTGGGCTCTGCCCTGGTGCCCGCTGGGTGTCAGTGATGCTCGGGGCTCGGCGTTGGGGATGTCAACCAGTGCTCGGCCGTCGCCGCGATGCTCCAGGGAGCTGGTTGCGGCGACATGTGACATGTGTCAGCGGGTAAATGACTGTTCAATTCAAGGAGAATCGCAAAACATACAAGGTCAAACGCTTCCCTGCCAGTGCCGCCATGAATATTAAAGCCGGGCTCCTCCAGCAGCCGCCGGCGCTGGTGGCCGTGCTCACCCGCAGTGGCACTGGGGTGGCCCTTGGGTGTTGCCCCCCTACCCCTCCCAGCTGCTTGGCTGTGGGCATCTGGGCTGGCTGGTGATGCCAGGGTGGAGGAGGCTATGGCACAGCAGGATGTGGGTGCCAGCTGGTGCCGTTGGGGTGCCTGGCTCACCACGCTGGGTGCTGGTGGTGTTGTCAGCTGGGCAGCGTGGGGAGCAGGGCTGTGTGGTGGGGAGCTGGCTGCACTCGCCTGTGCCCACCCACCCCTGCCAGCACCTTCATTTTGTTTGTGTGCACCTGCCCACCCACTCCTGCTTGCACCCATCTGCCCACCCGCTGCCTGCACCCACCCATCGCTGCCTTCTCTCTTACACCACCCACCCGTGCCTGCCTGCACCCTGCCCCTGCCCACCCACTGCCTGCTCTTGCCCATGGGACCTTCCCAGTGCCACCCTCCCTGCCAGAGGTACCTATCCCTGAGGGTAACCAGGGTAGGGGGCAGAGATGGAGGATCTGGCATCAACCAGGCAGGTTCCCCCCTCCTGTGCCTGCTGCGAGGTGGTTTGGAGGGGTCTGGGGGGCCGTGGAGGGGGGAGCGTGGCGCTGGCTGCCTGACAGCTCATTCATCACAGCCGCTGGCCACGGGGGCCAAGCCAGATTGGATTTTAAATTGGAAAATAAACCTGGATTCTTGCGAGCCCCAACTCCTGCCCTCCTCCTGCATCAGGGACCCGGCTGCCCACACCTCCTGCCTGCCCACTCCTCCTGCCTGCCCAGGCTGCCACCCTCCCCCTACAGATGGGGAAACTGAGGCATGGGGCAGAACCATGCCATGGGGCTGTGGTGCTCCTGGGGCTACCAAGGGCCCTGTCTTGGCTCCTCTGCTGAGCCAGACACTCTGTTATTGCGTTCTGGGTGAGTGGCATCGATCGGTGTTCCCCGGGTGGCCACGTGCCACCTTATTTATTTATTTGAGGCAACAGGCAGCATTGATTCCTGACGGGGGGGTGCCCGCCCACTGCAGCCGGATTAGTCTCCAACATCTTCCCAGCTCCTGGCTGCCATTAATAGACTCTGGCCCAGCAAAGCCGATGGGAGGGATTAGGACCCTGGTCCTGCTGTGGTCACTGGCATGTGCCATGCATGCCGAGGGGCCCTGGAGGGCACCAGGCTGGTGGGGACTTCATGGCCCCTTTGCTGTGTCCACCCTGAGCACTGGGGTAGCCCTGCTTGGTGCCAGGGCCTGGAGGAGCGGGTGGTGGGTATCAAAGTCCTGTGTCACCAGCCCTTGGTCACCTTGGGGATGTGGGAGGGGTGCAGTTGTGGCACGGTCACTGGAGATAAGCTGCTTAGAGACATCTGTGGAGGTGTAGAGTTTAATCCTGTGGTGCCCGAGGGGCATGAGTGGCAACATCTGGGCACAAGTGGCAACATCTGGGCACCTGCTGCCTTCCCACAGTGTCTGGAGCATCCTGCATCCCCCAGAGGTCAAGAGCATCCCCAGTCCCAAGCACCCCTTGGTGCCAGGAGCATCCTGTGGTACCCAGAGCACCACACATTGCTCAGGGCAGTGCCCAGGTACCCCAAGGTGCCACAGCACCAGGATGGGACCTGCTGTAGGAGCCTTGTTGCAGGGTGCAGCCTCAATAGGGACCATCATGCTCCCCAGCACCCCGGGCAGCTGGGGTGCCATGGGCAGGGGGGTGCAGGAGGCTGTGATGGGCATCTCTGCCCCTGTCTTCACTGCGTGGGGCAGACACAGCAGCGCAGGGTCCAGCCCCAAGCACTAATCTGCTATTAAAGCCTAAAAGAGATTTTGGCGCCCTTCAGTATAAACTCATTAACTTTTATGTCCTAATAAATGGATCCTATTAAAAAATAATTCTGGCCTTGCTGGGGGGCTAGAGAACCTTTCGGAGCCGGTGTGGCCGGGCATCCTCCTCCCTGCCATGCCCAGGGCATTGTCACCATCCCAGGGCAATGCCAGGAGGGTGGTGGGGACATGGGGTGGGTGGTGGGCATGCCCAGCAGCACCCAGCAGCTTCCCCCCTCCACGCTGCTCACCCAAGCTAATGTCTCTTAATAGTCCCTTAAAAGTGGCAGTCACAAAGTAATTAATCTTCGCGGGGCCCTGCCCTGCTACAGATCAGTATAATTACCTGGTAATTGGCAGTATCGTGTCATCAGTGCCTGTGCACGGTGGTGAGACGTGCCCACGCTCTACCGTGGCCTCATACCTTGCACGGGGGCATGGAGGGATGCTGGGTGCCACCATAGCATCCCCTCTGCTGTGGCACTTTGGGGCTGGAGAGCTCAGCCCCGTGGGACAAGGGACCGTGTGGTGCTGGATCTGGCAGGGAGAGATGCTGGGTGCTCATTAGGGCTAATTAAATTTTTTATTTTTTGGTCTAAAGGCTGTAAATGGCTGGGCAGGGATTTGCTCAGGGACTAATGCACGTGGAGCTGTTGGGGGGGGGTCCTTGTGGCTGCAGGTGGGAGGTGGGGAGTGTTGGCTTGCTGGTGGTCCCCAGAAGATTGGTATTGTCTGGGGAGAGCCTGGCTGGTGAGTGGATGGAGACCTCACAGACTCATTGCACTGGTGGCCTGGAGTGGGGTCCCAGTGTTCAGGCTCTGGTGGCATCACCAGTGCAGCCAGTCACAGCAGACATGGCAATCACCATGGAGATGTGGGACCCTCAGCGTGGGATTGCCACCTCCATGGAGGGGGACAAGCTGTGACCAGGGCCACCCAACCCCAGAGCTGTCCCCACCAGGGCTGGGTCACAGAAGGGGTGGGTGCTCCTTAATGTGGTACAAGCTGCAGCTATGCATTAATTAGCATCAGTCCACGTCCAAGTGTTGGTCCTGGGTGCCACATCAGGCACAGCACTGGTCAGTGATGAAGCATCAGTCTCTGGTGCATCACCGGTCCCTAGAGCAGGACCAGTCCATGATGCATTAGTCAATGGGTCCTCAGCATCCATCCCATGCTCTCTCTTCCCCCAGGCTTCAATGGGCTGGCAAGGAAAGCTGGGGAGAGTGCTGAGGCTGAAGGGGAGCCCACAGTGCTGCCCACACCGGAGGAGCGGGAGGCGGAGGCTCGCTTCGTGAGCACAGCACCCACGCTGAAGCTCCTCAACCACCACCCGCTGCTGGAGGACCTACTGCATGAAGCCTTCCTGAAGAAGGACTACCTGGGCCAGGCACCATTCCTGCCAGCTGGCCCTGGCCCTCTCCTGCCTGCCAGTGCCCTCCAGCCAGCCCCTGGCCCCCCAGCCCCTGAGCCCCCACCACGTACCCCTGCCTTGCCCAGGGCTGCTTTCCCCACCGACCCGCTGACCACACCAGCAGGGCACCCAGGGCCATGGGGGGAGGCGTGGGGGGCTGTGCCGGGTGCTGACCCCTCATGGTCCCCTACTGGGGTGCCGGAGCCAGGCCCCAAAACCCCCAGCCAGGCACCCGTCACCCCCAGCACATCCTTGGAAACCCACCCTGGGGCTGCTGTGGTCTCCAGGGATGAGGAGGGGACCACCACCACCTCCACCATCACCACCACCACCGTCACCACAGTGCAGGGACCAGGTGAGCACCAGGGAGGGAGCCAGGGGGAGCTGGGGTGAAGCAGGGCTGAGACGGGGTCTCCTCTCTTGCCAGTCCCCTGCAACCGGACGCTGGCGGGCCCTGAGGGCTGGCTGGTGTCCCCGGAGCCAGCCATTGTCCCCTACGATGGCAGCCTGGATTGCACCTACACCATCTCCGTCTACCCTGGCTATGGCGTGGAGCTCAAGGTGAGCTGGGGGGGCTGTGGGTGGGATGGGGTGCCAAGTGCCCGCGGGCAAACCTGGAACATCCCCTGCTCCATGCCGTGGCAGCATGGCCACGCACAGTGGGGCAAACAGGTGGTCCTGTCACTGTCCTTGTCCCTGTCCCCGTGTTCCTGATCCAGGAGAGCCAGCTCAGGGCGTTGCCCACCCTCAGGCCCCAAGGTAGGGATGTGGCAGCCCTGCTGGCACCCATCACAGGAGCAGCGATGCGGGATCTAATTACTGAAGCACTGATGGAGAAGGTGTAACTGTGGTGCAGAGCCAGGAAAACCTGGTGCCCATCTGCCAGCAGCAGGGACCGGCGGCAGCTCTCGCTGTGCCAAGGCCACGTGCTGCTCCCATCGGTGCCATGTGGCTGCGTGTGCCCACCGCTGCCCAGCCCTCCGCAGAGCCTTGGCACGACAAACGCCAGCGGCAAGCTCCAGTCAGCCCCTGCTCCTCCAGCTCACCAGTGCTGCTGCTCATCCCCGCGCAGCACTGCTTAATTAACATCATTAATAGCAAATTGCTCCTGAGGGCTGGAGCACTGGCGGGGCTGTCAGGGGCTGTTGTTGGCGTGGGCCTGGCTGTGCCATGGTGCTCTAGTGGAGATGCTCTTTGCTCGGTGGGATGATTTATGGCACCACTAACCGTGTTTGAAAGGTGCTGCCCTGCATGCAGACAAGCTCCAGACCGCTATTGACCGCAGGCAAACTGCCTGAGGACTGGCTCTGAGCTGGGTGCCAGGGCGATGCCAGGGTGGTGACGCTTGTCTGTGCCCTACAGGTACAGAACATCAGCCTGGCCGACGGGGAGACGCTGACGGTGGAGAGCACGGGGGGCCTGGAGCCCACCCTGCTGGCCAATGAGTCCTTCCTGATGCGGGGACAGGTCATCCGCAGCCCCGCCAACCTCCTCACCCTCCGCTTCCAGAGCCCCCGGCCCCCCAGCCCTGGCTCCTACCACTTTCACTACCAAGGTATGGGGCAGTGTCCACTGCTGGTACAGACCCTCTGGTACCCCCTGGGGGCTCCCCCACCAGCACAGTGTTAATTTAGAGTGTAGCAAGGTAAGCAGGCACCAACTGGGTGAAGAACATTAATGGAGAGCTAATTGACATGAGTAACTATGGGCTCATTCAGCATCACCACCAGCAACCATAGATAGGTGCTGGGTGCTCCCAAGGGGCTGGGGTGGTGGGTGCTGGGCACAGGGCAGGCTGGGGTCCTGGAGGGGTTTGTTGTGACACCTGTAACACCATCTCCTGTCCCCAGCCTACCTGCTGAGCTGTCCCTTCCCAGCACGACCAGCTTTTGGGGAGGTCTCGGTCAGCAGCCTGCACCCCGGTGGGGATGCCCGATTCCACTGTGGCCCCGGCTACCAGCTGCAGGGTGCCCACCGGCTGACCTGCCGCAACGCCACCCGCCCCTTCTGGAGTGCCCGTGAGCCCCTCTGCCTCGGTAAGGATGGCACCGAGGGGACAGGGCACAGTGGGTGTGGCACAACCCACCCATGATGGTCCCTGTCCCGCAGCGGCGTGTGGCGGGGTGATCCGGAACGCCACCGTGGGACGCATCGTCTCGCCCGGCTTCCCCGGGAACTACAGCAACAACCTGACGTGCCACTGGCTGCTGGAGGCACCCGCCGGCCACCGCCTGCACCTCCACTTCGAGAAGGTCTCGCTGGCAGAGGATGATGACAGGTTTGGCCCCAGGGCAGGGAGAAATGGGGAGGGTACCCTGGGGCAATCCCACACCAGGCCCAGGGACATGTTCAAGGATGAGGATGGGTGTTGTTGGACGTATTCAAGGATGGGTGTTGTTGGACGTATTCAAGGATGGGTGTTGTTGGACATGTTCAAGGATGGGTGCTATTGGTCATACTCAAGGATAGGTGTCATTGACTGTGTCCAAGGATAGGTGGTGTTGGCTGGGTTCAAGGATGGGTGTCGTTGGCCATGCCCAAGTGTGGTCACTGTTGGCCAGTAGCCATGGTGAAGGATAGGTGCTGCTGGCCACGTTCAAGGGAGATACCACCGGCTATGCCCAAGGGTGGGTGCCATTCATAATAGTCAAGAACGGGTGTGGGTGCTCCTGTCCATGCCCAAGGATGGGTGCTGTTGGCCATGGCCAGCACAGCACCCTGCTCCTGCTGTTCCTTGTCAGGCTTATCATCCGCAACGGCAACAACGTGGAGGCACCGCCAGTGTACGACTCCTACGAGGTGGAGTATCTGCCCATCGAGGGGCTGCTCAGCACCGGGAGACACTTCTTTGTGGAGCTCACCACCGACAGCAGCGGGGCTGCTGCGGGCATGGCGCTGCGCTATGAGGGTATGGGACTGGGATGTAGGGGAGCACCCGGGCATCTCCAGGCCCACCCAGCCCCCATGGACCTTCATCCCTGTGCCCGCAGCCTTCGAGCAGGGGCATTGCTACGAGCCCTACGTCAAGTATGGGAACTTCACGGCCAGCGACCCTCGGTACCCAGTGGGCACCACGGTGGAGTTCAGCTGTGACCCCGGCTACACGCTGGAGCAGGGCTCCACCATCATCGAGTGCGTCGACCCCAGTGACCCCCAGTGGAACGAGACGGAGCCGGCATGCCGCGGTGGGCGCCAGGGCTGGGGGGGCTGGAGATGGGGGTTCAGCGGGTGCCAGAGGTGGGGGGGTTGTCGTGGGTGCTGGAGCTGGGGGTTGCTGGGGATGTTGGAGCTCAGGGTGGGCTACAATGAATGCTGGAGCCACTGGGCCTTGGAGGGTGCTAGAGAAAAAGCTAACAGAGATGGTGCCTGTTGGAATTGGGATGCTGAAGTGGGTGGTGGAGCTGGGAACGGGCTACAATTGATGCTGGTGTGCTAGAACCAGAGCCAACAGGGATGTGGGGTGCTGGAGCTGGGGGGCTGTGGTGGTTACTGGACATTGGGTGGTGGGTGCCCCTATGGTGGTGCCAAGCCCAGCCTGTGCCCACAGCGGTGTGCAGCGGGGAGCTGACGGACACGTCTGGTGTGGTGCTGTCACCCAACTGGCCGGAGGCCTATGGCAAGGGCCAGGACTGCATCTGGGGGCTGCATGTGGAGGAGGACAAGCGTGTCATGCTGGACGTCCGTGTGTGAGTGCAGGGATGGCCACGGGACGGGGATGGTGGGGTGGGAGGGGTCTGCTCTTCCCACCCTCACAGCCCCTTTGCCCCAGGCTGCGGCTGGGCACGGGGGACGTGCTGACCTTCTACGATGGGGACGACCTGACCGCACGCATCCTGGGCCAGTACACGGGCGCCCGCGGCCGCTTCAAGCTCTACGCCTCCTCCGCCGATGTCACCGTCCAGTTCCAGTCCGACCCCGGTGCTGGTGCCTTTGCCTACCGGCAGGGCTTCGTCATCCACTTCTCCGGTGAGCCCCACGGTGGGATGGCATCCCCAGCATCCCGTGTCCTCACTGCCCTGCTCACCTCACCATCCCCACAGAGGTCCCCCGTAACGACACCTGCCCCGAGCTGCCGGACATCGCCAATGGTTGGAAGACGTCCTCACAGCCAGAGCTGCTCCATGGCACTGTGGTCACCTACCACTGCTACCCCGGCTTCCAGCTGACTGGCACCGACCTCCTGATGTGCCACTGGGACTTGACGTGGAGTGGGGACCTACCCTCCTGCGAGCGGGGTGAGCAGCACCCACCGGCATCCCCCTGCCCCATGGCACATCCCCAGCAGCCGCCGTCACCACCAGTCCCTCCTGCCCACAGTGACCACCTGCCGGGACCCCGGGGATGCCGAGCACAGCCGCAGGGTGGTCTCCAGCCCGAAATTCCCAGTGGGAGCCACTGTGCAGTACGTCTGTGACAAAGGCTACGTCCTGGCGGGCACCGGGACCATCACCTGCCACGACCGCGCCGCGGGGGGACCCAAGTGGAGCGATCGTCTCCCCAAGTGCATCCGTGAGTTGGGTACCCCATCCCCAGGCGCATTCCCTGAACCCGGTGGTGGATGCTGATGCCACCGTGCCCCTGCCCCGCAGCGGAGACGTACGAGCCTTGCCACAACCCCGGCGTGCCAGCGGGTGGGCGGCAGAGCCCCGAGCGGCGGCTGTACCCAGCAGGAACCACCCTACGCTTCTCCTGCACCGCCGGGCGGGTGCTGCTGGGTGAGGGCAGCCTGCGCTGCCTGCCCGGGCACCCCTCACGCTGGAGCGGCTCACCTCCCATCTGCAAGGCTGGTGAGAAGACCCCCCCACACCCTGGCACCCCACCAGCACTGCTTGGCACCCTGCTTCTCACCACTTCTTTCTTCCACCCCCTCCAGCCTCCTATGATGAGTTTTATAGCAACCGCAACCTGGATGGTAAGGGAAAGAGTTTGCTGGGATAGCCTGGGATGCCAGGGTGCCGATGGCATCCAGGGGTGCAGCCAATCTGAAGTGCCCCTTTGGTGAGCCCTCAATTCTCCTGGGCAGCTGTGGCCAAGGCTGTGCCCTCGGGGACGGCGCTGGAGGGCACCAACGTCGCCATCGCTGTCTTCCTGCCCGTGCTGGTGGTGGCCCTGCTCATCGGGGGCATTTACCTCTACTTCTCCAAGTGAGTGGTCGGGTGAACCCCGTCACCCCATGGGGTCCCCACAGCCCCCCTGCTGCCTGTCCCAGCTGCCCTCTCCCCACAGGTTCCAGGGGAAGCCAGCCCTGCAGCTGCCCCTCACTGGATCCCACCCCTACGACCACATCACCGTGGAGTCAGCTTTTGACAACCCCACCTATGAGACAGGAGTAAGTAGTGGCCCCCACGGCCCCCCCAGCTGGGTGTGGGCACCCTGGGAACCCTGCATCCCCCACGGCATGGGTCATGTGTGCCAGGGGTTGTGAGTGGGGTGGGACAGGCGTGGGATGGAGTCATACATCCCAGGAACCATGCATTAGACAGGACATCTATCTAGGAATCACATATAGGATGGAACATCCATCTAGAGACCACGCATAGGATGGGACATGCATCCAGAGAACAAAAATCAGCTGGAGCACCCATTCCAGGGACCATGCATTAGATAGAACATCCATCCAGAGCCCACGCATGGGATGGGACATACACCTTGGCACCACACATCAGCTGGGACAACCATCCAGGGACCACCCATGGGATGGGACATCTACCTAACGACCATGCCTGGAATGGGACATCAATCCAGGGACCACACATCATCTGGGATATCTATCCAGAGACCATACAAGGGTGGAAGGGATGGGACACACATTCTCAGGGCCGTCTGTGGTCTAGGGTTGTCCTCCCAAGGCCCTACAGGGTGGGAGATTCCCCACCCCTGTGCCAGGCAGCCCATGGCACCGCCGAGTGTCCAACCCCTCGCAGTCTGTTTTCTTTGCAGGAGACGAGGGAATATGAGGTGTCCATCTAGGCGTGGGCAGCGTGGAGCTGGGCACCGCAGCCACCCCTCCCAGGCCCCCCTGCGCCCGCTGCCCCCCAACACGGGCCACTCACACCTCTCCCAAGGAGACTCAAGCCGAGCGCTCGATGGGTGCCAGACACCCCCCG
>VYZX01008994.1:214805-250943 GCA_013401335.1 Brachypteracias leptosomus
CGGACATGGGGCCGGCGGGTGGGGCGGGCCCGGCCGGGGCCATGTGCCCCCTCGGTGGGCCCGGGGCCGGTTTCCCCCCGGTCGCGCAGTTGGGAGAAGGGCGCTTGGGGTTAGGGTCCATCCCAGCCCCTCAGAGCCCCTCTCTGTCTGTCTGTCTGTGCATGTGCAGCAAATCCAGGCCCTCCTGGCTCCCCCCAAGAGCGAAGATGGGGAAAAAAAGAGCAGGAGGCCCGAGAAGGAGCCCAGGCGAAGTGGCAGGGCCACTAACCACGATAGCTGCGATAGCTGCAAGGAAGGAGGGGATCTGCTGTGCTGCGATCACTGCCCCGCCGCTTTTCACCTCCAGTGCTGGTAAGGCTCGGCGCTGTCTCCCTCCGGGTCCTGCCGTCCCGGCCCCGGTAGCACCTTCCCTCCAACGACTCCCGTTAGGTCCCTGCCCTGCCCGGGGAGAGCGGGGAGGACGGACATAGGGCCAGGCGTAGCAGGGCAGGAACAAAAAGGAGGTGCCAACCCCACTCGGGTCCATCCCCCCGAGACTAATCCGAGGTGAAAAGCCCCCTCGCTGCTTTCTCCGGGAGGGGGGTTCGCTGCCCTCCTTTCTTTTTGTGCTGAGCAGAGGCCGAGAGGAGGAGCGAGGCGGCTGCCTGCGCGGCCTGCCTGCCTTGGCGCTGCCCCTGCCCGGCCTTCCACCCCCCCCCTCCGGCGCGGGTCACTTCCCCTCCTCACCCCTCTCCAAGGCTGGGTTGCTTTTGGGGGGGTGTCTCCGGAGGGTCCTGGCCGGAGGGGGGGAAGCAGCAGTGGCGTCTCCGCACCAGGCCCTGACGTTCCCAGCGCTTCCGTGCTGCTGCAGCTGCTGGGAATAATGGAGGTTGCTGTCTCTGTGTCTCCCTGCCTCACTGTTTACAATATGGCGACCTTCCTTTAAATTATATTTTTATTCTCAGCGCCATTTTGGCTGCATATATGACTTCCAAACCCTCGCAGCGCTCCCCTGGTATCTGAAACGTGGAAATACCTTCTCTGTGGAAATCCGGGCCTCCAGACTTTAAAATTGGCCGGGTTTATTCCTTTCCCTCCTTTTTTCCTTTCCTCCTGACTCTCCAGATCTGCTTGTCTCCTCCGTGGGAGTGACTGTCAGGGAGCTGGGGGCAGTCGGGTCCCCTCGCTGGGAGTTTTGCATGGCTTTGTTGATGGAGGCAGATCTTTCTGCATGCAAATCTGGGTGCCCTGTGGGAGTCCTGAGGTGCGTGTGGAGGCAGGCGGTGGCAGAGCTCTGGTCGGTAGAGGCTGCAGCAGGGAAGGACTCTCTCTCTGCCTCCCCTCGCAGCTTCCTCAGCCCTCGGCACAAAGCAAACCCGCCAAAGGCACCTCAACTTTCCACCTCAAAGTTTTTTCCTTCCTGCACCGGGAGCCCCAACGCATCCCAGGCTGCCTTACCCGAGTCTCCCCTTCAACGATTGACGCAGGCGGGGTGGTTTGTGTTAAATTAGCACAGCCAGAGTGGATAATGGAGTGGAGGAGGGAGCAGGGCGAGTCAAACAGCTGGAGCTCGGGAGTACTGAGTATTCTTCCTTAGGGGAGATTTTTTAACCACATTCCTTTCTCTCTTTCATGCTCTGGAGCTTTGTTTGCCACCCTGTTACAGCTGTCTCTGCTTTGCCTTTTTTTTAATGTTGGGTTTTTTTTCTTTTCTTCTTTTACTTGGTGGTTATACTGCGTTTATATGCTAATTGCAGGTCTCTGAACACTTATTAAACTGATTGCTGATACCAGGAAAACTGAGTGTGCGGTCACAGTTCTGTAGGGAGTGTCCCGTTAGCAGCGTGTAGCCAGACGAACCCGACAATGCTCTAGCGTGCAGCCATGACATCATCCCTCCTACCCTGAGGAAGTGCTACTGGTGGTGGTGCAGATCCTCTTAATATTTACCAGGAGGACACTAATTTTTATTTTTTTTTTCTGCCCGGTGTTCTTGAAGGGGTTTTTTTTTTCTTCTCTCGAGCGTAGTTGCTTAAAAGTTGGTGTTTGCTTTTTGGATGCTGCCAGATACATCCTGAGCCTTCTCTTGGTGAGGCTGGAGCGATGGCTAAAGCTTCATATTTTGAAGTGGAAAAGCTGTGACTTAGGCTGTAGAGTTTCTTGATTGACTGAATCCTTGTTAAACCCAACTGTAAATGAGACTGCTTTGTGCGTGGCTAAAACTGGCTAAATTTCATGGCTTAATTTGGCAAGTTTCTTGTAGTTATTAGCAAGTGGAGAGTCATGTAAATCAGGTGTCTGTAAAGCTTTGGTTGTACTTAAGTTAGTTGCATTATAATTACAAAAAAAAAATCTTTGACTACCTAGTCACCCTTCAGACCAGAAATGGAAGGGCCGATTCCAGTGGCACCACCTCACTTCATTTGTTGCCTTTCCTGGGGTGTCTCATCCTGACAGTCGCCCAGACCTTGCTGCAGGAGGTGGCACAGTCTGGAGAGGCTTCACCTAAAGGTCTCCAGCTTGGGCCTGGTTCTACCACCCTGCTCATGGACCTCTGCCCATCGCTCAGCCAAGGCCTTCCAGTCAACCAGGTTGTTTTGAAGGGACGCTCAGGTTTTGTTTTCCTTTTTTGTTCTCATTACCACCCACACCTTGCTTAAAGTAAACTTCCGTTCTGGATATAAACTTAGGCATAAAGGCAGCACTTGCAACTTCCTTTCTGCCTCCTTTTTTTTATTTTATTTAAAGAATAACAGCTGTAATGCAGCACTTGTTTTAAGTTATTTGAATAGTTTACACTGCTGGGGCATACTAGCTGAATTGTGTTTAGAGCTTACCTGTTCTTTAGATGGCAGGTTGCATTTATTGTAAATATAGGAAATAAAAAAGAAAGCAGCTCTTAATTGGTCTGGGATTGGATTAAAGCTGTACAGGAGAGGCCATATTACAAAAGAAAATGAATGGCAAGGGTGTGATCAGCCCAAGTCATGCAGTAGGTTGGGGACAAACCCAGGAGTTAACCCAGCTCAGTGGCCCATAAACTAGTTTTGTTTCTTCCTGTGCAGAGAAGACTCTTCTGTATTGTGTTCTGTAAACCTGTAAGGAGAAAGTAGACTTTGTTAGATAAACGTGTGGTTCTCAAACTTCAGCAGTTCACCTTAACTTCCATTTAGTACCTAGAATCCTCTTGTCTTCTGCAGAAAACAGAAGGTGCTCAGCCAAAACCCCCAGAACTTTCCGAGTCTGATAGTATTACACATCTCTGATGGGAAATAACAAGTTTTGTTGATACACTGTGGGAACAACTGCTCTCCTAAATTAACGTGGGTGGAAGTGACTTCTCAGTTCATCTGCCAGGGTGTCAGCTCTTCTCACAGCTCCCTTTCGGAATCCCTAGTTCAGTGTAAAACTCTTACAGGTACTGTAAGTCTCTGTGGACTGACCAGGAGGGGTATCAGCCTGGCTGCAGATGAGGCACAGGAAAGTGTAAAATCCCTTCCAGATACTTGGATTCAGCATACTTGGATTAATATCCTAGTCAGGTGACTGTCTTCAGGTTTGAATTTACAGAGAGGGTTTTTTTTCCTGTCCCTAATAATTCTTGAAAATAATTCTTGCAAACAGAACGTGGGATTTTTAGCTCTTAAGTCTGCTTTTGGTTACGCTGTTTGCCCATAATCTGCTGCTTTGGGTAATGGTGCAGCATGCATTTTCATTGTGATGTTCTGCCTTCACCCAGGCCCCTGGGAATGGCATACCCTCCTTCTTTCCATGATTGAAAACCAATTTTCCAGTGCTACTTCTATTCTTCCCCGTTCATATCCTCCTCCTGGCTATGTGGTTGTCAGAATTCCCCGTGTTTTCTTGAGCTCGTGGTAAACTTGATTCACGTTGAAGTCGGGTTTGCAAAGTGCCTGATGTTGCAAAATCATTGTAGCTCTGCTGAAGGATTAGAAAGATCCCTGGGAGAGGAAAAGTTTAGTTAACAAGCTGGGGGAGGGGAGCAACAACAGGAGGGAGAACTAACACAGAACAGTTTTGTGTTTGTTTTTTCTCTCTTTTTTTTTTTTTAAAGTCTCACTGCCCAAGTTGCTGGTTGGAGGAGCCCAAAATCACCAACCTCGCTGAATGCTGCTCTCTTCAGATCCCTCTTAAAATCTTAGGCTGCTGACTGTGAAGCTCTGCTAGCATGGCAGAGTGACCCAGCTTGCCCAGAGCTGACCAGGTGCCCCTTACAGTAAACAGACAGTACTGGTTTTGTGGCACTGCCCAGCAGAAAGACTTCCCCTCAGCTGCTGGCTCACCCCGTGGCTGTGCTGGGAGAGCTTTGCTGCGGCTGTACTGGGACCTACTGGCTCCATCAGACTTTTTGCAATACTTGCCTCTTGGTGTTTATATTTGGAGCTTTTGGCTCCATTTCCCTACCAACTTGCCAGTTCTTCACCAAAGTGGTGGTGTCGAAGAACTGGAGTAACAGAGAAGTCTCTGCAAAGAGAAGACAAAGCTAAACCAGTGTTTCCTATCAATCAGGTTGGTTAAGTGCTTTGCACAAAGAATGGAAAAAAAGTTGTGGAGGACATCAGTAACACTTTCCCCACCTTATTCAGGTCTAAAGTGTCCTGCCTTATCTTGGCATTTGGGTTTTTTACATAAATATCCATTCTGTGAGGGTAGGGAAACATTAGCTTGTCTATTGTCTTAGCTAATCCTTCCTGTAACTGGCATTTTTAGATGCCTCGAGGGTTTCAGGTGAAACCTTGAATGGTCTGAAGCATCTGCTGCTGCATGAAGTAGCAGAATGTCCAGGAAGGAGCTGGAGAGGCCGACTTCACACCTAACAGCGAGCTGCAGAGGAGCAGGGGTTCAGTACATCAAGCTGCATTTCACTGGCACTTCTGGCAGCTTCAGAAAAGGTTGTAGTTTAACTGCAGAAAGTTTTTATTTTGAGGCTTTCCAGTTGGGGTTTTTTGGGGTTTGGATTTTTATGATATTAAATGACTAGCAAAAACCTACTTTATATAATTGAGCTGTTCTGTTCCAAACATTAATTTAGATGTATCTGTCATAACTGATAGTTTGTTAAAACACTCTTGCTTTAAGTATATCCTTTTTTTTTTTAAGCAGCTTTTGTTTTTATGTATCTTTGGTCCTGGTATTTTGGTAGGGTTGAGGCCAGCATAGTCTGGATCCTAAACCAGAAGGAAGCAATTGCCCTGGCTTGGTTTGTGGGTGCGGGAGGTCACTGCGCATGTGTCTGCAGATGTGGTAACATGATCGGTCTTGGCAGTTCTCTTCAGCACGGTCGTACCAATGAGATCTTTCCCTCTCCTTATTTTGTCCTAAATCTCTCGATGCAAAGGCAGATAAGGTCAGCCTGAATCTGTGAACTTAAGCTGAGGGCACCAGGAAACCGTTCGCAGTAAGAATTTGATGAACTAATCTAATTTTGGGGCTGGCAAACCGCGGTTCCCACCTGTGTGTGCGTGTGTGTCGCTTGTGTTAAACCGAGCGTGAGCAGATTCTGCAGTGTGGGCAAGAGCTGGGCATTCAGATCAAGCCTGGTTCACAGCTGCTGTTCTCAACAGCAGCATAAAGCAGCAGGAGCGAGGCTTTAGGATTCTGACAAAGTCAAGGAGGGGGATGTTTAACTCACAGGTTGTCTTCAGACATGGCTGCTGTATGGACTAGCATGATGTCAAACATCTGTATGGGCTGAAGCTGCTTAAAAGGGCACAGTGAGAGACTGCTAATAAGGAAAGTTCTCTGCTGTTTTGTCCCTTTGCTTGGGAAAGTGCCAGTTTTGTGTTAACTGGGACTGGTGGAGCTGAGAAGTCTTTTTTTCGTGCTGCTGTGGGGTCCATTTTTGCGTTGGCTCCTCAAGTTCAGTAAAATGCAACACCTTACTTCAAGGTGGGGTTCTCAGCTCTGCTGGTGGTGCTCTGGAGCTGGTCTTTCCTGGTATGTCAGACCTGCAGGCATGACTCACGGGAGCCTTTCAACATGGAAAAGTCTTCCCAGAGGAATTCCAGCTCCTCCAGGCATTTGCAAAGGAAATTCTTAATTGGATTAGATTCATAATACTAATCTGCTAATGACTGTTTGTTATGGAGATCTTGGCACTATCTTGTAAATATATTCACCTTCATTTAGCTTGCCTTGTGTCTTTTTATCACGTACAAGCTCAGTGCTGTTAAGATTGTAGAGCCGCCGCCTGCGGATCTTACAGTTGGGAGTGGGAGGGTTACTGTGTTTATTACACAAAGTTGTATAATGCTCTCCTAATTCTCCCCTCTCTCTCCATTTCTCAGTGTTGCTTTGGGTGGGAGTGACAAATGGGAAGCAGTCACGATGAGCCTGTCCAACATCTGTCTGTCCTTCTCTGACAGTGGCTGTGAAGGACATCTTGGGTGGGGAGTGTCCCCACACTCTTGTCAGCGACAGAATTGTGATTTATAGCAAGACTTAGGATGTTTTCTCCCCCTGAAACAGACTATTTTGACTTGGGTTGTAGGTGCAGTTGTGATGGTGTGAAGAATGTCTGCACGGGGGGGGGCTGGGCTGTCTCTGTAGGACAGGCTGAGTCAATTCAAGATTTCAGTCGTAGCATCAATACTTGAAGCGGTTTTTCTACGTGGTAAAAGCACTAACATCAACTCTATTTATTGACCCACACCAGGGGATGTTAAATTGTTTTTCTTGCTAGACTGACTCAGTGGTACCTGTCAGGTTCTTGAGTTTTTGCCCTTATCCTTGAGTCAGTAGCAAGCAGCAGGAATCTGCTGTGAAGAAAGGGAGCTGTTACTTCCAGAGTAGGGAAGAGGTGTGTGTGTATCTTCCTGAAAGTAAGTGCTACAAGGCCTGAATATTTAGGGAGTCCTGCTTATGACAGTATAAATCACATGTGAGAAGGACATACCTTGGTTTTTTTAACCAGTCAGGAAGTAAGTTTGGACTTGTGAAAATGCTAATGTATCTGAGAGTATAATGTGGCTTTGTGATGGGGGTGTGAAGTACTGGCTTTGAAAGGAGCCAGTGTAAGCAAAAAGCATCTTGCCACGTCAGGTTAAACTTGTGATTTCTGTGACACAGTCGGATTGTTGGAGCTGGCTTTTTCTTCTTATAGTAGTTGATTCATGCTGCCTCCAACTCTGCTGGTCACTAGATGTCTGCCCAGCTTCCTCGGAGGAATGCTGCAGTATCCAGTAACTGTGAGCAGAGTAAAAATAGTGTTGTACCTTCCCTTTAATGAAGGGGTTGACAGACACCAGTTGTAATGCAGTTACATGCCTTTTTAGAGCATGGAGTAAATGCTCCCTATAGCCAAAAATGAAGAATTAAAAATCCTATAAATCATTCTTCCAGTTGATGTATCAGATCTGGAGTACAAAAGGCAAAGAGCACCTCAGCCAGCTGGGGGAAATCGAGCGCCTGAACCCAACTCTAACCTATTTCTGCTGACGTCTGCTCTGCACGAGTCACTTGAAGTAAACTAGATGGAGCTGGAGATTACTGACTTTGAACCCCGCAGAAGGCGGTGGCCTGAGGATGCAATTTAGCAGGCTGAAAACCCCATGCTGAATTTCTGGCAAGCGCCAGTGATTGGTGTGAAACACCTGCCTCTACAGCCTCTGACTCTGGGCAAGGCAGCATGTGAACTTCGCAGTGATCTCTGTCTAGAATAGCAACAGGAGCAGGATATGAAGGTGATCTGGAAAAGGCAGAAAAGAATCTATATCCTGCTTTAAGGTTTTTTGGGGGGTTTGTGGCTATTTCCCTCTCTTCCCCCGTGTTCTTGGGAAAGCCTGGTCCACATGTAGATGTCAGAATTACCCTTCGCTGGTGCCTGCGTGAAGGCAGATTCAGACTTTTGCTTTCATGGGTCTGTCCTTCATCCTCTTCTGATGTGCTGCTTTCCTTTTTTTCCACCTTATTGCTTCTGTCCTTTCACCCCTGCCTCCTTTGAACACATTCCATATGGCTGGGGCTGAATGTGTTCACTTCTCAGAAACCTCTCCGACCCGTGTTTTGATTATTTTCTTTTTCCCCACCAGAGATGTCTCTTCATTTATTGTTCTTTAAAGGCCAAATTGGATGAAGCGATTCTCACTAGAGCTGTGTTGTTCTCAGCCTTCTTTCTTTTCCCTGATGCTGCTCCGTGTGTCATGATGTGTGTAAAGATCTGAACACTTAATAATGAATCTGGACGTTGAATTCAGGCTATTGTTACTATTGTCTGCAGCACAGGCATGAGGGATGCACAGAAAAGAAACAGGAGTCAGGATGTGCAGGATGCCTGAATTTCTGGGTCTGACCCAAATTTTCCAAAGTCAACAAGTCTTCCTATTGATTTCTGCTTATCAATACAAAGCTGGATGGGTCCCTAGCAGATAGGTCCCAAATATCAGAGTCCATAACAACTAAACTAATTAAAAAAAATATATATATCAGAAAACCTTAGTGTTGCACAGGTGGTATTATACACTGTTTAGTACATATTTATTTATATAGATTTATACATGGTTTATATATATATGGATATTTAATATGTTAAAGAAACCAATACTTTAATTTCTTTTGTCAGCTGTTAATGAGATTAATAACTAATGGGTTGTCTAGGAAATGGTCTCTCTGGACCAGGTCCTTTCTATAAATAAACTAACTAATTACATCAGGTGATCACATGTTTACATGCAGCTTATCCAGTTTATTGGACTCTCCTGCATGTCAGGTCTGAGACAAAAAAGTTCTATCTCATCATGTTGGAGGGAACTTTTCTGATGCCCTGAGAGTCTCAGGAGTGCTCGGGGAGGAGGCTGGACCCCGGGTAGGGAGGGAAGTGAGGTAAGGTAGGTAACGTGCTTCCATGAGGTTGTCCTTGGCTTTCTCTTCCCAGGTTGAGACTAGCAGGAGTGGTCTGAGGAAGGATCCAAGTAAATAACTTCACTGGCTTCAAAATTCACAAAATACTCAAATTCCCAACACACCAAAGCACTGGTGCTTTGGCTTCTGGTTCTTAGGAGCATGGTAGTACTGCTGCCAGAGCCTTAGCCGTGGTCAGCACGATGTTCTGCCCTTGCAGAGTTGAGCACTGACTGGTTTAGAAGGTAGAAATATGCACACAGTGAATGAAATTTTGGGACCTAGCATACCTGGCAGTATTACTACTTAAACTCTTAAGAGTTCAAGTCTTCATCCTCTCTTGTATTGGTCAGATCATGGTAGTGTGCTTTTAGTTTTTCCTTGTATGCATCTTGCTTCTCACTGTCTGGCCATATTATAGTGTTTTAATTCTGCTTCTGTTCTCTGTCTGTTGCTGAACCCTTATTTCCAGCTCTGGCCATGCTTTTGGAAAGATGCATGCTAAGCAGATGCAGTGTTCCAGATGATGGGATAATTGGTGACCTGTGAAATGCTCATTTTGGTTCCCTTCCTTCTGTAGGGGCAGCCAAAATAATAATGTACCGACCTGTCCAGTGATGTCCAGGTCTTCTTGAACTTTTTATATGCATGCTCAAGACTCCCACTTCAATGTAAACAAAGTTATGCTGGCTGCTGTCAAGGTTTTTTTCACTAGGTCCCTCAGGAGTCGTTGCACTGCAGGTAAAAGTGCAGTGGCTGGTGCTCTGTAGTTAATGTGAATTGCACCACTGGTTTAAAGTCATGTAACTTATAAAATGTGAGCCTAATTGAGACCAGAAAGTTCCTGAAACTCAGTTTTAATGTGAGGTCATGCTTAGAGGTCTGTAAAGAATAAAAATTATGCCTAGTTTATCTGAAGTTTGGTGGTCTCAGTGTTGGTGCTTGAGAAACCTTCAGCTTCATCAGGAAGATTTTCTTGTATTCCTGAGCGTTGTGATTTTGTTAATGAGCAGGACTCAGACCCTCCACTGAGTAGTTTGTGCAGAGGAATAATCCTGACGCTGCTGGAACGGAGGGGAGTGCTGACAGTGTTCATCTTAAAGGTAGTGGAGCCTGACTTCTCTCTGCAGAAAACAGTAAACTCTTTGTTGATCCAGAGTTGCAGTGGAAGGTAAGAGTTGCAGGAGGGAGGAACCTGACAGAGGCTGGAGGGAGCTGTTGGCTTGTTTCGTGTGGTTTCATTACATCTAAGGCAGAGGCTCCAAGCTCTGGATTCCAGGTGTCCTCCTCCCACAGGCTCCTGGAGCAGCTGGGCACAGGAGTGTGTAACTGGGGCGCAGTAAAACTGTTCCAGAGAGCTGAATTGGTCGATGACGCAGCTTTCCCTGTGTCTCAATGGGGCGCTTGTGATGCCCTGACAGTGGGGTTGGTTTCCTGGCTTGTTTTACTTACGGCTGCCACTGAGGCCCTGCTGTAGGAAGCCAGGGAGCCTTGTTCTTTAGGAAGCTGCTGCAGCAGCTGTAGCTCTCTCCATCCTTGGGATCAATAGGAGTCCAAAGGAAGAGCGGAAAAGCCTTTTTCCTTTCTCTATCTGGCAGACATAACCAGCATCCTTCATTACAAGCCTCTCATTAAGTCTTGGTAAGTTAGAAGATTTCTGAGAAGGAAAAAAAAAGTTCTTTCCTACATTTTTTCATGCACAGAAAAGAAAATACAAGTCCAATTGTTGGAAACAACTGACATCAAAGATAAGTTAATCAAGAAAGCTTCAGCAGACACTGGTTTGTTTTCCTGCCCCCATTATCCCAGCCTGATAGCTGGCTGTGGCCCAGTGGGTCCAGAGAGGGCTCTCAGTGGTGTCAACGTGCCTTTGACGCAAGATGGCCACCAGGAATGCCGTGTGTAAATAACTCCAGGTTTGCTTATAACTGGTTCCTTTGAGAGCCATGGCCCAGTTTGTATTGAAGAAGGTGCCATTCCTTTGAGTGTTTGTTTACTTATTTATTGAGGTCAGCAAAGTGAAGAGTAATTACGGGATTTAGACTAACAACAGGCATCTGATGTGTGAGAGCTCCAGAGTGTGAAATTGAAAAGCTGAGTGGCTTCATGCTATTGTTTGCTTGATAAAAACTCCCAAGAAGATATTTTTATTATTATTTCATCATAGCCATTTAAATTTTGTTTAAGGGAGGCTTTGCATAATGTTCTGACCATGGGAGCTAGTCCAAAAGTTTAAAAGAGCAAGTCTTGACAGCACAAATCCGGTATGAATTTGAGGAGACACTACTTAACTTCTTTAGAAAAAGCCATGATCCTAGTACTGGGGCAGGTGAGTGTGTGCCAGTGTAGTGGCTGCTGTTGAACAGGAAGCAATCAACATCTCCTTTTATTCTCTGAGGCTTTATATGAGTTGCTTTTCCAGGTGTTTGTATAGATATTCACTTCAAAATTGGGGATTGGACTAGATGATCTTTTGAGGTCCCTTTCAATCCTTAACATTCTGTGAAAATTCAGCCTCAGTTTTTCAGAGCTGTCTCAAATTGAGAAGCTTGTTCTGCTGAGATTTGATTTGGGTCACACCAAACCTTCCAGGTGAAACAGCCCCAGCCACTGCTCTTGCCTGTGATGACAAAAAGGAGAAACTTTCTGAAATGAAGGTTCAGCAAAATCGTACAGAATGGTACAACTGCTCAGTGTGTAGTTGAAAGGAGATGTGTTGTAACTGAAGATAAAGTTGGTGCTGCGCAATTCCAGGTCCTGTTGGCAGCAGACGCTAAGGGCTGGAGGTCTGCATGCTAATGAACCCATGAAAGATAGGGAGAAAACGGCCGTGGTGCTCCTGCCAAAGCACTAATTCTTACCTTGGTTATGAAGATCGAGTGTCTTGTTCAGATTTAAACATCAGTTTCTCTTATGCTTACGTTAAAAGGTTGAAGAATGTGGTCATAACTAGTTAATTAAAGCAGCATTCTTTAGCGCTTCCCTGGCTTTATGCTCAGGCCCAGGAAATGCTCTCTGCTCGCAGAGGGGCCAGCAGTGCAGGAGCAGCATTCATCAGTCTTTGTTAGCGCCGCGAGCTGCCTTGATGAACAGTTCATTAACCAGGAGAAGCAGAATCAGTCTTTTAATACACTTGCTATAGCAGTTAGGTTCTGACAGCGAGCGGAAAAAAAAACTTGGGAGGCTAGTCTGAGAGCTAAAACCTTGCTGCTAGTCTGAAACTAATCCTTCCCCCTCCCTCCCCAGGCCTTTGGGTAGCAGCATTCATTAAAACGCTTCTCTAAGCTGTCAATTAGGAGCAGCGTGTATGTGGGGATCTCATGGTTCTTGAGCAGATAGCTCCAACATAAATGAGACAATAACATAACACACTTCGGACAAAACCTGTTCGAACTCTTCCAGACTCACTGTGGTATTAATTGTTTCACTGTAAAATGCGTAAGAATGAGGTAACAGTTAAAATAAATAACCGGCGGCATCTGGCAGCGCGTGGGTCCCTGGCACGCCGTGCCTGCCTTGGAATGGGGCAGACATGTTTCCAGCGGTTCAGGCACGCTCGTCGGGACCTTCAGAGGGCTGAAATTCACTCCCAACAAATCAAAGTCTCTGGGTTTTTTTTCCCCTGGGGTGCTGGGAAGGGAGGGGGAATGGGCCGGATGAATCCGTACTCGCTGGAGCTGCAGATGTAAGAGCTGGGTTTGTAGCGGGAGTAAAACCTGAGCTACTGCAGGACCCACCTTAGGACTCAAGAGTGGATTTATGCTGCACCAAGCAGATGGGGATCGTTTGTTACTCTCCTCCTTCCACCCCCTTTCCCTGCTTCTGTTGGCAAAAGATTAGTTTGGGGCAGAGGGGAGTTAGAGCTTCAGCCGAACATTTAAGGCTTCATGTAGAGCAGCCAGTAGTCGAGGCTTTGGTGCTCTCGTCTAGAGCCTGATCTCTTGTTCATCCAAGTCCTCCAGGAAATGAGAAACATAAGCTGCAGGTATGTCTGTGCATATATGCAGAGCGCTGCGTTTCTGGAGCGCCTGGAACCCGGAGGCCTCTGAAACCCTGCACTCCTCCTCAAAATGGCTGCCAGATGTGTTGGCTTCACTGAATTCCCCGAAGCCTGACACCAGAAGTGCTGAGGTTATTACCAGTTTGGGTCTTGCTGTGCTCTTCCCTCAAGTCTTCCAGGCGAGGCCGAGTGTGACCCTGGATGGCCGAGGTACCTGCGGGGGCTTTCTGCTGGCAGGCTCGGGGCAGGGCTTAAACAAAGGAAACGTGTTTGTTTTTACAGCTCAAGCTTTGGGAGCCTGGGCTGGGATCCTGTGCCATTTCCCCGTGTTAGGAGCAAGATTCTCGAGGAAGACAGCCTCTCCCTTTGCTGCAAGGCACAGCTCTTACTGCCCAACAAACACGCGGCTTATTCTTCCTGGCTTGTCAGCACTGGAGGCTTCTTAACTTGGATTTGGTTTGATATTTACCTGTAGGTGCAGTAAACAGAGAGGCTCCTGAAGTGAACCACAGTCTGGCTGCCCGTGCTTGTGTGGCTTCTTGGGCTGGTCTTGTAAGCTCTTTACTAGTGTGGTCGCACTGCTGCTTGATCACCTTGTAACCCAGTCAGTCCCAGCTGGATCCCTTGTAACCCATGTCCCAGTCAGTGGGAAATGGAGCCTCCAGGTCCTGTGATATTACATCTATCTGGGTGTTCAGCACAAGAGAGCAGGCTTGCTATGCAGCTGTCCCTAGCATTAGTAGGCAGAACTTCTAAGAGTGTATTTTAAAGCCACACTGGATAGTATCTGTCTGTTTTTGTGACAGCATGTACACTTTTCCTGCAACAGTCAGCAGTCTGCTGAAATAACAAATCTTAATGATAAAAAGGTGTTGGAAAGTACTTGAGCTAGTAGTAGGATCTATAAGGAAAGAGTATCATCTAACATATGCTGCTTTGCCTTTAACTGAGGAAAAAAAAAAAGTGCCTCAAAATAGTCCTCCTTACTCTATCTAATTTGCTTTGGTTTATTTCTAGCATCAAAATGAGAATGTCATTTTGGTGTGATACAGCTTTTATAGTAAGTGCAGATCCACATGAGTAGGATGTATCGTGCACTTCATAGCCAAGGCAGGCTGGTTATGGTGACACTTTTAAGAGTATTTGGGTTGTCTTAAGATAGAAGGTGGTTTCCACCATTAAGTAAGTGTGCCCAGGGTGGAGTACATGGGAAGCAGTGGGTAGACTTCAGTTGGACTCACACTGCAAACTCAAGGGGTGGAAACGCCTGGATGTGTGACTTGTGCTTGCTGCACGGGAGTCTGTGTAGTCTTACATGGAGTAATCAACTTACTTAAGGAGGTGGTGGTGCTGGGGGGGAGGTGTACGTGTTGCACACAAGGAAATCTTCCATTTCTTTGCTGTTCAATTCTAAGACTGCCTTCTGAAACCGTAGAGGTGAGGTGGGTGTCATGGAAGGCTTAACTTCTTAGCTAGGTGGATGTATGGGGGAGCAAAACTGGGGAGCATCGCCATAAAGAAAAGGAGGAATTGCTGGGAGCAGAACCCCCAGAGCTGCCCTCACTCGGCCTGTGTGTCCCTGAGAAGAGGCCTTCCAGAAATAACAGTAAAGGATTGCTTTGTGTTTCTCTTGCAGCAACCCTCCGCTCAGCGAGGAAATGCTGCCTCCGGGGGAGTGGATGTGTCACCGCTGCACCGTGCGCCGCAAGGTAAAGCCTCTCCTGACAGATCCCTGCCCTTCCGACTGCCTGCTTGGGACAGGAGCCCTGTTTCAAACCTCCCTCTCCCCTTAATGTATACGTATATACCACCAGACTTGGTGCTCACACTTGCAAAGGGCTTTGTGAGGAACAGGCTTAAAGAAAATGAAGGGGTCTTGATGAGACCCTGGTGTTTTTTACCTCGCTACTGGAAGCCAAAGCTGCAGCATCTGATGTGTTCTTGTCAAGCTGTGCCTTTTAAATTGTTTTCTTTACCCCAATTCTGAAAAGGAGGGAGAGCTGAGGCTCAGGGGGAGTGGGAATGGCTCCTGTGCTCAGGGTGAGCTGTCTCCAGGAGAAACAGGAGTCACGTTAATGCAGCCTTGGCACCGGTGCTGTGATTCTGGTTATCGTGTGTTTTTTAAAGTGTGACTTCACAGCAGTTTCACATCAGCAGAGGGTGAAATCACAGTGAGTTATGATTTCCTGGGCTGTTGAACAGGATGGGGAGATTGGGCAAGATTGTGGCTTGTCTTTTTTTTTTTCTTGATGCTCTTTCTCCAGGAAGCTGTCTTGCACACTGTAAACATCTTTTTGCTGTGACTACGTAAGACTGTGCAGCAGAGGGTTTAGAAACTGCACCAAACTATCTAGCAACTGTTCCCTTGAAGTGACACCCAAAACAGATTGGAAGAAAACTGTGTACTCAGCCTTTTGTTCCTGAAGCAATTGCCTTGTTTGTTTCCAGGTTACTGTTCAGCCATCTGCCAGCAGTAAAAATGAAGGTTGCAAATTGGAGAGAAAAAAAAAATAAATTAAAACCCCCCAACTTCTGTGCATTAAAAATTGCCTGATAACACTTTGCTCCTTTTACAGACCATTTTAGAGATCGAGTAGGTTGGTTCATCCATACTGGTGATGCTGTCAGGCACTGGAGCAGGGCACAGTTGCCCATACTAGGTCATGCAACATCCCCTCCTGCTGCAGAAGGGATCTCATGGGGATTGCAATGCATTGTTTCCCTCTGCTGCAGCTCTCCCTGCTCACCTTGTTCAAGATTCCTGACATCAAGAGATAGCAGAGTGTTGTTTGTATATTGTGCTTGTAATCTCACGTTGACCCTCTCCTTCTGTAAGGGGTTTGGATGCACCTCCAGGGTTAATAGACTGCATGGACAACGAAGGGTCTGCTCTGGAGTGTCTCAGTGATGGCTAGAAGAGTAAACAGAGCGGTCTCGTTGTCAAGTGTTTAGGACTAGATGCTGTGAAACCTTGTCCTGATCTGGACTCCAGTATGGCTGGAAGGAGAGAGACATGCTGATTTTCTTCCCCATGCTTGGTTCCCTCCAGCAGTTTTGTCACCTGTACGGTAGCTGCAACCAAATTGGTTTTGCTAGGTCAAGGCTTTCATGACTTCACGGGGGAAGTTGTAGTAAGTGGCTCAAGCCTTTTCAGATGCTGTTTGTCTTGGATTGCATATTTGTCAAGGTTGATGTGCTTTGTTTGTGGCCTCCGTGGTAAGCCTGCCTATTCATGTCGTGCAGAAGCGAGAACAGAAGAAAGAGCTGGGGCAGGTAAATGGATTGGTGGACAAATCTGGGAAAAGGACCACCTCCCCCACCAGTGACGCAGACCTGTTGGACAGGTCTAGCAGCAGCATCAGGGCTAATGCGCATGCCAGGATCTTGGAAAGGAGAGCAAGCCGGCCTGGCACTCCCACATCCAATGCCAGCACCGAGACCCCCAACTCAGAGCAGAATGATGTCGATGAGGACATAATTGACGTGGATGATGACTCTGCCATTGCAGAAATGGACTGTGGGCAGCCCCAGCTGAAGCGACCCTTTGAGCTTCTTATTGCTGCTGCCATGGAAAGGAACCCAACGCAGTTCCAGTTGCCGAATGAACTGACCTGCACCACAGCACTTCCAGGTGAGCAGGGGCTTGGCTGGTGTTGGTGAAGATGTCTGCAGCTGCCTCCTGCTGCCATCTTGCCTCTTTTTCCCCTTGACTCTGTGGTGGTTGTGGCTCCAGTGATGCTCGCTGGTGGAAGCAGAGGGTACAGACATACCCCTGGTCCTCCTCCAGCTGTCCAGCAGCAGGTGGCCTCTTTCAGATGTGAGCTGTGGGGACACTGGTGCCACACACTACACCTCCCTCAGCAGTTGGGATAGACACTTGCTGTTGTCACCTTAGTCTAGATCATCAGTCTGAAGAAAAAAAATCCCAGTTGTCAAAGCACTTGATTTTGACTTACAGTATGATAATCTGGTAATAAAGTAGTGACTTCGTGTATAGGATGTCACTGAAATGATTAGGTA
This sequence comes from Brachypteracias leptosomus, assembly GCA_013401335.1. Classification (NCBI taxonomy): domain Eukaryota; kingdom Metazoa; phylum Chordata; class Aves; order Coraciiformes; family Brachypteraciidae; genus Brachypteracias; species Brachypteracias leptosomus. The sequence continues at coordinate 231,664 of VYZX01008994.1, forward strand.
TAACATATACCTGCCTTCAGATACAGTCTCTATCACTTAAGGCTAGATTTAGTGGTTGATAAGGGTTCCTTGAGCAGCTCTTTGCCTTTTCTGTTTGCCTCTGCCCGAGATGATTATGTGTATCTACCAGAAAGCAAATCTCTGCTATGCGGGTAACCCAAAGCCTTTTAAAATTTACTTTCAGGTACTAGTAAGAGGAGGAGAAAGGAAGAAACCACAGGAAAGAATGTCAAGAAAGCACAACACGAGTTAGACCACAATGGTTTGGTTCCCTTGCCAGTGAAAGTCTGCTTCACGTGCAACAGGTACTTGACTCTTCCAGGGAAGCTGCTTGGTATAGCTGCAGCCTTCACAGGGGCAAAGTTCTTGCTGAAAAAAACACCTAGATGACCTGTTCCCTTTCCCATTCATTTTCATTACTTGCTTACAATCCTCTAAACAAACGGGGGAATAATCATCTTTGCTAAATAGCAGCTGTTTAACCATGACAAGTGTAGGTGTGGCTTCTGCAGCCCTGGGTGGCTGTGAAGAGTTTTAAAATGTAGCTTGAAGACATTGAGTCATCTTCAATATTTTTCTACTAAGAAAAATTCTAAAGTGATGGTGGTTTAGAAAACAGAGATATTTGTTTATGGTTTGTGAAGGAAGTATGTGAAGAGGTGACCTTTAGGAAACAGAAATCTACTGAGAGATGTAAGCCTAAGGCAAATAGTAAATCTGAAAACCAGTACAAAATACTGCTGGTTTTTATAGCGGCATAAAAAAATGCACAGATAAATCCCAATTCAAAATGTCAGTGAAAACAAAACCCTTTATTTCGGGAACTGAGCCAGAGTGAGTTTCTGGAAGTGGGCTGGAGACTCAGGTGGGCTTTTGTGGAAAAGAGCTGATGACTTTGTCACAGAGTGAAGATTTCTTCTAAAGCCTGGGAAATCAGATGTAGTAGCTTTCTGGAGTTTGAGACTTGTTCTGAGAACATCTTATTGAAGTAAACGTCCCAACTTCACACATGATTCATCTGAGGAAAATTTTAATAACCTAAATCTCAGGTTTCCTTTTGATCTCTGAATTTTGCTCTAAACAAAGCCACTCAGAACTAACACACAAGGTCAACTTGAAAAGTTGCTTGCGTGAATCTGACAGGTGCTTACAGCCTTCCAGCAACGATGTGTCTTCCTGTCAAAGGACCTCTTCTGCACCAAGAAACACTCACGTGCATGGACAAGGCCTTTTGCCTGGAGTGGGTCTTGCAGATATAGATCAAGTTACAAATCCGAAGCCTAATTTTAGGTGCAAGTAGCACAGTGGAGGGGATTTGGTGGGGAAAGAAAAGCTGAAGTGGTTTAGCTGAGCTCACCTGCCTCTTTGGTTTACTCTCTAATCTGTATGATCAATAAGATATGGCTCTCTCTTTGCAGGAGTTGCAGAGTGGCACCTCTAATTCAGTGTGATTATTGCCCACTCCTTTTCCACATGGATTGTCTGGAGCCACCGCTTACTGCCATGCCTCTGGGTAGATGGATGTGCCCAAATCACATAGAACATGTGGTGGTAAGCAGGACTATGATTGCAGTATGGTAACCGGATGCTGGAGTGGAACCTGGCAGGTCCATTAAAGGACAAAGTACAACAAATGTAAAACAGCTTCTGAGCTCTCATTGCTCCCTGTAACGCTTGTAAAGCTCCTGCTGCAAGCCACGCACTCTCCAAAGGAATATGATGCTGCTATCTGCAATAAAATGTAAAGATGGGGAAACTCCTTCCTGTAACTGAAGCTGACAGCTCAGATTGTGGCTCACTGACAGCTTGTCTAGTTTTCAGACTGGACTCCTTAAGATCTAGATGAGCTTCCAGAACTGGGATACAAAGCAGCACAGTGCTACAAATAGGGGAAGTAATTTTTTTTTGCATGCTTAACCCCCAAAAACTTTCATTCCAAGAGGGAGTTTTCATTTGTGGAAAAGCAGTATACTTGAGACTAAATACTCAGGAAACAGGGGGCTGGAACAAAGGGCCGGTGCCCAGACAAACTGCTTCTGAGAGCTTTGATGCTGCTTGGTAGGCCTCTAAATGCTTTTGTATTCATCTCCAGCAATGTGCCCTTTAAGAGAAATGGTTAGTGCTGCAGGAAACAAATAGGCTAAAACTGAGCTGGTGCTGTGCTGCCAGTGCTACGAGGCGTTATGAAAAGTCTTAGGGTACAGTAGAGTGACCTGCAGATCCCTAACTCCTGTGGCATTATCTGATCACCCAGCTGAACCAGAAGAACTTGACCCTGAGTAATCGGTGCCGAGTATTTGACCGGTTCCAAGACACCATATCTCAGCACGTTGTCAAAGTGGATTTCTTAAACCGAATCCATAAGAAACATCCTCCGAATCGCAGAGTTCTTCAATCAGTGAAGAGAAAAGGTTTGAAGGTATGTGTAAACAAGTAGGTGTTGGTGAAACTCCCTGTATTTCTATTCCACTTTGGAAGGGAAACCAGCACGCCCTGTAGAGATAGCCTCTTGGGGCAGGAGGAAGAGGGTGGGGTCTGTAGGAATGTGTTGGTGAGAGGTTTGGAAGTCAGCAGTTGGTTTTCACTACATGTAAGATTTAAGAAGCTCTTTTTCTGCCAACCATAAGGTTTCAGCTGTTACAAATAAGCCTTTAAATCTAGAAAGTGCAACACAAAACCTCCTGAGGGTGACTCTACAGTCGGAATTGGGGCTGCTGCATGTTCTGTGTTAAACCCCAAAGAGTATTTGCTGCCAGGGTGCCTGAAAAACGCCATACAGGTTTCCCTTCTTGGCCTTTTTTGCATGACTTCTTATATGCTGTAGCCACCACCTTGTGCTGAAGTCATGCCTGGCCTAATGAATAAAAGCTATTAATTTCAGCCTTTATTAATATTGAAGTACTCAGTCCTTGAAACTTCTAATGGATTATCTGCAGGGTTCCTTTGGGTCAGAAAGCAGCAAACACGAAGCGCGTAGTGCTGGTTAGGCACTTTAAATAGTCATTCTTGAGTAATTGTTCTCATGTGTGATCTTCTTTCTCTACAATGTAGGTTCCTGATGCTATAAAGTCCCAATACCGACTTCCACCCCCGTTACTCGCGCCTGCAGCAATTAGAGATGGCGAGCTGATCTGTAACGGGATCCCTGAGGAACCCTTGCAGAAGCACCTTTTGAACACTGAGCACTTAGCCAGCCAGACAGAACAACAGGAGGTAAATGAAGTCAAATGCTTGGACTCTGTGTTTGTAGTTGCTTTGGTACAAAGATCCTCTTCCATTTCAGTCCTGGCCAGAGTGGTTGTCTAGGAAACCAGTCTCCAAATCATGTCCGAAGGTGATAACTTGTCTTGTCTCTGACACCCTTGCTCCTTAAAGCTTCATTTTGGCTTTGCAGGTGAAATGTAAAACTCCTCGTGTGACACTTCAAGGAAGTGGTGAAATAGTCTTCTGGCCTTAAGGGTGGAGTCGAGGCCCTTCTGACTAGATGTCATTTTTATTTCCTGGCTGAGGGGCAATGCTTTCCACTTTGATTATGTAAGGCTGCTCTCCAGCACATTTATTTATATATTAACGTCACATTTCTGGGCTGGTTTTTATCACTGATAGAACTGGACTTTTAAATCAAGGTCAGAGGAGTGTTTAAACCTTGTGAGAAGTTTCTTGCCAGACTCCACAACGCAAGGGCACGTTGCTTTGCAGTCAGTGGTGCAGTTGAGTCCTTCTGTTAGCTCAGGCAGGGATCTTCTCTGTGGCAGGTGCACATCACCATGGAACTTAAAACTTCAAATACATCTTCTGGCCTTCCTCTACCTGGTGTAGAAGGAAGGGTGCTCTCCACCCCAGCCTTGGCAGGTCACTCCCTGTAGCGTTGAGGTAGATCAGCTTTTCTTTCCAGCGTGCTACAGAGTAAGTTGGAGGATTGTGTTTGGCTGGGAGCCCATATTAGTGAAAGATGCGTTTGTAGCTAGCTGAAGAGTTCCAACATTTAGCAAGTGAGGAGGAGGAAGAGTTTGGGGGTGAGGAAGTGCGTCTGCTGCCTTCTCCCTCCTTTCATCTCAGCTCCTCTGTACCATCCCCAGCACGGAAATAAACAGTACGTAATTTCGGTTGCGCTTTTGTACCTCTGGTCAAAATTTTCTCCTGATTCTAGATGAGCCTCAGAGCAGATGCTGTAGCTCCAGGCTGCATCCGAGGGGTCAGCAGCGCAGTGAGGCAGCTGCATTTCTGCGAGCTGGGTGGACGATGGAGTAACTGTTGAGGTTGGGAGCAGTGTCTGCCTGTGGAGCTAACCTGCGCTTTTCTCTTCCTCCCAGTGGCTCTGTAGTGTTGTTGCGCTCCAGTGCAGCATATTGAAACATTTATCTGCTAAGCAGATGACTTCGCTTTGGGACTCTGAACAAACAGAGAAGGCTGATATTAAGCCTGTTATTGTGGCAGACGGCTCACTCGCCAACCCTTACCAGGCAGCTGACAAGGCACCCACACCTTCCCTCTATTCCATGTCATCCTGCACCTCAGGGATTACCACCCAGAATTCCTTGAGCTCCTCGCAATCCCAGCAGACTTTGTCACAGGAAGATGTCAACTGCAGCTCTTGTATAGATAAACCCAAGAAGGTGTCTTCTTGCGGGACTTCCAACGGGCCGACGGCCGCTGACATTAAAGTGAACGGGCCTCATTTCTACGGCGTTTCATCGGAACCTCCAGCACAGTTGACTGACTCCCAGAGGCTAATGGGATCTGGTAACACAATACCTGTTTTGTCTCACCGGCAAACGTGGCCTCGGCCCCTCACGCCCCCAGCAACTTGTGGACTTCTGAATCACACCATTGGAACCATTGTCAAAACGGAGAACGTGGCGGGACCCGTTTCTTGTGCACAAAGGGGTTCAGCGCCGGTCACGAGTCTGCCTACGTCCATATCGAGCTCCTGTGCCAGCCTGGAGACCACCAGCACTTTGCAAAGAAAGAATGTGCAGACGCAGATAGGACCTCCGCTGACGGCAGACCTGCGATCTATGGGTTCCCCCCTGACCGCCACCAGGGCGCTCACCCCTCCCCAGGCCACAGGAGATGGGATCTCTGCTGTTGGGTCCACAAACAGATTCTGTTCACCAGCACCACCTTCAGGTATGTGCCAAACGGCCCCGGGGCTGGGAAGGGGTTCAGGCTCTGTGTTATCCCGAACCTCTAGCTCTATGGCCTTGTTTAACTGGGAGTTGGGGTTACTGTGGAGAGCTGGGAGAAGTTTCTCATGTCTCCTCTGTCTTGGATCCCTCCATGGGATGTGTTTTTGCTGGTTCCATGTACCTGAGAGGGGAAACTATCCTGAGAAGCAGGATAGTAGATCAGTTTAATTCTGGAAAGCAGGAGTAGTTTCAAATGAGAAGTCTTCAGCTGCACAGCCTGGATGTTGGGGAAATGAGGACTTGGGAAGCTCTGGTGTGTTCAGCTGGTCTGTTAATTCAGGGTGATTATAGGCTGAACAGACCATCTCTGTCCCAAATTGTACCCAGCCCCTTCCTGTTCAGTGCATATACCCATTGCTCAGTAAAAAAACACCAAGTCAAAGGTGTTGATAGCTGAAAGTCAGCATTGCTGCCCATAACTCAAATTTTGCTGGAGTAAGCTTTCACTTGAAGCATTCTCCTCCTCTTCCCTGTCCCCACACCAGCTCAATGTTCCAATCCTTTGTGCAGGTTGGGTTCAACGACAGAGCTGCCTGTCACTCCTCCTGCAGTTCTGGCTGCTCAGGGGCAGGCTTGTGTGGAGTGGTTCAATCTGGTGGTGGCAAGCAACAGAGGCCACATCTTTTTATTATTCTTTTTAAATGAGCAACTTCTGAGCTTCGCTTTGTGTTTGGAAGCAGTCCCCAGAGTACTTGGCCTTGTTGTTTATTGCTGAACAAACTCAAGTTACTCCGAGGCTGCTGGTTTGAGCGTGCCCTGCTTAGAAATGCAAGGCTGGGAGAAGTTTTGGTAGAGGAAATGAGTCCATGCTATAGAAAACTTGTGGTTTGAAGAGTGCTGCAAACCCTACATAATTTTGCAGTTACTTAAGATGTTAAATAATTGCTTTTGGTGCAAAGCTTGTGTTCTACAAAACATACATTAAAACATCGTTGTGATGCAGTGTAAATATTTAGATTTTCCATCTAACATGATGCAGATATATGTATATATATTTATGAGTCTTAAAGTGTGCAAATTTTGATGCTGAGTACAAAAAATACAAATCATCCATGACCTTTTTTAGCAGTAAATTTCAGGCATATAATCTAAGCAAACCAACTCAAGAAGATCTGCTTGCAACAATGCATTAAAAGGATTTTCTTTTCTGGCATTTGCCATTGCCTCTTTCAGCTGCGTGGTCACTGCCAAAGCAGTAGGATTTTATTTTGTAAATATTAAAATCTGCTTATGACTGTCACATTCTTACTGCACAGTGAAGCACACCCCAGACTTGAGAATCGTGCAGAAATAAAAATGAGGCAATTGTACTTTTTAGGCACGTTCAGACCTAGACGCTGCTTAACAAATGTCTCTGGGTTTAGTGAGCTCCTCAGGCTCCTGAGGACTTGGTGCTCATCTTTCCAGCCTCTGTAGGACATCACTTAAAGTCTGTCATTGCTGCTGGAGTAGGAGCTTAAATGTATAGATCCAGAATTCCTCCAACAAGTGGAGGGGAGCTGCTGGCTCAATGTCAGGCACACACTAGTCCCTCTGTGAGGGGAAAAAAGTTGATGGCTCCTAATTCAGGCCTTTTTCAAAGCATGACTATGAGCAAAATCAGTCATTCCCAGCAGCTTGGGAGCCAAGTGCAGCCCGAGGGCTGGGTGCATGTCTCACCAACGTCACAGTGACATATCTTCTCTGCACCATCTTTCTCTCTAGATGGTAAGGTCAGTCCCAGCACCTTATCCATAGGAAGCGCTTTAACTCTACCCTCATCACTCACTTCAAACTCTGCAGCTATGTTGGACCTCACCAGTTCCCTGAAAGCGTTTATGGATGGCGGTGAGTATTTATTATCAGTCTCTATTAGCCTCGTGTTTGCTTCCCTGGAGCATTCAGTCTCTGCTCAAGGAAAAGTTCCAGAGATAAAGAAGAGTTGCAGTCAGGTGAGCGTGGGGCTGGCTATACCTTACCTTGGATATGTCACATGCTTCCCTACTTGTTGTGTTGCCAAGGCAGCAAGGCCAATGAGGTGTTGCTGCCTGAAGCTTTTCTGGGGAACAATCACAAAGCTATTGCTCGGGCTGCTTTCCAAGTGGAATTCACATGCAGGAACCTGCAGCCCTGCCACGCTGTGGTGCTCACTGCAGAATCCAGAGCTCTTCCCAACGGGCGTGAGGTCCAGCAACAATAGATCTTGTAGGTGAGCAGCCACCTGAGTGGTGATGCTCTAGTGGGCCAGTTAATTTTCTGATTTATTTCTGCTTCTCTCAGTCTTCTCCTACACTGGCCTATTTATTTATTTATTTTTATTATTTTATTTTCCTTTTGTTGCATTTGGCAAGAAACACCAAATGTTGGCAGAGTGACTTCAGGAGGAGGAGATTGCTGAAGAGCAATCATCAGTAGTGTAGTGAAGCTGTTGCCAGAGACTTCTGCTACATCTGAAGAGCTGCCTTTCTGGCATTGCCAGTGTGACCCTCTTTTCTGGGGTGAACCCCAACTGCTCAACCTGCCCAGACCACCTCTGCTATCTGGAAAGGCTGTTAGAGCTCTACTTCTTCTGCTTGCCCTTTTAACTGTCGTTGAAGTGGAGAAGGCTCTTGGAAGAAGAGGTTCAAGAAAGCAGACCTCTGTAGGGCTTGACAAATATAAATACTTCAAAGCTCGTTAACTGTATTGTCTGAATTGCCCTGTTTGGTTTAATTGACCCTGCTATGAAAGCACATGACTCCAGAAGGAGCCTGTAGCAGCTACCAAGGTGGTGACGACTTTCCTCTGTAATGCAGGGTTAGACTAACTAGGTAATGGAGCTTCACAAGAAGGACCCAACCTGCTGCCCAAAGGGGTGTGATGTCCACCTCTGCAGACCTGTTGATTCTGAGCCAAACCAGCAGATTTTCAGCCTTAATCAGTCCTTGTTCCCCTAAACTTCTGCTTGCAGGTGGGACAGTTAAATCCACTGCAGCTCACGTTGCACCCTTTCCATGAATAACATACTAATTGCTTTTTGTTTATTAACAGAGATTGAGATAAATATGCTGGATGAGCAGCTGATCAAGTTTCTGGCCTTGCAGAGAATACATCAGCTCTTTCCTTCCAAAGCTCAGTCTCTAGCGAGCAGTGTCAGTTCCCATCAGCAATCTCCTGTGGGAAACCACATTGAAGGTAAGAGCAGCCCTAGAATAGTTGGGTTTTGTTGAGCCATAGCTTTTTGTCACTCCCTTGCTTGTTCATTGAAGATCTCTCTCCTCTTCTGGTATCTCTGATGCTGCCTTTCATGTTTCTTTCCTCTCATCCCCCTGCTCTAAATATTTACTGGCCAGAAACTCCTTCAGGTCCCTCTACTTAATTATTTACAAATTATAGCAATGGAAACACCTTCTGTAACTTCTGGTTTTTCACTGGAAATATTCTAGTGAAGTTGTGTTTTATGCATCTTAGAATTAGCAAGAGATGGGAAGGTTCAGCTGCTTTTGCTTCCCCCTCACCTTTGAGATGAACAAGAGAAATACATGAATTCCTGCTCTCTCTTTCTGGAGAAGCTGCTTGTGGGACAAGCTCACGAACAGGAGGAGCTGAGGCACAGAATATACCTGTGATGTTGTCATTGCCTGCTCAGAATGATGTCACTGTCAAGCTGAAACTGTAAATGCAAATGATGGAAAACAACTTGTGCTTCTGCAATCTCCAAATTCCTGAGCTCAGCATTGGCTTTGTTTATGGCCACTGGTATCTAACACCTAAAGCTGGAGGGTGAACACAGCTTCACGTTCCTCTGCATGGAGCCAGTCCATTTAATCTGCTTTCAAGCACTCACTGGACAGCCTTGTTATGGGAGCAGTTGTCTGCTCCCCCTCTGCTAGGCCTGGGGGTAAATACCCCAGATAAGATCTTTGGAAGTCTGCTAGCAGTCCAGAACCTTCTTCTGAGACTCCCATGCCTGTAGCATCATAGCATTCTCAGAATGCTTTGTCAATCTTCTTTTGAACCCTGCTGTAGGACACACCACCAGGCTGTGATATGAGCTGCTTTCCTGTGCTGCTCTAACAGGCAAGTTCTGGAAATTCTTCAGCAGTCTGCTTTTCAAAAGGCAGATTGGTGCTGCCTTAACCCATCGCCCTTTTTGGGCAGGAAGGATGCATCCAGCTGACTGTTTAGCGTTGCTGATGAAATCTGAGATCCAAATCCTTTAATGAGCCCAGCAGAGCCAGAGAGATGAAAGGACTTGTGTGGGGCAGCTGGGCAGAGGTTGGAACCTGCACATTTCAGCTGCATCAAGTGCTGCAGGTCCAGTGATGCTGCTCAGCGTGGCCAATGCTCTTGACGTGGGTGTCTCTGCAAACAATCTCATAATCCTCATGTTCTGCTCTTTGATTTCCCACTCTTGGTGTGAAACAAGATGGTCATGGAGATGTAATATCAGGAGAGGCCTAAACTCTGTGCATGTAGGGGGCTTATCTCCAAAAGACAGCTGCTGAAATCCTGGCTAGACCTGTGTGGTCCTGAGGTTGATATCTGTTCCACAGGAGGTGGTTTTCTGTCTGGTTAATGTGTGGTTTGCACTTGGCTGCCAGGGAGCTGCTCTGGAGGCTCAACCCTGGAACAGCCCTTGTAGGGACTTGCCTGAGGGTGAAGGATCCACTCATCACTCATCCTGTCCTGGGAGCTGGGTTTGTTCCTGGACAAGCCCTGTTCAACCCGTGTGTTTTTCCTGCAGCTTCACTAGAAGTGAAACGGCAGCTGTTGAGTAGGTGACATTCAGCAGCACCAATTTTTTTTAAGTGATGCTTTGACAACAAGACCCAGCTCTTTGATTACCTAAAGTGGGAGAGGTTAAGAAAGAAGCTGGTAGCAGGAGGCTTGTGTTTTCCTCAGTGTGGCTCCATTGTGACATTCCCCCAGTTGCATGGCTTGTGTGGGTTACTGGAGAGAGCAATTTTCTCTGATGACTGGCAAAAAGATATTCAATGTACAAACATTCCTAGAGGGTTGGGAACTGGAGTTTGGGCCCAAGCTGACTTCATCCTCTGTGTAGGACCTGTGCTTTCAGTAGAGCTCAGCACTGGGGGCACTGGGGTCAAGCAGCCTTGGTAGCTGATAACATTGTTGAAGTGATTTCTTTTTCTCTTGCAGCGCAAAGAAAGGAAGTGCAAGCCCGGGCAGTGTTCTATCCTCTGATGGGCTTAGGGGGTGCAGTCAATATGTGCTATCGAACCCTCTACATTGGGACAGGTGAGTGTTTTTTTTCCTGCACTGACCTCTCAGGATCGGGGTGGTTCTCCCTGACCCTCCTTGAGTGTTTGCCAAGTGGGTGTTGAAGAAAACAGACCCGTTGTGGCAGCTTTTCTGGGATTCTTTGCTACCAAGAAATATGGAAGTTCCACGTCCACTTGAGTCTTTGTGGGGTTGCATCTTTGTAACCTGGATGGTATCACAGAATCCCAGCATGGTGGGGTTGGAAGGGACCTCTGGAGATCATCTGGTCCAACCCCCCTGCTCCAGAAGGTCACCCAGAGCAGGTTGCCCAGGATCATGTCCAGGTGGATTTGGAATCTCTCCAGAGAAGGAGGCTCCACAACCTCTCTGGGCAGCCTGGGCCAGGCTTCAACACCCTCACACCAAAGACATTTCTTCTGTTCAGATGGAACCTCTTGGGTTCCAGTTGGTGCCCATTAAATCCAAATGAGCAGACTGGTTGCCCTGGAGATTTAATGCCTGACTGATGGAGAGGAGAGTTAAGGTTTCCTTGCAGGTTTCATTTCTTTCTGCTTAGATTCTTCAGGCTCTTTGGATAGACCCAGTAACTGTGAAATGCTCTTCAACCTTCATGGAGCTGCTCTCCTTCCCTTCCCCCACTGAAACTTTGTTTGGTGGCTTATCACAGCATTATTCATGCAGTCCTGGGAGTGGGGACAAAGGCAGTTGCTCCCCTGTTGTTTTGCTAATTGAAGTTTAATTCTGTCTGTTGTTCTCCGCTCCCTGAACTGAACTGAGGGTGTTTTGTCCTCCCCGTTGACAGGAGCTGATATGGATGTGTGCCTTACAAGCTATGGTCACTGTAACTATGTGTCTGGCAAACACGCCTGCATATTCTACGATGAGGTGAGTGCCTGAATGTTGGGGGTTTTCTTATTATTTTTATTGTTTGGCATGCATGGCAGTGGGAGCTGGAGATGCAGGCAGCAGGTTGTCTTTGTGTGGTGCTCCTTTGTGGACTACAAAGTAAGATCCAGGGCTGTGAATGGTTTCACTCCAGTGGAGGCTGCGTCAGCGTTTTCTGTCAAACCCTTTTCTGAAGCCCGGGGCTCTGCCAGCGTGATTTCTCTGAGCTAACTGCTTGGGGACAAAGACTGACCACAAGTAAGCACTGTCACCGCTGGTGTCCAGGGAAAGAGAAAGTCACAGAAACGGTTCAATACTTTGTGATCCAGCTGCGTTGTTAATAAAAGCCAAATTTTACATGTCGACATCGAACCTCCGCTGGAAGGGAACAGGGAACTGCTCTGAGTCTCTTGCTGTCAGGGGTGGTGATGGTGCAAAGTGCTCATGGCATCTGCAGTGCTCTGTATAAATTATGTATTTCACTGACATTTCACTTAAGCTCTCTGCATAAACCAAGGTCTACAGTTGCTCCTTAACTACAGTCCAGAGATTAGTTTGTTCTTGAAGTAAATAGGCTGGCAGGTCTGGCAATAGAAGCGCTGCTGGAGATGTCTCTTAGTATGGACACGGTCTTTGAAGCAAGATAGAGTCTTTTATATCACCATTTGTCAACCAACTACTGAGAGGGATTCAGGATTAACCCACAGCTGGCTTTAGCCATTCCTCCAGTGCACTACAAGCCACAGAACACAATCAGTAATGGGATCCAGGCCTTAAATCTGTGTTGGAGCACCACCTCACAGTGGCAGTCCTAAACAGGCTCTAGGCACTGAACCTCTTCCCTACTCCAGCAGTTCTCTGTGGCAGGGATTGCTCCAGAGGGAGAGTTCCCCTCCTTAGCTCTGCTGCTGGCCACCAGCAGCTCGTGCTTGGCCTTGATCTCTGCAGTCTGGCAGGTTACTTGAAAACTTAACTCCCTTGTGCATGGGGAGTTTTTCTGTAGTCCCTGGGGGACAAGGTCTTCAGCCCTCAGATGATTCCTGTGAGCTAACCTGAAATCTCCCCTGCTCTGTCAACATCCTCTGCAAAGCTCACTTGAGCGTGGTGCTGTTTGTGTAATGCTCTGTGTCACGGTAACGTCTCCTGGCATCTCAGCTTTTGCAAAAGGTCTGTAAATCCCAGACTGTCTGGATCTTGCAGCTGCTGCAGCACACTGGCATCCCTCTTACCATCTTCTGTCTGCTCCCCAAAGCACCTCCCTTCCCTGCTAGGCACAGGTCTTGGGCCAAGTTTGCCTCTTAAAACGGCGTGTTCACTTCGTGAGAATCACCTGGATTCCCTCTTTCCAAAAGATCTCTCAGTCCAAGTCCATGAGTAGGTAAAACCCACTTCTCTTCAGAGCTGTGGCTCTCCTTCCCAGCTGGGAAACAGCTCTTGCTGGACTGGTGACTGTTCTATGAGCATGAGTCATGCACAAGGGTCGGGTTGGTGGCCTCTGAAGCCAGAGTGTGTTTAACTGCTTTTATTTAACCATCAGCAGTGGTGGGGAGAGAGGGGTTGTGATTCACTGCTCCACAGTGGTGTATGGGTAGAACCCCTTCTGACTTGATGTCTCCATTCCTTCCTCTTTCCTGTTTTTTCAGAATACAAAACATTACGAGCTGTTGAACTACAGTGAGCACGGGACGACTGTGGACAACGTTCTGTATTCGTGTGACTTCTCGGAGAAGATGACGCCCACTCCTCCCAGCAGTATTGTTGCCAAAGTGCAGAGTGTGATAAGTGAGTGTTGAGACATCCCAGGGAGCTGTTCCAGGGGGACCAGGGCGGGTGCAAATCGATTCCTGGTGGGTGCCCATTGTTGTGTGCAGTGGCTGGTGCCCCTCCTGCAAAAGGGGAGCTGCTCCAGGGGCCTCAGCCTGGGTTGCCCAGGGCCTGGGGAGTGCCTCAGCCTGGAGTGCTCCACTGTTAACCCTGCTCCTGCCTCCAGTGCTGGAGTTAACCCAGCTCCAGGTCCCTGGCTGATGAACTCTGGTTCAGAGCTGGACCAAAGGGTTTCCCCATGTGTGTCCTCCCCTCCCAGGCTGTGGTACAGGCATCCCATCCCTGCGTGCAATCACTCCTGCTCTCCACCTGATCAGCTTCTGCTTTTTTTGGCTGCCAAAATAGATCTGTAAATGCCTCTACCTTCCTGTTTCCCTTCCATCATCCTCATGGCAGGATGATCTTACCCCTGAGGCACCTCAGCAGCAGCCCCTGTTGATGACAACAAGCTGCCACTGGCCTGCCCAAGTCTCACTCTTTTCTTCTCTTTCCCAGAACGACATAAAAGCAGAAAACAAGAAGAGGAGCCGCATGAAGAAGCCGCTGTGATGAATTCACAGGCACAAGGGCAGCACCGTAAACCCTGTAACTGCAAAGCCAGCAGCTCCAGCTTAATAGGGGGCAGTGGGGCTGGCTGGGAGGGCACAGCCCTGCTCCACCACGGCAGTTACATCAAGCTGGGCTGCCTGCAGTTCGTTTTCAGCATTACCGAATTTGCGACCAAACAGCCCAAGGGGGACACTGCCTTAGTACAAGACATGGACTTGGAGGAGAAGCTTTCTCTGAAACCCCACCAGGTGCCCGTGCTGCGGTCCAACTCAGTTCCCTAGGAATTTTTAGGAAGAGAGCTTTTGGAGTAAGGAAAAAATAAAACAAAACACCCTCAAGACTCTTGCAATGCAAAAATGTACAAACCGAGGTGGGATTTTTTTCTGTGTCGGCCCAGAGACTGTTCACACGCCGTTTGCATGAAATGAAGAACGTTTAAACTTTTTTTAATTTTTCTTTTTTGCTCAAGTTTTAGGGGCATTTGCACATATATTTGTACTATACATTTCATTTTAAAAGGAAAAACTGCAGTGAGAGCAGGACGTGTCAGCGCGAGGGGCGACCGCTGTCTGACTCGAGGACTCTCCCTGACAGATAGTTCCCATGCAGTTGTAAAATAATCAGAAACTTGTTCTATTTTGTGCCAGTGACAATAGTTTTATATTAAAAGAGAAATACAGTTTTCATACAGCAAATCTATACAATATCATTGTTTTATTTAATGTAAAGAAGCGCTCTTCTTCCCACAGTTATTTTTTTTTGTTTTGTTCCCATCCCTCCCTGCTATGGTTGCACTACAAGTAGCTACTGTGTATTATGGGCAGTGAGAAACGAGTTCTTTTCCTGGTGTCCATCCTATTTTTATTTCAAATAAGGAAAAGTGTTGGATTCTGTGTAAATACATCAGTGATGGCATTTTTCAATGTTTTAAAGCTGTGTACAGTGCTACATGTGGTATGACGTTCCTCAAATTGTCTATTGTAGCAGATCGTTTGTCGTAACCTGTCTGTCTCTTTTGTTTATAAGCCACCTCCCCGCAGCAGAACAGCTAGTTCCACTGTACATAGTAATTGTAACGTTTTAGACTTTACAGAAACTTTCCTGTATTCTGTATATAAAAAAAAAATACTTCACATTCTGTTTTCTGACTGTCTGTCTTCACTCCTTGTCACCACAACCTGGAGCTTCCCCAGCGTGTCTCGCTGCAGAAGAGGAGCCTGAGCTGTGCTGGGCGGAGGCAGCTCCGTGTCCTGTGTAGGGATGTGGGAGAAGAGTGAGGGTTGGAAGGGACCTCTGGAGATCATCTTATCCAACCCAGAACAGGGTGCCCAGGATCATGTCCAGGCACCTTTGGAATCTTTCCAGAGAGGGAAACTCCAAAACCTCTCAGGGCAGCCTGGGCCAGGCTCCAACACTCTCATAGACATTTCTTCTTTTCAGATGAAACCTCCTCCCCATTGCCCCTTGTCCTGTTACTGGCAAGAGTCTGGCCCCATCCTCTTGACCTCAACCCTTCAGATATTTAGAAACGTTGATCACATCCCCTCTCAGCCTTCTCCACACTGAACAGCCCCAGGGCTCTCAGCCTTTCCTTGTCAGAGATGCTCCAGTCCCCATACAGGGAACGCTGGTGGTCCAGAATGAGGAGTTGCAGGTGTTAGCATCACAGAATGGTTTGGGTTGGAAGGGACCTTTAAAGCTCATCAAGTCCAGCCCCCCCTGCAGTGATCAGGGACACCTGCAGCTAGAGCAGCTCCAATCTAACCTTGGATGTTTGCAGGGGTGGCGCATCTGGGCAGGAGAGGCGGGGACTGGGTGTAGGGGTGACCGTGCACCCCTCTCCCTTCGGGCATCCCCTCCGGGTGCCCGGGGCCGGCAGCAAGTGCAGGAGCCAGCGCTCGCCGGCGCCTCGTCCTCTCCCGGTGTCTCCGCTCCGCCCTGGGGCCACGGATCCATCTTGCCCGCAGACAAAGGCCCGGGCAGCCCGCTCCGCCCCGTGCCAATAACCCCGGTTGCGAAAGCCGCGGCCCCTTTGCCCCCGGTCCCTCCTCCCGCCCCCGGGAGGCGGGGGCCGGGGCGGGGCGCGGCGGCGCCGGTGCCGGCGGCTGGATGGGGTGGGTGCTGCTGGGAGTGGGGCTGCTCCTGGCCCTCTACACGCTGCTCCGCCACGGGCTGCGCCGGGCCCCGCCGCCCCCAGCCCGCCCCGACCTCCGCGGCCGCACCGCCATCGTCACCGGTGAGCGCCGGGCACAGCGGCCCCGGTACGGCCCGGCCCGGCCCCCGCGCTCACCCGCTCCGCTTCTCTCCGCAGGGGGAAGCGGCGGCATCGGGGCGGCCACGGCGCTGGAGCTGGCCCGGTGCGGGGCCCGAGTCATCCTGGCCACCCGCAGCGTCCCGCGGGGGGAGGCCGCTGCCAGCCGCATCCGCACGGTGAGCACCGGAACACCCGGGATCCCGGGACACCCTCGGGGAACCACCCAGCACACCCCCGGGAACCTCCATGGGGCATTTCTGGGCATTATATGGGCACACACTCCCCCCCCCAGGACACCCCTATGGGTACCCGATGGCACTCCCCCACCTCTAGCATCCTAAGCACATCCCTGGGCACTCCTGTGAGACATCCCTGGGCATCACATGGGCACCCCTAGGATACTCCCAAGGGCATGCCCAGGATACCCCCCATGGGATATTCCTGGGCATTGTGTGGGCACCTCTAGGAGACACCCATGGCACATGGCTCACCCCAGGGACATCCCCAAGCCACCCCGAGGCACAGACACCCTGAACCAGCCCAGGCATGGGGCACCCCCACTCCTAACAATGCAGCCCCAGGGCACCCTGCAGCCCTTCTCACCCTGAGCCAGCTCCAACCCCCAGAGCATCTCCCCTACCCCTGGTAGGATCCAGCTCCCACGTTGGGCAGGATGCCCCCCACTCGGCCCTGCCCCAGGCTTCACTGTGCCCACAGGAGACGGGGAACCAGGAGGTGCGGTTCATGCAGCTGGACCTGGCCAGCCTGCGCTCGGTCCGAGCCTTCGCCACCACCTTCCTGCACCAGGAGCCCCACCTGCACCTGCTCATCAACAACGCAGGTGAGCACTGGGACACTCCCCACCCACCCAGTCCCCCCTTCCACCCCTGTAGCACCCATGGTGGGCTACCATTGTCTCCTTCACAGGGGTGAGCGCTGGAGGCACGACAGAAGATGGCTTCAGCCTCCCCTTCCAGGTGAACCACCTGGGCCATTTTCTGCTCACCCAGCTGCTGCTGGAGCGGCTGCGGAGCTGTGGACCCAGCCGTGTGGTCATCGTCGCCTCCAGCGCCCACTGCGCCGGCCGCCTGCACCTCGACACCCTGGGCCACCCACCTCCTGGGCCGTTCTCCACCTTCCAGGACTACTGTGACAGCAAGCTGGCCAACCTGCTGCACGCCCGTGAGCTGGCCACACGGCTGCAGGGCACCCAGGTGACGTGCTACGCCGTGCACCCAGGTAGGGATCCAGAGCTGGGGGTGGTGGGACAGGGTGGGCTCGCTGCCAGCATTGGCGTGGGGTGTTCTTTGCATGGGGTGTCGTTTTGTGTAGGGTGTCCTCTGCGTGGTGTGACCTTTGCGCCATGTCCCTTTCTACAGGGCACTTCTTGGCAAGAAATGTCCATTTGTACAGTATGTCCCTTTGGGTGTCACCACCCCTCTGTGCAGCATCCCAGGGCATGGTGTGTCCCTTGATGCTGAGGGGACTGGTGCGTCTACTGTGATGGGGAAAGGCTGGGGGACCTGGGGCTGTTTAGCCTGGAGAAGACTGAGAGGGGATCTGATCAATGCTGATCAAGAGCTAAAGGGATGGGGCAAGAGGATGGGGCCAGTCTCTTGTCAGCGGAGCCCAGCGACAGGACAAGGGGCAACGGGCACCAGCTGGAACCCAGGCGGTTCATTCTGAACAGGAGGAAAAAATTATTTGGTGTGAGGGTGTCCAAGCCTAGCCCAGGCTGCCCAGAGAGGTTGCGAAGTCTCCTTCTCTGGAGAGATTCCAAAGGGGCCTGGACACAATCCTGGGTGAGCTGCTGGAGCAGGGAGGTTGGATCAGATGATCTCCAACCCCACCTTGCTGGGATTCTGTGTGACTCTGTGATTCTTTACATGGCATCCCTGTGCACAGCGCGTCCCTTTGCCCCACACCCCCTTGCACAGAGCATCCTCCTTGCACAGAGGGACACAACAGGAGCCATGTGGTGACACGGCCGCTTCCCTTCTCCACAGGGTTCATCAACACGGAGCTGTTCCGCCACGCGCCGCTCTGGCTGAAGCCTCTGCTCCTGCCCCTGGCCTGGCTCTTCTTCTGCGACGCAGCCGAGGGTGCCCAGACCTCCCTGCACTGTGCTACACACGAGGACCTCGAGCGCTTCAGCGGCCGGTACTTTGCTGACTGTCACCTCCAGGAGCCGTGGCCACCAGCCCGCGATGACCGGCTGGCCCGGGCGCTCTGGGAGGCCAGCGAGAGGCTGGTGGGGCTGGGGGAGCCCCCGGGGAGGCCCTCCCCAGACCCTGCTGCTGTGGTGAAATAAATGTGAGGGAACCATCAGGACAGAGCAGAAGTAGGGAGGTGATTGTCCCCCCTGTGCTCAGCACTGGTGAGGCCACACCTTCAGTGTTGTGTCCAGTTTGGGGGACACCTCAATATAAGAGAGAGATCGAGGTGCTGGAGCGAGTGCAGAGGAGGGCAAGGAAGCTGGTGAAGAGGCTGGAGAATAAATCTTATGAAGAGAAATTGAAGAGGATCCCAAGACTGTTTAGTTTGAGGAAGAGGAGGCTGAGGGGAGACCTCATCACTCTCTACAACTACCTGAAAGGACATTGTGGAGAGGTTGGTGCTGGTCTCTTCTCACAGGTAGTTAGCAATAGAACAAGGGGGAATGGTTTCAAGCTGCAACAGGGGAGGTTTAGACTGGACATGAGGAAGAAGTTCTTTACTGACAGAGTGGTCAGACACTGGAACTGGCTGCCCAGGGAGGTGGAGTCACCACCCCTGGAGGGGTTTAAGGGTGGTTTAGATGTGGTGTTGGGGGAGATGGTTTAGGGGAGAGCTTCGCAGAGTAGGGTTGATGGGTGGACTTGATCCGAAGTGTCAGTTCCAACCTCAATGATTCTATGATTCTACGAATGGCGCCATCAGCTCCTGCGCCAGGAGGGCACAAATGGAGGTGCCCAAGGATGGACCGAGCACACTTATTTACACACTGCAGTGCACACACCCCTCCTTGCACACTCACTGCACACGCTGCAGCGCACCTACCCCCCCCCTTCCACACTGCAGCACGTGCACATCCCTCTCCTTGCACACTCACCTGCGTAGTGCACACACGTCCTGCCTTGCACATGCTCCAGTGCACACACACCTACCTCCTTGCACACCCATGCGTGAGCTGCAGTGCACCCCCTCCTTGCACACTCACTGCACGTGCAGCAGTGCACACACCCCCACCTTGCACACCCATGCACATGCTGTAGTGCACCCGCTCCTTGCATACTCATCCACATGCTGTAGTGGACACACACCCCCCTTGCACACCCAAGCACATGCTGCAGTGCACCCCCTATTGCACACCTGTGCATGTGCTGCAGTGCAAC
>VYZX01008994.1:251295-273651 GCA_013401335.1 Brachypteracias leptosomus
GGGGGGCCCCGGTGGGAAGTGTGGGGGTCCTGCCTCTGAGGGGACTCTGAGGAGCTCAAGGGGTCCTTGTCATGGGATCTGGTGTTGGGGAGGGGGGTGTCCCAGTGCTGAAGGGGCTCTGGGATAGTGAGAGGGGACACTGGGTGGTGCTCTGGGGGGGGTGTCCCTGTTGTGGAGGAGCTCTAGGGAGGGTCCCTGCTGTGAGAGGACCCATATAGGTGGTGGGAATGGGAGGCCCTGCCTACAGGGGCATGTGGGATCTTTGGGGGTGCCTGCTGCAGGGTGCCCTGTGATTTGGAGGGAGGAGATCCCTTGGGATGTTGTGGGGGGAGGTCCTTCCTTGAGGCGGGTGCTGGGAGGGTCCCTGTCATGAGGGGGGTATCCTGTTGTGGGTGGGGACTGGGGTGCTGGGGGGTGTCCCTGCCAAGAGGGTACCCTGAGGTGGTGGGAATGGACCCCAGGGTGGGGTCGTGGTGCCAGAAGCACACCCTGGTCCTGCTGCTGCTTTCAGATGATGTCAGGCAGTGGCACCACCAAGGCTGCCAGGCTCTGGGCTGCTGCCAGCAGTCCTTGGCTTGGATTACCAAGAATCCGTCGTGTTCCTGGGGGGCAGGTTGGCTTTGCTGGGGAGGGGGAGCCGGGTGTGAGCATCACATTGGGGCAGAGAGAGCAGCTTGAGGCAGGGCACCACGAGGTGCCCTTCTCATCCATCATATCCTACTGCTGCTCTGCTACTAGCACATCTCCTGGCCTCTCAGTGATGCTGGGTGCAGTTGATGCCCAGTTTGCTCTTCAGGGAAGCTGGTTGTTTAGGTTAGGATTAAATAANCCCCCATCCACCCACACCCACCCTTGCACACGCGCACGCGCCTCCCGCCTTGCACACCCACCGCGCGCGCGCCCCCCATGTTCCCGCGCGCGCCGACACGCGGCACCCAACATGGCGGCGGCGGCGGTGGCGCGGCCNCGGCTCCGACCTTCCCAAGATGGCCGCGCCCGCGGCGTACGGTTCGCGCTGGGGCGGGGCCGAGCGGCGCAAGGGGTTGTGGGAACGAGGCGGCGGCGGGCGTTAGGCGGGAGCTGTTGTGGGCACCATGGGGAACTGCCACACGGTGGGGCCCAACGAGGCGCTGGTGGTGTCAGGTACGGCCCGAGCTGCGGGGGGGGGGTATCCTGTTGTGGGTGGGGGCTGGGGTGCTGGGGGGTGTCCCTGCCAAGAGGGTACCCTGAGGTGGTGGGAATGGACCCCAGGGTGGGGTCGTGGTGCCAGAAGCACACCCTGGTCCTGCTGCTGCTTTCAGATGATGTCAGGCAGTGGCACCACCAAGGCTGCCAGGCTCTGGGCTGCTGCCAGCAGTCCTTGGCTTGGATTACCAAGAATCCGTCGTGTTCCTGGGGGGCAGGTTGGCTTTGCTGGGGAGGGGGAGCCGGGTGTGAGCATCACATTGGGGCAGAGAGAGCAGCTTGAGGCAGGGCACCACGAGGTGCCCTTCTCATCCATCATATCCTACTGCTGCTCTGCTACTAGCACATCTCCTGGCCTCTCAGTGATGCTGGGTGCAGTTGATGCCCAGTTTGCTCTTCAGGGAAGCTGGTTGTTTAGGTTAGGATTAAATAAACCAGCAGGGAAATCTCTTGTGCCTGATTCAACCTGTAGCTGCTCCAACGCTCTGCCGAAGCTCCGGGCTGTGTGTGGACAGGATGGTCAATAATTAACAACTTAATTACCATTAGGTAATGTAAGGGCTTGCTGCGAGGGCTGGTTACTCTGCTGTCATGTGACAGGCTGGGGCCATACCTGAGGCAATAACCAAGTTAATTACAGATGTTTGAAGTCTTGATCACGTTGCATCCTTTCTGTCAATACTGGGCTAGTCTTGTGGCAAGTGCTGTGAGGCTCAGGCCTAAATTCATCTGGGAGAAAATGTCTGTGTGGGGGTCCTGGCTCTGAGGGGACTCTGAGGAGTTCAAGGGGTGTCGAGGGTGTGCTCTGACTGCAGCTCTGCCATGCACGTGAAACTGTTGTGTTGGTTTTGGAGCCCAAGCCTCCTGTGGGCTGCAGCACTTGTTTCTTGCTTGTGTGCTATCAGTTCATCTCTCTGGGATAACAGACCTGTTAAGGGAATTACTGAGGAGATGTCAGAAGCAGGCTGCAGATTTGGAAACAAACACGCCCTTTGCAGCAACAGGAGTTACAAGCTGCACCCTCCAGCTGCATTTCTTGCAGTTTTCCTGCTCTTCTGCACATCCCTGCAGTTCCCAGCTGGGGTCTACAGCTGGTGCTGCTCTTCCCTCCAGAGAGACCCCCACCAAAATCAGTGGAGGGGTGGGGAAGCCATGCTCCAGGTGTGCCCAGCTGCTCTTCTACTCTCAGAAGCTTGATTTTGCTTCTCTTCACCTCTGAAGTTTACAAAATGTGGCTTGTGGGATGAGCCAGCAGGAATTTGTGGCATCCTCTTGCAGTTCCAAGCGTGACGCTTTCCCACAGCCGCGAGCCGAGGACGCTCCTCGTGGAGCCAAGTTCTGGGGAGGGAGCACAAATCACAGCAGGCTCTGCCAGCCACAGCTGGGGTCGGCGCTGCCACCAGACGTGGGTTTGCTCTGCTGCTGCCCAAACACTTGCTGTCTCCTGAGAGCACCGGCTCTGAGCTCCAGGGGCAGCCCAAGAGGCTGTGGGGGTTCTGCAGCTGCTCCGTGCTTACGTGGAGGGTGGATGCCAGAGCATTAGCAGGAGGCATGTAACTACAAGCAGTTATAGTTCCAGGAACTTGAGCTGTGTCTCTCTGGGGCAAAGCAGAGAGGCCCTTGGGAGGCAGCATTTATTTGGGTGATATTAGGTTGGGTTTGGGGAGGGAGGGTGAAGGGATGCAAGCAATATTAAAAGCAGGCTTTTGGCTTGTGGTCTGGAATTGTCAGACAATTGTTATTTGAAAGACTTTGTGGGAAGGCCCCTCCTGAATCATGAAGCTAATCAAAAGTTTTCTTTATTGTTAATTTAGCCTGTGCCCCTTGAAGGATGTTCAGTCACATGCCTCCCCTGGCATGTGGGGTTGTTTTTGAGGAGCAGTGTTCCTTCTTTTCACTTTCTTGTGAGGCACTTGGGTTCCTCCAGTGCTCAAGGAGCAGCCAGTTGTGTCTTGGGAACCTCTGTGTGTGCAGGAGCTTCGTAGCCTTATTTGGGAAGCTGCTTCCCAGGCATGGATCAGCATTCCCAGTGACACTCACATCCTTCCTCTCTGTTGAGCAACACAATCTCCTTCTAAGAAACTGCACTTGGTTCACCAGTCTGTGTGAAATGTGGAGCCCAGGCATTGTAAGAATGCTCCACGAAGCCCTGCAGAGGTGATGGTGGTCTCTCTGGAATGTGATCTAACTTTGCTGGAGGGTAGTGGAGCTGTGAACTTTGGTGCTGAGGAGGCTTTGGCAGGAGCTACTCGAGTTTTCAGGGAGATACACAAAGTACCTGTTCATCCTGATATCCCAGTGTTCCCACCAGCTAAATAGGTTGTCTTGGATGTGTGATGCTGGTTTGGGGTTCCAGTCTGGTTGAATGCAGCTTTTGTGGCTGAGCATTGATCTGCTATTTTGGACTACAGCACTATAATAATAAGGAGATGTCATTTATAATGCCCACATTCCTCTTATGGTTACTGTAAGTAAATAACATTGCCTGAATCTCTCAGGTTGGGGCTGTGGAGGGCTGCAGGGTGGCACCAAGCAGCAGTGGTCCAGAGGAGCTTCGAGGTGAGCATATGGGGATAGGGAGAAGGGAAGATTGGCACAGCCCACCCTGTTTCTGGGTCAGAGCTTGGTGAAATGAGGCTGGGAAAGGAGGAAGAACAAGTGGGGGCAGTTGCAGGTCAGTCAACTGAGCTTTATTTTTAGGAGAACACTGAAACAAATAGGCTTATAAAGGCCCAGAAAAAAACCAACTACACACTTGCTGAATATGAGACTGCTCTCTCAGGGGGGCTGGCACTGGGGAGGAGGAGAAGCAGCAGATATTACACACTCTGCCTTTACTAAGGCTTCTTAGACTCATAATTTCTCAGAAGTCAGCTTGAGAGATACACTCCAGCCCAGTTCCTCACACTTTACTTCAGTGCAGCACCCTTTGGAGCTCCTCGGAGTGAAGGAAGAGCTGGCAGTTAACTCCAGTTTGGTGTAAACATTTCCTGCCCCACCCCAGCAGTCAGTGGTTAACCCTTCCAGAGCCTCTCTAAACTCTCCCATCCTCTTCCTGTGTCCTTCTCAATCAGTCCTGCAAGAGAAACTGGTCGTGATTTTGAGCTGTGTTGTTTTTATGGTACTTCCCTAAGTTTTGAAAGCCTGAAATAACAGCTTCTTGAGGCTCTGTGAGCTCTTCCTGCAAGAGGTCTGTGGACCCCAGTGCAAGGGGGAGTGGGTTTCTCAGATACTATAAGATTGATATGAAATGGAAAACCATTGACAGTGGTTCACTGTCCAGCTGAAAGGATTTATCAAGGAAGTTCCTTGTTTTGGCTTGGATAAGGATTTGAGGATGTGCTTATTGAACTTGAAGTCAGTGCAGAGCTGGGAATGGGTTTGAGAGCTTTGAAGAGCTGGATTAGAATCAAAAGGAACTTGACAGATTGATCGAATATGATGTGGTTCAATAAGGAGAAACAGAGCTCCACTTAGGTGAGAAGAGTCGATTGCATGAAAATGGAGTGGCAGGAGATGGTCCAGACTGTGTCCATGGTGAGCAGCCTTGTGGTGGGGCTGGGGGCATCAGGGTCACCCAGCTCCAGGCCTACATGAGCTGTTTAACTATAATTCCTGTTCAGCAGCCTCAAAAGGCAGCTTGTGCAGCTCCTCTGTGATGTTTCCTTCTCAGGAGGTGGTTCTTCAGCTTTTTGCAGGTGCAGGAGCTCAAGGTTTCCCATGTCAGGTGCTTGTTAAATCTCCCAAGACCTGCAAAATTCTTCTTCAGAAAGCAGAGCAGGAGAAAGAGGTGGACAGAAGAGCCTTGGGACTTTCCTTTTGATTTCAAGGGAAATTCTCAGGTAGTATCTTGTGTAACTTCATTGTGTTTTGTCTTCTCTGGGTTTCTGTTTACAAGATGAGTTAAACTAAACCTATGTTCTTAAACTCACTCTATAGCATTGATCCTCATAGCTCAGAACAAGTCATTTGGTATGGATGACATCCCAAACAAGCTGAGCAGCATAATCTGCTTTCATCTGCTGTCATGACCATCAAGGGACTTTACGGATTCAACTCAGAACCCTGCATCATTTTTAATTAATTTTTATTAACCTTGTGCCATTTCTGAGTGTGGACAAAGCCTGATTTATATGCGCAGCAGGGCCTAAGAACCAAACACTGCTTTTAGTCTAGACTCTGCTTTATTATATGATTTTCTTTATGTGAGTCTTTGCCACATTCTCTCTCATTTATGTCTTTTGTAGTAAATTTTCCACTAGCCATTTTTGCCTTGTCTTTCTGCACTCACCCCCTGACATTTCCCAGCACGGGGACATTTCTTGAACAACCCCAACTTCTGCCCAACTGGACCAAGCTGTTTATTCCCAGTGTGGGTGGTGGGTCCTCCTGGAGGAGGAGACTCCAGCAGCAGGTGACCCTGAAGCAAGGTGTGAAGGTGGCAGCTCTGTCTGTGCAGGTGAAAGCAGCAGGGGCTGCTCTGCTCTGGTCCTCATCCCACCACAGTCTCTGGAAAGAATTTAGATATCAAATTATTGCAGCAGCCTGTTTACCATGACCTGATTTCTGAGTGCTCACCTCTTCCTGCCACAGGATGAGCTCATTACCTTGGGAGAGCAGACACCACCAAGCTTCTTCACAACCTCAGATTGTCCCAGCTTTGATGTTTTGAGCCCCGTGTCACTGTCAGGGCTCCTGTTCTTTCTTGTGTGCCATCCACCAGGGCAGCGGCTCCCTGCAGCTGCCGAGAGCTCTGTTTATCTACAAGCTCCCAAGCCATTAATCTCACTTTATATATATATATATTAAAAAGAAAGTAGATGACGTGGTTTCTCCTGGCTCTGGGAATTCTTGCTTGAACCTGGGACCTCTTTGTTTGGGAAGAGGCCAAGCTGGATGGCAGCTCCCTGGCTATGAATCCTCTGTCTGTAGCCTGCTGGCCCCTCCACTGCCCCGGAACTGCTCAAACAGTGGGTGTATTATAACTGGAAAAGGCAATTTCTCTGCCAAATCTCTTTGTGCAAGAGGGTTTATTCTTGAGCCTTGCAAAGATTTCGCTTTCTTGGTTCCTTTTTCACTTGTTCTCTGAGGCTTGGGAAAGAGGCTGCAGGGGAAAAGGAACGTTCAGCTCATCTGACTTGTGTTACTAGGACGGGGCTCTGCTGCGCTCAGACGTCCAGCTCGTGTGAGAGCACCCAGCTGGCATCCTGCTCCTCATTAATATCTTCATTTTCTTGGGTTTTTCTTAGGCTTTGAACACTTTTTTGACATATAATCCAGCTTAGTAAACTCTGTTGAGTAGCACTGGGAAGCAAACAGAATCACAGAATGGTAGAAGTTGGAAGGGACCTCTGGAGATCATCTCATCCAACCCCCCCTGCTCCAGCAGCACACCCAGAGCAGGGGGCCCAGGATTGTGTCCAGGAGGGTTTGGAATCTCTCCAGAGAAGGAGACTCCACAACCTCTCTGGGCAGCCTGGGCCAGGCTCCAACACCCTCACAGCAAAGAAGTTTTTCCTCCTATTCAGATGGAACCTCCTGGGCTCCAGTTTGTGCCCATAACCCCTTGTCCTGTTGCTGGGCACCACTGACAAGAGTCTGGCCTCATCCTCTTGCCCCATCCCTTTAGCTCTTGATCAGCATTATCAGATCCCCTCTCAGTCTTCTCTTCTCCAGCTCAACAGCCCCAGGGCTCTCAGTCTTTCCTCAGCACAGAGATGCTCCAGTGCCCTCAGCAGTTCCTTGTCTCTCTTGAACTGAGAAGCCCAGAACTGGACCCAGTACTCCAGAGATGGCCTCAGGAGGGCAGAGTCGAGTGCTGACTTTGGGTGTGATACTAAAGTATTTCCTTGCATTGCCTGTAGAAGAAAAGGAACATCTGTGTGGGCAGGCACTGTCTTGTCACAACAGTGGGTTTAGGGTGCAGAGTTTCCTCAGGACATTATAGTGAAACAATTACCAGGGGTTCAGTCAAGACCATATAGACCCTGTGAAATAAAATACATTTCCATGTAGAGCTCCTTTCCCAGACTGCCAGGAACACCTCCCTTCCTGCTCTTGGAAAACAAGGGCCTGGCTGAAAGGCTGAGCTACCCAGGCTGACGTCTGACAAGAGCTGTTAAAGGGCACTGTGGTTAATATCCTGCTGGATATGGTGTCATCAGCTTCTCTGACTCCTTGCTTGGCTGAAATCACCTCCCAGCTATGGGAAGATGCTGCCCAGAGGCTGTCTTGGAGGTGATGAGAGAATATTTCTCTAGGCTGTGGAGTGCAGGAGACCTGGAAAGGTGTGTAAATTCATCTGCCATTTGTGTTTGCTTCCTGCTGAAGTCAAAGGGTGAAGAATTGTAGCTGGGGCTGATCTGCTGGTTTATCAGGCGTTGCATGGGAGTCAGTGGAGCAGGTGGCATCTTGGCTGATAGCAGAGGGTGGCCAAACACTGGAGGGTGGGGAGGAGGCTGGGGAGGACAGAGAGCCCTCCTGCAGTCCAGAGGGTCCTGCCTGCGTGTGTGCTACCTTTACTCCTTCATTTTGACCTCTTGCAGCAAACTAATTGTCATCTCTGTTGAAACAACTGTGGCTTCCATCTTCTGTAGCTGCTGTCTGCTGGCTTCACAGTTCTCCCTTTCCCCCTCTGCTGTGTGAAGCTCCCACAGCACCTCAGCCACGCTCTTTTCCTTCTGTGCCCTGTGTTCTCCTCTCTCTTGCCTGCGTAGATAAGTCCCTCTGGGCTGAAACTGGCTGTTGCTCTGTTGGTGCAGTGCTGGCCTCGCTGAGGCCCCTGGGCACTGCTGTGAGAAGTGTGATTATGGATAACAGACGAGGGAGGCACTGCTGGCTCCATCTGCCTGAGACACAGCAGCTCCCAGCCCTGCTCCGAGCCAGGGAGCTGCAGAGCTCCTCCTGTGCCAGGCAAGAAACCCAGGGCTGGCTGCTGGCAGGGTGCACCCTTGAAAGGCAGCAGGCACCTTATTCCTTGGATCAGAGATCTGAAAATCCAGACAGCATCTTCTGACTTCACTAGGGTCAAGTCTTAAATGTATCTGAGGAGTCCTGGGGGCTGCCTGAACTCTAGGCACAGCCAGCTCTGAGGTGGATCATCAAAGCTTCAGGCACTGGAGTATTTCCATGAGCCAGAACTAGATGTTTTGGGGAGCTCAAAGGCTTTTCCCTCCTCCAGAGCTCACCTTCTAGCTTTCTGGTGGCTTTAAGAGTGGTTTGCAGTGTGAGTGAGGGAAAGGAGATGGATTTCTTACCTGGCTTTCCATAGCAGAGCTGGTGCATCACAGTTTAAGATACTGAAGCACTTACAGTGATTCTGGTTGCTAAAAGTGCTTAACAGCACTCAAATAAAATCCTGCTTTGAAATCCAGGCACTTCCTGTGTTATTGGTCAGCATACTGAATTATTGCAAATACTATTTTCCAATTTTATAAGACAGTTCTAAAATAAGGTTGCCTTTGGGAAATAGCCATGGGAAGCCTGTGGAGGTGAGGAAGAGGATTGGGTTCCCTGATTGCCAACCAAAGGGTGTCCCAGGGCTGCTGCAGAGCTTGGAAAGAATTTTCTGTGTTCATTATTTATCAGGCACTGTGAGTATTATTGGATTCTTCTGGGTTGTGCTGCAGAGCTTGGCTTGGTAGCACTGACTGTTGTAATGTGGCCAAGCTGAGGTGATTCCCCTGCTTCAAGGGGAAACTGTGATGCCCTTTTTTTAGCACCCAGAGGCCAGGCAGCCTTGTTGTGAAGTTATTCTGTTCCTGACTCAGTCTGGGTGCAGGTTTTTCCCTGGCTGAGAGTGATGGGTGTATGTTTTTGAGCCTGGAGCAAAGGAGGGGAGACCTTCTCACTCTTGACAACTCCCTGAAAGGAGGTTGGATCCAGGTGGAGTCGGGCTCTTCTCCCAAGGAACAAGTGATAGAACAAGAGGAAATGGCCTCAAGTTGCACCAGGGGAGGTTTAGGTTGGGTATTGGGAAAAATTTCTTCACTGAAAGGGTTGTGAAGGGCTGTGCCAGGCTGCCCAGGGCAGTGGTGGAGTCCCCATCCCTGGAGGAGTTTCATGTAGATGTGGTGCTGGATTAGCAGTTGGATTTAGTGATCTCAAAGGTTGCTTTGAACCAAACTGACTCATGACTCTGTGTGTAATTCCTCCCTCTCTGTGCTTTCTCCTGTGCTGCAGGTGGCTGCTGTGGCTCTGATGTCAAGCAGTATGTGTATGGAGGCTGGGCCTGGGCTTGGTGGTGCATCACTGACACCCAGAGGTAAGGAGACCCCTCTTATTGGTGAGTTTGGAGTAGGAGTTAGGCAAAGCCATCCCAGTGGGGCTGTCAGCAGCATCTTTAGGAACGTGAGGCTGGGCACTACATATGAAATCATGGATGAGCATCAGCCCAGGGCACTGCCTTTGGCTGTGACCAGCTCCAGTCCTGCAGCACAAGTCACTGGAAGGAGCAGTGTGAGCCCCATGCAGTGCCTCGAAGTGTGGGGAATGTAGTAGGGTCACTCACCACCACACAGCTTCTGACTTTGAGTGGGGTGACTGAGGTTTTCCAGGGCCCCACAGGAGGTGACCCCATTATTTCACGTTGACCTGACAGGAAACGATGATGTGCAAAATTGGAGGTTGGACAAGATGACCTCTAGAGGTCCCTTCCAGCCTAAAACATTCTGTGAAAATAAAATCAAGAGGATGAGGGAGGTTCTGTGCTGGCTGTTTGTGTGGTGACAGCTGGGGATCACAAAAGACAAAAAAGGAATAGAAATCCCAGGCTTTCAGCTGAAGTACTTTTCAAATGACCTCTCTCTCCACACCTTCCTCAAACCCAAGGCAATCAGGGGATTTTTTTCTCCTTTTTTTTCCCTTTTTGCTTGTTTTTTATTTCCATAAACCCCATCAAGCTGAGAGAGGGCCACAGCCTGGCTGCTCAGCGTGGTTCTTCCTGATCCACTGAAGAAGGCAAGAGCCCTGCTCAGCCATGGGCTGGCTCATCCATGAGTTCACAAGAGGAGCTGAGTTCTGCCCAGTATGGCCCAAACCCTTACCCTGTAACAACCACATCTGTGGTGTGTGGTGGGCCAGTGCCACCTCCAGCTCCTCAAGTCTCTCTTTCTAAAGATGTGCTGACAGCTCTCCCCCTGGGAGCAGACTGTGCTCCTGTTTAAATCCATGGGATTCCCTCTCTCTGCCTTTCCTCAGCTGGGGGTTTGGCTTGCTGCTCCTCACCGTGCTGCTCTCTCAACTCCTGTGCTGTGGTAGTGCTGCTGTCCTGCTAACGTGGCTCTTTGTCTTTAGGATCTGTGGGAATAGCCCCTCTCCTAACACCTCCCTCATGCTCACCAGTGCAGGTTTCCTCCTTCTGTATAAAGAAATTAACAGGGAAAAAGGATAAAGACGGGACTTTTGGGTTTTGGCACTGAGGGACAGGCAGAGGCTGTAGTTAAACCTCACTGCCTGCTCTGGCCACCTCTTTTCCCTGCTCACGTGTTGCCACCAGCAGACTGAGCATGTGGCTGCCCTTGCCCTGCAGATGACACGCTGCTGAAGCTGCTGTTCACATGGAGGTCAGGCCACTTTAACCTTCTTCAGAGGGGTCCTACCTGATGCTGGCAACCCACGACAGCTCTCAGGTCCTCTCCCCTCAGGATTGCTAGGAGTAGTAGCACTACTCATGTAGTGCTCTGGCTGCATGAAGAGGTCTCAGCTAACACCTGCTGCTTTAGCCCAGGCTCTCCAGTGCTGCTCGTGGGAGGGGATGGAAAGACCCACCTCATGGGCTCAATACTTGAGAACTGAGATCCAGACAAGCTTCATTCCCCCATTTTTATGAAGCATCTCGTTGGGACAACTGTTGGTTGGAACAAACGGTTTCTGCTCCTCCTCTTGTTGTGTGAGAAGCCCAGAGGACAGTGCAGGACCTTGACCTGCCATGTGCAGGAGATAACAGGAGGCTGACTTACTGAGTTAAGCAAAGGCTGGGTCCAGAGCCAAGAGCTGCTTGCCAGGAATGAGCTGTCATATGAGAGAGGTCTGCGCATTAGTTAGCAAAAGGCACCCAAACAGATCTTTGACTTTAAAACCTATCCCCCTGGTTCATGCCATGGGTTATGGGGCTTAATTCCCCTTTCAAGAGCCAGAGCCTTTCCCAAATACCATCAGCTGTGCCGCAGATGGGGCCTGCTTCATTACCATGAAGGGTGAGGCAGATTTCCTCCTCTGAAATTAGGACATCTTTTCTGGAACTGCCAGTGCTGAAAGCAGGAGAGGCAGCAGCAGTTGTGTTGCTGTCAGCGGCATCCCGCCAGGTAGCACTAACCTGGGAACAAAAGGAGCAGTTAGAGCTGGCAGGGTGCTGGGCTCTTATCCTGCTGCAACCTTCAAGACTGGAAAAAAATAAGTAAAAAAAAATAAATAAAAAAAATCCTGTCCCTGTTTAAGGGTCAGAATTAAAAGCCATGAGAGGCAGCACGGTCTGACTTGCCTCTGGGGGAACCAAATGGTGTCATTCAGCTTTTCAGGGCAGCCCTTGGAAGCACCTTCTCCCATCAATGCCTCAGCCAGGGGTGGGTAGCCAGGGCTTTGGCATTTTCATTTTTCAGGCCCCTTTTAAATGTTGGCATAGAAGCATCTAAATTCATTACAAAAATGAATTTTCTGTGTGTGAAGATCACCCCAATAGAGAACTCCAGCTGACTCCACAGGACAGTCCAGGTGGGATTCATGGCTGGGTTTCATCTGGGGGGTTTTACCAGCCACAGCCTCTTCATCCCCACTAGAAGCAGCAGCTGGATGCTGGAAACTCCTGGCTGTGCCCAGGGAAGCTGCCCTGGCCCAGCAGCAGGGGCAGCAGGAGGAAGGCAAACGGAGCAGGGAAGAGCTGAAACCTGAAAGTCTCGTCTGTCCTTTGCAATGAGTGTCTTTCTCTCTGATAACTCCTTTGTATATTTGCTGTCCTACCCTTATTCCTGCTGCTCAGACTGTCTTTGGAGGTTATGACCATCCTCTGTCGCTGTGAGAATATTGAGACGTCGGAGGGGGTCCCACTGTACGTAACGGGGGTTGCTCAGGTAATAATCCACCAGCTTCCTAACACCCTGTCTGACTCTTTATCCCTCTGTTTGGAGCAGCAGCAACAGCAGCAGCAGCAGCAGGATAACATAAAAACCCATGGTTTTCTAATGGGACAGCTGAAATTTCAATACCCTCCTCTCCTTCCCCTTCTCCAGCACTCGCCCTGGGGCGTGCTCTGCAGTTTGTAGGTAATGCAGACAGATGCACACTTGGCACATTCCAAATTGAGCATTGCTGGACTGGCTCCTCCTGATAACACTGCAGACATTGCTCCAGCCATAACCCTTTCCCTCACAGCACTGCTTCCACCCTGAGCTTGGTGGGGAGCAGAAGGGCCTCAGCTTGTGTGTGGAGCCACGAGCAGAGCAGGTTCCATACAGGATTGGGGGCAGGTTTTGTGCTGTTTCAAAAAGAAACCTGTATATATGTAGGGAAATTGCACCTGGACTCGGCTCTGCAGGTTTGGATGTGAGTTTCCACTCAGCCCTTCTTGCTCCACGTGGAGACAGTGCCCATTTGGGATGTTGTCACATTTAAAAGTACAGCAGAGAGACCTTGGATGAGTTGCACCACGCAGGAGTAGTTATGAACTGGTGTAACACTAATTACCAAACATCCCTGGGACTTGCCAGCCAAGGAGCAGCTTAGTATTGAAATTAAATTCAGAGTATAGATTAGGCCTTCAGAAGGCTAAACTCGTGCACTAGCTGATTAAAGCTCTAATGCATATGACAAAAAATGCCTCTGCATGTCCTGGACAGTGGGATCTGCTTTATCAGCCCCTGGCTTGCGTGCCAGTTTAATTAGGACAGTGGCCAAGGCAGGCATGAGCTTGCAGAGATACGTTTCGGCCCTTCCAGCCAGTTCTCAAGGGACTCAGCAGGCACACAGCAGCCCAGCAGCCCCTTCATGGTTCAGATGTTTGACCTGATGTTCACTGACACAAGCTCCCTGCCCTGTGGCTCCCTGTCCTGTCTCTCAGTGCCTTTCTGCCTTGTTGTGGCTGACACCAGAGCCAGGCTTTGCTTCCAGGAGCAGAACCTGCCACGGCCAAGCACGTCTCTTGTTTTAGCAAATCATCACCCACAAGTTGCTGGGTTCTGCCCAAAGTACCTGGTGCCCACCTAGAGAAGCTCTGGAGCTGCAGGATCTGTTGCTGGGTGCCTGATACTATACAGGCATGGCCCTAAAGAGCTGGAGACTCACTTCTACCTGCCCCTGAGTCACAGGAGGAAATAGAGGGAGAGGTGAAGCAGATCAGGGGGTAGATCTCATGTTAATGCTGACCCAGCAAGGGCAAAGACAGGGCTGCTTCATGCAGCATCAGCCCCAGGCTTTGCCAAGCTCTAGGCTGGCAGCAGGGGGTGGGCAGGAGCATCCCAGGTCTGTGCTGTGCTTTTAAACCAGTGACACCAGCCAGCAAGAGCTCACGTGGCCCCAGTGTTGGGCAGCATGGCCCAATAAGCCTCTGAGGGCCCTTCAGGCTTCCAAAGCTGCCAGTTTCTGGCCACCTCACTGACCCAGCAGAAGGGAAAGGGTCATGGCATCACCTCCAGGCTAGCTCCCAGCCCTGCTCTGCTGATAAATTGCCTTTAAGCATTATCTGAAAATCTATTTCTTGGCCAGAGTGTCTGATCTGTCTCCAGTCACAGCCGCAGTCCCTCGACTGCATTCTGTGGCTGTCCTGCATTACCTGGGAGGAGCACCACAGGTAGCCTGGGGCAGGAGGTGCAAAGGAAAGAGCTGAGTGTGTGTTACCTGGAAACGTGCAAACATTTTACGTTTTTTGGCAGGATTTCCCTAGAGATAATGACGTTACAGCCCAGGTGTGAGGACGTAGAGACGGCGGAGGGGGTAGCTTTAACTGTCACAGGTGTGGCACAGGTACAGTACCTCCAAACCCTCATTTCAGGAATGCATGTCTCTAACCTACATCTGGTGTTCCCCCTTAAGAGCTTACAGAAGCCAGCTGCTCCAAGACACCTCCTTGTACGAAGCCACACTGTCCTCATTGGCTCAGACACAGCATGTCCCGTGGCCTCAAGGGGGTTGTGACCTCTCCTCAAAATCATCCCACTTTTTCCAGTCTCTCATTTGTCTGCGTGGCAAATGAGGTGTGTGGGGGTGTCCTGATCTGTTTGTGGAATGCTGATGTACCCTGGAGCTGTGTGGGACCCTGCAGGACTGAGCCATTCACTCCCGAGATGGTATCGAGCACTACCTTGCTTTGGATTGTTACTATTAGCACGTGGACCTTGTAATTCTTCATGGTGAGTTAAAGCTTAAAGGAGTAACTTAGTCCCTCCAGGCGCTAAAATTCGTGTGTAAAATTTGGGGCTTGAATTGAATTTTGATTCTCTGAAGCCTTCTTCATACATGAAAACTCTCTCTTGCTGCTTGTGACTTGGACACCTGCATTTCTTAGACTCCAAGAGTTTGTCCTCCCAGCCCAGGTCTTGCCTTGAGGAGGAGGCTGGGAGGAAAATGTTACTAGAATTTGACTCCTCAAACAGGCAGCTGGATGCTTGGACTGGAAATTGCTCCTGACAGCTCATTCTGGGTGTATAAAACCAAGATACAGCTCTTGGTGCACTCAGGTCTATGGTCACCGTGTGTCCAGGGGCTGTTGTTGCAGGAGAGGTGACTGCCACGTCCCCTGCAGTGAGCACTGGAGCCAAGGGGAGCTGCTGAGTGACACAGTGATGTGAGCAACACCCCATGTGCGTCAAAAGGCTCCCCCAGGGAGCTGCTGCAGTCCTTTTAAGACCAAATAGTTGAAAGATTCCCCCCAGAGCTTTCCAGGGCAGTGGATTCCTCCCTGGGTTTGCTGCTTTGCCCTGAGCTGACGTTGCAGAGGAGCTGTGTGTAAGTGAGGACACCAGCTCAGCCAGGAGCTGTTCTGGGTTGTCACACACGACAGGAGGGCTGGGCACAGCCATGACTCCACAGCAGATAATCCATCACCATGCTGGGGAGTGGGGCTCTGTGGAGGAGCCACCAGCACAGGAACCAGCTCCTTGGGGTCATCCTGGCTCTTGTGGTGTGAACCAACATCTTTGTTTTCAGTTTTCTAGTTCTTTTTATCCCTCATGTGTCACATAACCCCAGTGGCCTTTGCATGGCTGGCAGAATGCCTGCAGCCACATCTCCCCTCACAAACCTGCAGGCATTTCCTTTGGAGAGGGTGTTTCTGTGAAGCCAGCAGCCCCTTTCTGACCTGGTTTTGGGCCATCCTTCCATTGCCTGCAAAATGGTCTGGGCTGGGTGGTGTGTGGTAGCAGAAAGCTGGATCACCCAGTGCCTTGATGTAAAAGAGCAGCTCCCAATTGATCTCACTGATGTTATTCTCTCTTCTTGTTGCTTGTTTTGTTCACTGTCCATTAATTTTAAAGACTTAGGGGTGTGAGATGCAAGGAATTAGGGTGCAGAGAGCAGACTTGAGGCAGCTGAGTGGCAGAAGTCATTTTAATTTTGCAGAAGTATTTTGAGGCAAAAACTTTTCTCTTAAGGGCTTGTAGAAGAAGGGAGAAAGGCAAACAAATTATTACTAGAGAAACACCTTTTAAGACTTCTGCCATAACAATAGAAGTGCTTGATGTGCATAAGGATGTGTTCTGGTTTTGAGAAGGGATGTAACCAGTACTCACCAGTAGCCTCCTTCCCATGTGTGCTGGGATGCCATGCTGGGCTTCATCTCCTTCCAGAGATTTTCCTGAGCCTCAAGCTAATTGGATTTTCTCTGCTTGCCCTTTCTGTGCTTGGAGCTGGGCTGGGCAGTATGGATCCTCCAGATGGGCTGGGTTTCTGGTGCCTCTCTGCTCTCCTGCCAGCTGAACACTCTCTCTGGTGCAGATGACATTTGAAGAAGCCCCAAGTGCTGCAGTGCCCTGTCTGAGACACTGGGAACAAGCTGAGTGCAAATTGCTCAGCTCTGGTTTGTTTTCTGCAGCCTTTGCTTTGTAGGTTGACATTTAACAGTTGGACTTGATGGTTGGAAGGTCTTTTCCAAGCAGAATGATTCTGTGGGTCTGTGATCCGTGTTTGGTGGGTAGCTGGGCTTGCTGGGGCTGCCCAGGGTTGATTTAGAGGGGCTGAACCCTTCCTTGCTCCCACCACAGGGCCTCTCTTAATGAACATCTCTCTCCCTGCTCCCACTGTCCTCTCTGCAGCTCCTGAAGGGTGGGGATTGTTTGGAGAGGTGGAATTGTTGACAGATGCCCACTGTAAACGCTGCTGCTGAGTCTAATTGGGTTTGGTGTCTGCAAAAAGCTCCTGTTTGCTGTGAGATGAGCCTTGTGCAGGGCCCAAGTGCAGCTCCAGGAGCAGCTTTTCCCACTCCCCCTTGTGCAGAAAGCACACACTGGGTGCAGGGACAAGAAATCACCCCATAAGGAGGCCAGAGAAAGCAGGAAAGGATTGCCCCAAAGTTCAGTTTGGCATCTGGACTGGGAGACCCAGCCTGGGAAGCAAAGGTAGGAAATAGTCTCAGCCCACATTGGTGTTTTCTCATGTCACCAGGGTGGTGACAACTGAGTCTTGGTCAGCTCACCTTGTCTGAGCTCCTGAGAAGGTGGTGGCTGGTCCCAGCTGTCCTGCACTGTGGCAGCCCCAGAGTTTGGGCTGTGGGGTTGTTCTGGACTCACGAGCTATCAGACCAGGCTTGAGAAATAAATAGTTGTGGTGCTTTTGCCAGCTGTTTGACCCTGAAGATGTCTTGTAGGTGTCAGGATGAGGCCTGTAGGCTGTGAACCCATCAAGAGCTTGCATTGGAACCCTTGGAGGTCCCACATGCAGCACCTGAAGCTTCAGAGGTCTCTGAGCCAAGGCCATGCTGCCATCACAGCCAGGTCCAGTCAGAGCCCTTGAGGGTGCTGCTGGGATCTCATGGGACAGGAGGCACTGCCCAGCCCAGATGTCTCCATGAGGGGGTGCTGTAGGACCTGCTGAGTGCCCAGAGGTCCCAGCAGAGCTGTGGTGTGGCCCTGCTTCCTTCTCTAGTGCTGCCAGACATAGAGACGTCCCTGTGTCCAAGCTTTGCCTCAGCCCTCAGACTGGACCTGGCCACCAGGAGCTGTCACCTTGGTGGGTTGTAGCTGGGTCCTACAGAGGACATCTCCACTGCCTAACATACTCTGTAGTGATTTTAAACCCACTTTGCCTTTAAAAAGCAGCCCTGTGACCAGCAGGACCTTCTTAAGACCCTGTTTTGTCTGGTCCAGTGGTGGAGTCCCCATCCCTGGAGGGGTTTCAAAGCCGTGGAGATGTGGTGCTGAGGGACATGGGTTAGTGGTGCCCTGGCAGTGCTGGGGGAATGGTTGAACTTCATGATCTGAAAGGTCTCTTCCAACCAAAACGATTCTCTGGTTCTAACTGGGTAGTTCAGGGCTCTTGGATAGAGTTTTCATCACATGGCTTGTGTAGGGCCAGGCTCTGTCCCATATCACCCAGTGGCCACTGTGGTGGGATTGATGGCTCCACACTGAGCTGCAGTTGGGGCTTGCAGAGGTGTCTACCCCAGCACTGGCACTGCTGTGGGTGCCTGCAGCAGGGCTCTCCCTGGCAACAGTGAGCAGAGGCTCCATGCCTCCTCCAGTGGCCTGGTGACAGCTCAGCATGGTCCCTTGGAGCATCAGTAGCATGGGGGGCCTGGCAGCCTGGTGGTGGTTCTGCTGCTCCTGCTGCTGCTGCTGCTGTTGGGCACCTGTCCCTCTCCAGACAGGCACCTTCAGGCCCTTTGGTTTTGTCTCCTGACTCTAGGTGAAGATAATGACCGAGAAGGAGCTCCTGGCTGTGGCCTGTGAGCAGTTCCTGGGGAAGAACGTGCAGGATGTGAAGAACGTGGTCCTTCAGACCCTGGAGGGACACCTACGCTCCATCCTAGGTGAGGAGGGGCTCACACTCTTGAAGGCATCTCGAGTAGCTTCATCCCTTCTCTGCTGGCTGGTCCCATGATGGGTGCAGCCTCTGCTGACTGCAGAGGTGGCATCTTAGATTGTTCCTTCCCTGCAGCAGCTCCTGCTGTGTGGTGTGATAAGAGAGTTTTCAAGGCCTGCACTAAGAGATGTCTGAGTCCCTGTGGTTACAGGTGTGGTGGCTTGTGAGACTGAGATGTTGGTCTGCACTGCAGGGTCTGGCCAGAGGGTCACGCCCTTGTGCCCACACCAGAAGGGGTTAGGGACAACAAGGACGTTGCTGAGTTTAGACTCAGGCTGTTGTGTGTTACCCCTTCCAAATAAAGTGCTTCACCTCCCTTCCTTCTGCAGGTACCCTGACAGTGGAGCAGATCTACCAGGACAGGGACCAGTTTGCCAAGCTGGTGCGGGAGGTGGCAGCTCCCGACGTGGGTCGTATGGGTATTGAGATCCTGAGCTTCACCATCAAGGTACAGGGTGTCCGAGCCTGGCCCAGGCTGCCCAGAGAGGTTGTGGAGCCTCCTTGTCTGGAGATGTGATCCTGGGCCCCCTGCTCTGGGTGACCTGCTGGAGCAGAGGGGTCAGACCAGATGATCTCAGAGGTTCCTTCCAACCCCTGCATGCTGTGATTCTGTACCCCCAGACGTAGGGCCCTGGGCTGTGGGGCAGAGCTGTAGGAGCAGCACAGCAGAGCCTGGCCCTGGCTCCCCCCCTGCAGCAGCTGCAGGGCTCTGTCTGACAGGCTGCCCAGCCCCCGGGGGTTTCCATGACAGCCGCCACAGCTTGTCCTGCCTCCAGGCAGCTGGGCCAAGAGCTGCCTCTGTAAACAGGCTGCTGGAGGGAGCTCACTGATAACTGGGCCTACAGGGAGCTGCAGGGAAGATGTCGGGAGCACCAACCTCTCCCTGTCCTGCCTGTGTCTGTTTAGCAGCAGCCTGGCAGGGCTCCTTCTGACCCTGACCTGACCACAAGTGGTTGCTCTGAGCTCCAGCAGGAAGGGAGCAAGATGGAGTCACAGAATGTTAAGGGTTGGAAGGGACCTCCAAAGATCATCTAGTCCAACCCCCCTCCTAGAGCAGAACACCCAGAGCAGGTCACACAGGAACACATCCAGGCAGGTTTTGAATGTCTCCAGAGAAGGAGACTCCACAACCTTCCCTGGGCAGCCTGTTCAGTGTCTGTCACCCTCACTGGGAAGAAGTTTTTCCTTATGTTTACCCGAGTCTCTCGTTTGAAGAGGTTGTGTCTTACCTTCCCCTCTCCAGGATGTCTATGATAAAGTGGATTACCTGAGCTCCCTGGGGAAGACCCAGACTGCAGCTGTCCGGAGGGATGCAGACATTGGTGTGGCAGAAGCTGAGCGAGATGCTGGCATTAGGGTGAGTCTGGAGACACCCTGGGCTTCCCCAGCACAGCCTCCCCTGCTCCAGCTGCACACCCTGGAGCTCTGCTCTCTGTTCCCTCTCTGCAGGAGGCTGAGTGCAAGAAGGAAATGCTGGATGTCAAGTTCATGGCAGATACCAAAATAGCAGATTCCAAACGGGCTTTTGAACTGCAGAAAGCTGCCTTCACTGAGGAGGTCAACATTAAGGTGAGAGGATCTGAGGGCCCACTGCTGTTCCCTGGCTGGTTCGTGATGGTACTGGTAGCTCAGGGGCTTGCCAGCTTCCTCCTCCTGCATGTTTGAGGAGTGCTGGAGGTGGAGAACTCAGGTTTCTGTGTCTCAGTGTGAGCTCTTTGCAGCATGTCTCCTGTTTGCAACAGTTAAGTGGGACTAGGAGGAGAGGAAAGGGTGGGGAGCATCATCCAAGCTGAACCTGGGGCTGTAGACAGCAAGTACATCTCAGAGGACTGGGTAGAGGTTTGGGAGCAGGAGCCATGGCTGGTTTCAGGACCTGCCAAGAGTCCTTACATCTGTGTACAGGAGATCATGACCAAGACCTCTCTTCCCACCTCTCCTGTGCGCAGAACGCGGAGGCCCAGCTGGCCTACGAGCTGCAGAGCGCCCGGGAGCAGCAGAAGATCCGTCAGGAGGAGATCGAGATCGAGGTGGTGCAGCGCAGGAAGCAGATTGATGTGGAGGAGAAGGAGATCATCCGGAAGGAGAAGGAGCTGATAGCCACGGTGAAGCAGCCGGCCGAGGCCGAAGCTTATCGCATCCAGCAGATCGCCGAGGGGGAGAAGTGAGTGAGACCCTGACCAGGGCCAGCCCCGACCCCCACGCTGGGCTGGGAGCCAGCTCGTGGGCTCTCTATGGGGCAGGCACATGGCTGATGGAGCCTGGGCTGGGGTTCCCTTTGCAGGGTGAAGCAAGTCCTCCTTGCTCAGGCGGAGGCAGAGAAGATCCGCAAGATTGGGGAAGCAGAGGCCTTTGTGATCGAGGCCATCGGGATGGCGGAGGCTGAGGGGATGAAGATGAAAGCTGAAGCTCTGAAGCAATATGGAGAAGCTGCTCGGCTGGCTCTAGTGCTGGATGCTCTGCCTGAGGTGAGGAGGGAGCAGCTTTCCCTTGCTCCTGGCCAGTGGTGGGGAGCTCCCAGTCTAGGAACCTTGCCCAGGAGGCTGGTGAGCAGCTCCTTGGTTCTCTGCTCATCCCTCCCTCCTTCCCTGCCTCCCCAGATCGCTGCCAAGGTGGCTGCTCCCCTCTCCAAAGTGGATGAGATCGTTATTCTCAGTGGAGAAGGCAACACCACAACCTCTGAGGTGAACCGTCTGCTGGCCGAGATCCCCGCCTCCGTGCGAGCCATCACTGGTGTGGACCTCACAAAGGTGAGCTGGGCACCACCAGCTGGCAGTTCCTGCAGCTCTTAGGGGCACAGGGACTTGCCTCAAGACTCCCAAGGAGCCCCTCCTTCCCCAGCTCCCCCTAACAAGCTTCTCTCCTCCCCTCCTACAGATCCCCCTGATCCAGAAAGCCACCGGGGCCCAGGTGTGAGGCTGGCCAGCCCAAAGCTAGTGAAGATCACTCCCTGTTATGCACTCAGACATCAACTGCCTTCAACACGTGGGAATTCCTTTTATATCAAAGACAATCAGAGTTTCACCGTTAAGCTCTGGTGCCTTATTTTGTAGGGCCAGAAAGTTGCATGTCCAATCCGCTGCTCTTTTTTTTATTACCAAGGGTGGGAGGGGGTTTATTTTGTAATTAACT
Source organism: Brachypteracias leptosomus (assembly GCA_013401335.1). Classification (NCBI taxonomy): domain Eukaryota; kingdom Metazoa; phylum Chordata; class Aves; order Coraciiformes; family Brachypteraciidae; genus Brachypteracias; species Brachypteracias leptosomus. The sequence continues at coordinate 272,614 of VYZX01008994.1, forward strand.
GTATATTGTGTCAGCCCCAGGGGTTTGGATCTGCTCCCCAGTTAGGAATGACAGCTTGTCTGGTGTTATCAGCCCAGTGCCTTGCTGGTTTCTGTCCTCGGGTGGCCACCCAGAGCTGGGAGAAGAGGCTCAGCAGGACGTGGAGTGTGGAGCTGTAGGAAGAGAACAGCCAGGACCCACCTCCCCTGGGCTCCCTGCCCTCCCGGGCACTGCCCAAGCCCTGCCCCTGCCCACAAAGTTTCTCTGGCTGGTTTTTCCCATCCCAGTGTCTCTCCCACAGGAGTCCCCCCAGTGCTTGTGGTCCTGCCCAGACTGGGCTTCCTGGAGGTGACAATCACCACCTGGGAGGGTGACAATTGGGCACTGCCAGTGGGTGCTGCCCACTTCCATGCTGCCTTCCCTCAGGGACATTTCCTCCTGGGATCTGGAGTGGAGAGAGCTCAGAGGGGTGTTGGTCTGAGCCAGGTTTGGTGAGGTCCCACCACCAGGAATGCCAAAAAGTAGCACTGTGCCAAAGCCACCACGTCCTCCCAGAGGGAGGCAAAACCACTGAGGCCACTGTCCCCAAATGCCCTGGGACATCTGGACCCCCGCAACAACTAAAGCCACAGGTCAGAGGGACAAGGCAGGGCCCCGAGGTGGTGGGGACAAGGCTCCTCCAGCACCATGGCCTGTACAGCTCGGGTGGGACCAGTGCTCCTGGGGCTGGAGCTGTGGCCCCGAGTGTTGGCCACAGTCTGCTGGTGGCCAGTGTCTTTGCTGCCCTGAGTGACAATGCAAGGCTGTCCCCTGTGTCCTCCCCGCAGTGTCCCCAGGGCCCTGTGCCCCTTCCCTGCCTGTCTCAGTGTGGCTGTAGCAGCCAAACCCACGTGTGAAGTCAGCCTGGTGCTGCTGTGGGGTGGTGACCTGCACGGTCACCGTGGGGGGCTGGGGGTCCACAGCTCGGTGCCACCTCCCCATGGCCATAGGGACCCAGGTGCCCCTCCTGGCAGTGACCCCAGTACTCACCAGTCCCTTTGCAGGATGGGTGGGTGGGTG
>VYZX01008994.1:273668-326950 GCA_013401335.1 Brachypteracias leptosomus
GGGTGGGTGGGTGCTGCGGGGCCGGCGACACCCTGTCCCCCTCCCTGCCACCACTGGCGTTATCAGCCCCTGGCTGTGCTCCTGCCGAGGGGCCACCAGCCCAGATCTGGCACTCGCCAGCGGGTGTGGTGGGCGAGGGGCCCTATCTGCATGTGCGTGTGCCCCTGTCCCCTCTGCTGTACGATAATAAACCTGGTCACCGCCCGCCTCGCCTCTCGTCTGCTGCCTCCTGCACCTCTCTGCCCTGCCGTGGCCAGCCCTGGCCCAGGGCTGCTGGCCCCAGAGTGGGCAGAGGTTGGTCTTGATCTTACTAAAGGTCTTTTCTAACCTTTATAATTCTATGTTCCTGCTGGGATAGGGGAATAAGGGGTGCATGGAAGTGAAGTCCCAGCTCACGCTGCTCCTGCAATGCTGCTGGGAGCTCCTGGCCTCCCCGTGGCCACCACAGCCCCGTGGGCTCCTTGCCCCATCCCTGGGGCTGCTCCTGGACAGCCCTAGATGCAGGTAGAGCCTTGTCCTCCTCCTACAGGTGGGTACAGTGCCAGGAGCCACCGAGGGAAGCTGGTGAACCCCAACTGCATTGCCCTCGTTAACTGGGGGAGCTGGTCACTGTGGGGACACCCCAACCCAGGGCACCCCAGGGTTCAGAGCAGGGCTGATGTGGGCCTAAGGCTCTGTCCCAGCTCTGGTGGCAGCAGCTCCTGCTCTGCTGCCAGTTGTGTGCAGCCCCTGCCACCAGAGCCCATCCCAGCCCCGTGTGCCCTTCCCTGTGCTGGGGGCAGCCGGGTGGCTCTGGGGGTATCTGTCCTCTTGGGGTCAGCCCGCAATGGAGCCCACATGGGGGACTTCACTGCCCTCCCTTCCCCGGGGCAGGTGCCCTTGTACCCTCAAGACCCTCCATATGTCCCCCTGGGCTGGGCAGAGGGCCGTGATGTACTCACCCCACAGCAGGGTGGCCCTAAAGATATGTGGGGTGGGGACATCTTGATAGGTCCCAGCAGCTCCTTATCTGTGGCCAGACATGCTGCCCTGGAGCAGCAGGGCTGGTGGGGGAGCTGCAGCACCCAGGGGTCCCCTGCAGCACCCGGGGGTCCCTGCACCAGCTCTGTGGTGCCAGCCTGGGGGATATTTGGGTCCCCTCTGCCCCATGGGGTGTGGAACCACAGGGCAGGGCTGCCCTCGGAGGCTGTGGGTGCTGAGCAGGCAGCAGGGCTGGGAAGGGGACAATCCCATGGGGGTCATCTGAGGCTGGCGGGTCTTGGGAGATCCTTGGGGACACTCTGCTCTAGGTGCCGGGGTGCCTGTGCCACAGTTTGGGGATCACTACAGCCCCCCCCCAGGACACCTCTGGGTCACAGCAGGGGCCAAAGACAGGAGGGGACAATCCCTCACACCCCTAAGTCCCTACATCCCCATGTCTGGGGACAGGCTGGTGCCAGGGCTTGACCCTGTGCCACCTCCTGCCAGGGTTTGACCAGGCTGGGGGGAGTGTGGGTGATGCTGCCCCTGTTTCTGTCACCCAGGGATGACAGTGGGTCTGGGGACACCTTGGATGGCAGGGCAGGGTCCCTGATAGCCGGACGCTGCTGCTTATCAGCCCCCCCCACCCCACAAATGCTCCTGGTCGGGGGTTATCAGCTCCTTGCAGGCAGCTTCCAGGAACACTGGCAGGTCCTGGAGCAAACAACCAGCCCAGGGCTGCAGGACGTGTCCCTGTGGGGACAGACAGGCCTGGGGACATGTATGGCTGGAGGACATCTATGGCCAGGGTCACCACAGGCAGGTGACACTCATGGCCAGAGGCTGCAGCCACTGGGGGACACACGTGGCCAGGGGAGAAGTGTGACCAGGGTCATGTGGAGTGAGGTGACACAGGCTCCTTGGGGACACATGTGGCTGGGGGACATGTCTTTTGGAGGGGGGACACATCCCCCTGGGGGGGACACATAGAGGCAGGAGACACTTACTTCTAGGGGACACATCTCTGCAGGCTGGGGGGCACATCTTTTGGGGATGGGGATACACTGCTAGGGGACATGTCCTTCAGGGGAGCTTATATGGCCAGGGGACACTTTAGAAGCCACCCACCCCAGGGGGACTCAGGCTCCCAGGACCCATGTCAGGGTGGTGCTTGTGCAGGGTGACCTCCTGCACCCTCATGCCCCCTCCACCACCCCCATGGAGCTGCCATCCTGCCATGTCCAAAGCCCCTGTCCAGCAACTGGGAACCAGCTTGCAATGGGTAGCTCCCAGTTTGGGGTCCCCCCACCTATTGCAAGAGACCATCCTGGTGACCACAGGGGTGAAGGCAGGAGGACAAGGGTCTTGCTTTCAGGTGGCCCCCCTCAAACCCCCTGTCTCCAAACCCCCTTGTGGCCTATGCCAGACTGGGGGGAGCTGCTGGAGGCTGTGCCCCCCCCGGCCATGAAGGGGTTAAGGGGCCCCGTCCAGCTGTGCAGTGCAGATGTGAGATATGCAGATGAGGCAGAGCAGGTTTTATAAGGCGAGTGCAGACCCAGCACCCCACAAAGCCCCAGTGACACCCCCAGAGGTAGGTGCCACCTCCAGGGGAACTGCTCTCTTGCTTTGGGCTGGTGGGTTTGGGGGGGACAAAGATGGGGTGAGGGGGATGTTGGGGTTGGGGGATATTGGGAGCCTCTGTTCTGCTCCAGAGCAGTGGGGCTGGGGGAGATAAGGAGGGGTTAGGGGGGTACTGGGGAGGGAGAGCTATTGGGAGCCCTCATCCTGCTCTGGGGCAGTGAGTCTGGGGGGACAAAGATGAGGTAGAGGGGGTGTTGGGGTCAGGGGGCTACTGGGAGCCTCTGTGCTGCTCTGAGGTGGTGGAACTGAGAGGACTGGAGGGGGTAGGGGGAATATTTGGGTCAGGATGCTGCTGGGAGCCTCTGTCCTTCTCTGAGGTGGTGGGACTGGGGGAACTGGAGGGGGTAGGGGGAATGTTTGGGTCAGGGGGCTACTGGGAACCTCTGTCCTGCTCTGACGTGGTGGCACTGAGGGGACTGGAGGGTGGATGTTGGGATGGGGAGGCCACCAAGAGCCTCCATCCTGCCCTGGAGTGGAGGGACTGGGATGGTGTAAGGGGAATGGCGGGTAGGGAGAGGGTGGTCCTGGTGTCTGTAATGCTCCTCTCCCCCGGTGCAGACGCTGCTCTCCGGTGCCCCCCCGGTCCCCCCCTGCCGCCCAGGGCGGGATATCATCATATACTGTAAGTTGGCTTTGAGACACTACAGTATAGATGATGTACTCCCCAGGGCTGCACCCGCCCACGGCCTGGCACACGCAGGCTGGGCACGGACACGGGGCTCGGAGGAGCATGTGGGGTGGGGGGACGGGGGCATCTCGAGGTTCAGGCAGCTCCAGGCGCAGCCAGAGACCCACGGCCGGCGGGGAAACCGTTACCATTACTGAGTTTAGTAATGGTAACGGTTCTGCCGACGGTCGGGCACACGACGTGGCACGATACGGCACGACATGGACACAGCGATGGAGTTGGGGATGGGGCACGGGGCAATAAAGAGTTCGTTCACAGCATCATGGCTCCATCTCTACTTCCTCAGCACTTCTCCTCGGGGTTCCTGGCCCAGTGATGGGGTTGGGTCACTGGGTGTACTGGGAGGCTCAGGGTGGGACAGGGAACCTCGTGGTTGGGGGGTACAAGGGTTCCTTGGGGTGCCTGGGAGTGTGGGCAGGGCACTGGGGTGCAGATGACACTGGGGAGGACTGGGAGGTGATGGGGTGTGTTGTGAGGGGTACTGGGGAAACTTGGGGACTATTGGGGTGTATTGCAGGGGGATCACTGGTATGCACAGGGTTGCATTGGAGAGGGGATCTGGGAGCACTGGGGCTCACTGGGGAGCACAGAGGAACAGGGGGATGAGTGGGGTGTGTCGTGGGGGGCATTGGGCATCCTGGAGTGCACTGGGATGGACTGGGAGTGTGTTGCAGAGGGCACCAGGGTTCATTGGGCTGTGTGGTGAGGGTACTGGGAGCACTGGGTTGTGTGGTGGGAGCGCTGGATTGCGTGGTGGAGGCACTGGGAGTCCTGGGGTCACTGGGGTCTGCGGTGGGGGCACTGAAGGCACTGGGAGCGCTGGGAACACCGGCGCTCTGCACCGCGCGGCGGAGCCGGCAGGGGGCGCTCCCTCCGCTGCCTCCCCGCCCACACCTCCCGCTGCCCTCCTCCTCCTTCCCACAAGCCCCTGCGGGGGAGAGCGGCGCGCTGGCCCCGCCCTGGTCCTCTCTATGCTCCTCCGCTTTGCGCCAATAAGAGCTGGCGTCGCTCTAGTTCCCAGCCTGCCCCGCGGCGGGACAAGATGGCGGCACCCGCGGCTCTGGCGGCCGCCCGGACCGTGCGCTGGGTCACCAGAGCCGCCGCGGCGGGGCCGCTACTGCCGGGCACAGGTGAGGCGGGCGCGGCTGGGACCGAGGTCTTGCCCCGGGGCGGGGGCGGTGGAACGGCGGAGCGGCGGGCGCGTTTCTGAGGCGGTAGGCCGGGGCCTGTGCCCCGGGGCTGGCCCAGAGGCCTTGGGGGAGGGAGAAGCGCCGCCCGGGCGCTGCGGGGCGGGGAGGAGGGGGGCGAGACGATTTGGGGGTGTGTTCGGTGCGTGTCCATTCTGGTGTACACAGCGTTTGTTGCTGCTGTTGTTCCAGCCCGTCTTCTGGAGGGCTGTGCCCCGCGGGCCGCCGTGACCCCTGCCCGCTGCAGCGGGAGTAGCTCCGCGCTGGGCAGGATCCTGGGCATCCCTGCTGAGAAGTCAAGTGATGCCCTGGGCCAGCACCCACCGCCCGTTGCAACCAGTAAAGGTGAGTGGTGCCAGTTGCCACCTGGTCCCAGCGCTGGGATGAACAGCCCTGACCCCCTGTGGGGTTCTGGCAACATTCAAGCTCCTTCTTTCCCCTGGAAATAGAGGAACAAACCCGCCTGTTAAAGAATCGGCCTGACCAGCCCCAGAACCCCAAAGTTTTAAAAATTGCCATCATTGGAGCACCCAATGCTGGGAAATCCACGCTCTCTAATCAGCTCTTGGGCAGAAAGGTAAAGCTGGGGTGGAACAACAACTTCAACCCCCAAATTATGGGGTGTTTTTTTTATTTTCTAACTGTGTAATGTGTTTAATTTCTTCCAGGTGTTCCCTGTCTCCAAGAAGGTGCACACAACCCGATGCAAAGCCCGGGGGGTTGTCACATATGAGGACACACAACTGGTAAGCTTTTGGCCCTGCTGGTGCCTGGGGCAGCAAGGGAGTGCTAGTCAGAAAACACAGAGTTCCCTCATTTATATCTTGTAAGGTCACTTCTAATTATATAAATGAAAGCTTTAGTTTGGCCACTAAATGCAGGCAAACATACAAGACCTGTTTTTCCTCTTTCTAGATCATTCTGGACACACCTGGCCTCACTAGTACCTTCAAAGCCAAAAGGTATCACTGGTGTTGCTGGGAGAGCAGGGGGGGATCTGTCTGCCAGGGTTGGATAAAACCAGAGAGTGGCTTCTACTGTGAGAAGTTAGTCAAGAAGGAGTGACAGGAATGTGTCTTTTTAGCTGGGTTTTGGTCTCTGAGTTGTTTGTGTGCTACTGAAACTGCCAAAATAGAGCCTGAGGTGTCCCCTGAGCCCTGTTGTGTTTGATTCTACATATTCATGTGTAAGGAGGGATGTCACAGCCCAGGAGGCAGCTTTGGGTGATGGAAAACACTCGTTTCCCCTCTGCTTTGATTAAAAGGAAGATGATTGTGACCAAGTCTGTCTAACTTACTCTTTGCTTTTGTTTTTCAGGCATAAATTGGATGCGGCCATGCTGACAGACCCCTGGGCCAGCATGAAACATGCAGATTTAGGTGGGTGCTCAACTACAGTCCCCCAGCTGTGGTAACCACGTGTTTACTTGGCAGCAAAGGCAGCCCTGGGGGTGGGAGATGGAAGGGAGGAGAGAAGGGCAGTGAAAAGATTTGAAATATTGAGCTGCAGAGGGGTAGGAGCTGCCTGGTGCCCAGGGGGGGCAGCTTGGGTTGATAATTGGGCTTGGGTGATAAGTTTTAGCACTAGGATGACAGCATTTTACTGTTTTATCAACTAAAATGCTCCTTTTTGGTTCTATCCATGTGCTCTCCTGTGGAAGAGAGAAGTAGCAGCAGGAGAGAAGTGACCATAGACTGTAACAAAGCTGGAAATGCAGGTTCCTCACGTTTTCCTCCCTCTTTCCTGGCAGTTCTGGTGTTGGTGGACGTGTCAGATCACTGGACACGAAACTCTCTGAGCAGGGAGGTGCTGAAGTGTCTTTCTCAATTCCCCCAGATCCCCAGTGTCCTGGTTCTGAACAAGGTAAATGAGGAGCTTGTTCTTTCTGCCTCCTCCAGCAGGTTCCACTGGTGCCTTCAGGCATCAGCAGCCACGTGGCCTCAGGTCACTGTGTCCAGGGGTGTTAAATGACACTTTTCCAGCTTTGCTGGAATACTTAAATATTTATTTCCAGAATACTTATATGCTGGGGTTTAAGTGGGCTTGGGAAGAGGAGCTGGCAGCACAGGTGGGGTTGGCCAGTAAGAATCTAAGCAGAAAGTGTTGCCATCAAGTCGATGGTGTTTGGACAGGCTGTGCTGGAGCTGCTGGTGTGTTCTGGTTGGAAAATTGTCTGCTCCTGTTGTAGAAACATTGTCCTCTGAGTGGTTTCTTCTGGCTCCCTCAGATCCAGGGCTCAGTTGCCAACATTTAGGACAAATTCCTGGCACCTCTCCCTCTCTCTCTGTCACTTTAGGTGGATCTGCTGAAGAAGAAGTTTATCCTGTTGGAACTAGTCAATGAGCTAACAGAGGGAATTGTAAATGGGAAGAAACTAGAAGTGAGATCTACGTTTAAACATCATTCCAGTTCTTCAGCAAAGTCTCCTCTGCAAGTCACTCAGACTTCACCTGAGAGCAGGACCCAGTGTCTGCAGGGAGCAGCTCAAACCCAAAAAGGCTCTGGCTTGGACAACAGTGATGGGAGAACTTCTGAAGCCAACCTTGGCACAGAAGAAGCACAAGGACCCAGGCATCTCAAAGACATGAGGGGCTGGCCCCGCTTCCAGGAGATCTTCATGCTGGCTGCTCTCCATGGGGAGGAGGTGGACACGCTCAAGGTGAAGGCTCTGAGCTGCTGGGGCATTTGGGGACCCTTGGGGGACCCCAGTGCTTCATTCTGGGCCTCATCTCCTGTGAGGAGGTAGCAGAAGGGTGTATTGGTGGTGCCCACATTTTGCTCTCCTCATATTTAGGGCTCTCCAAACAGCAGCTTGCCCATAATGCCCAAGCCGCCCAATGAATTATCAGCCCCAAGGGACACTCTGGGCCTTTAACTCACACAAACAGCTCCAGGGGGCTGTGACCCTTTGGCAGGGATGAGTTTCAGAAGTTTCCCCTCCTAAGCCTCTTTTCCATGCCCTGGTGCCTGGCCAGCAGCAGTGTCCTCATGATGACTTGCTGCAGGGGTTGGTGGCACCACGAGGGCAGCATGTGACAGCTGATGGTGTGATGTGTGTGCTTTCTGCAGCAGTACCTCCTGATGCAAGCCAAGCCAGGCCCTTGGGAGTTCCACAGCGGGGTCTTGACCAGCCAGTCACCTCAGGAGATCTGTGATAACATCATCAGGGAGAAGATCCTGGAGTACCTGCCCCTGGAGGTGCCCTATGGTGTGACTCAGGTGAGGAGCGGGTGCAAGCAGACTTGTCTTGGAGCTGTTTGATTGGAAACACCAGACTAGGGGATGGGAATCCCTTTGTTGGCATCTGTGGAGTCTTCCAGGCTCTTCACAGGCCCCGTGGGGTGACTTGGGTGCTGTGAGACCCTTTGTGTGTTTGGAGGAGGGACACCCCCACACACTGAGCTGGTGTCTCAGGGATGGTGTTTGCTGAGGTGGTTTTTGCTGTTGCAGGTGACAGAGATGTGGGAGGAAGGACCAAGTGGGGAGCTCATCATTGCACAGAAGCTCTTGGTCCCCAGGAAGTCTCATATGGTGAGTAACAGGAGAGATGGGGCTCTGAGGAGCATGAAAAGAGGTTCTCTGGGTCCAGCCATGTGCACTCTTGCTGTGTGACCCCCTCTCTCTCATCTGGGGGGGTCTCTGCTGGAAGAGCCACGTGCCTGACACAGCCACAGGCTGTTCAGTAACAGCTTCTACGTTTCTGGAGTTGCCCCTGGGTTGATCTTGAGGTTTCCACCTAAACACAAGGAGGAACCTCTTCCCTGTGAAGGTGCCAGAGCCTGGCCCAGGCTGCCCAGAGAGGTTGTGGAGTCTCCTTCTCTGGAGAGATTCCAAACCCACTTAGATGTGATCCTGGGCACCCTGCTCTGGGTGAGCTGCTGGAGCAGGGGAGTTGGAAGGAATGATCTTCAGAGGTCCCTTCCAACCTGGGATTTGGGGATTCTCCAACTGCTCTATCCCTTTAACTGCTTCTGTGGCTGCACTGTTGTTGTTGTCTTGGGTGATTCCTCCCTGAGGTGAGGCTGAGTGTGATGCTTTTCTCTCTGGGTTCTGTACAGATGATGTTGATTGGAAGAGGAGGTAAGGTTATCAGAAGGATTGCTCAAGAGGCTGGCCAGGACCTCATGAACGTTTTCCTCTGTGATGTCTGCTTGAAGCTCAAGGTGGATATGAAGACTTGAGCTCTTTGCAGATGTTCTAAAGCCCTTGAGCACTCTGGCCATGTGGAGAAACTGGTCCTGTTTTCCCTGTGGGTATCTTGGGACCTTTGTTCAATCCAGAAAGAGAGGATGATGGAATCAATACACTGGGCTGAAGAAGAATATCTTGGTCCTTGGGAGAGTGGCCCAAGCTGAAATAAAATCCTCAGACCTTCTGTGGCACCTTCTCTTGTGGAAGCTGGGGAAGGACATTGGAGAACCAGCTGCACACACAATTCTTCTAGTGAGTTTACAGCTGTCAACCACTTCTGGGCTGTCTCCCACATTCTCATGGTCGTGTTTGTGGCTGGAAGTTCAGGAGCACCTTTTAGCAGACAGAGGGTGGCAGTGAAGGATTATCAGCCCACGTCTGTCATCTCTTCTGGAGGCTGAATCTCTCCAGCAGTGGTTGTGCAGGAGGAAGAGGTGACCCCAGCCCATGTGGTGGGCTCATGTTGGCTGTTGAAGTTCATGGGTGTGAGTGTTGGACCGTGCAGGGAGTCAGATTTGCCCGGGCAGCCTGAGCAGAGGGGCTTGCTGGAGTGGTTTGGTCTGAAGATGCCACCATCAGCATCTTATAGATGTTTCCTTCAGAATGGTTGGTTTGTCATATGACAAAATAAAATGAGTGCAATAAAATGAGGTCCCAGCACAATTGTTCTCATCTCTTCTTCCTCCCTGTGGCCTTGTAGCCACCACCTTCCATCACTTTTATTCCAACTCAATCCAGGCCCCTTTTACATCTTTCCTCCTCTTTTTCCCAGCTGAGTTTAGATCCTGCTTGTTGAGCAGTGGGTGCTGAAGGTCACACTTTGTGAGGGGAAGAAGCTGGGGAAAAACTGACCCTTTGGAGGGGTTCCCAGGAGACAGGGCACCAGGAGGAGGCCATTCCCTTGGCACAGGGAGGTCAAGGTTACACTGAGCCACCACCAAGCCTCATTCCAGGCTGGAGAAGTGATGGAACCAGGTGTCCAGAGCAATGGGGGGAAGTCTTTCATCTTTCTGACCTACATCTTGATAATGAGCTTTGGTAAGGTGAAGGTGATGTGGATGTATTGGAGTGTGTCCAGAGGAGGGCCACCGAAATGATCAGGGGGCCTGCAAGAAAGCTGGGGAGGGACTTTTGATGCTGTCGGGTAGTGGTAGGACTGGGGGGAATGGGTCAAAACTAGAGGTGGGGAGATTGAGATGAGACGTTAGGAAGAAGTTCTTGCCCAGGAGGGTGGGGAGACACTGGCCCAGGTTGCCCAGAGAGGTGCTGGAAGCCCCATCCCTGGACATGTTGAAGGCCAGGCTGGCTGGGGCTGTGAGCAACTGCTCTAGTGGGGGGTGTCCCTGCCCATGGCAGGGGGGTTGGAACTAGATGATCTTTAAGGTCCCTTACAACCCTGACAATTCTATGATTTTATGAGTGGAATATGAGAGAGTTGGGGCTGTTCAGCCTGGAGAAGAGAAGGTTTTAGGTGGACCTTATAGTGACCTTCCAGTACCTGAAGGGGCTACGGGAAGGCAGGGGAAGGTCTATTCAAAAGGGTTTGTAACGATGGGACAAGGAGTGATGGTTTCAAGCTAGGAAAGGAGAGATTTAGGCTGGATATTAGAAAAAAACCTCTTTAATCTGAGGGTGATAGATCAATGGAGGTGGTGGAGGCCCCATCCCTGGAGTCCTTCAAGGTCAGGCTTGATGGGGCAACCTGCCTTAGGTAGAGATGTCCCTGCTTGGAGGACGGCCCAGATGACCTCTATAATTAGTCTAATTACCCCATCGCGACGGTTCCTTTCATCGCCCCCCCTCTTTGGCGGGAGGGTGGGGGGTGTATTCCCGGTGGGCCCCGCTAGGGGGCGCGTCGGCGCGGCGCGTCCCCGCCCCTCACGGCCGGGCGCAGGCGCGGTGGGCNGGGAGCGGCCCCGGCCCGCCCGCCTCGTCCTTGTGGGGACCAGGCCCCTCTGCCCCCCCTGGCACCTTCCCCCTAGTATCAAATAGACGGCGGGAATCGCGATCACACGTCAGCTGTCGCGACAGAGACAAGGTGTGGAGGGGGTGGGGGGGGGAAATTGCGGTGGCGATGGGTGCAAATCCTTTGTGTTATTCTTCCCCCCCCACCCCAACCCCGAGCGGCTTTTGGCGAGAGGGATCGTTCGTAAACGATGCGTCGTTTTTATGTCCTGCCGACCATTTTCAAGCGTCTGAAGAAAACTGCAGAGCTTGGACTTGCCTCGTCTGGGTCCTCCCCTCAAGCAAAGTGCTTTTGGTTCTGCAGAGGATGATCTTCCAGAGCAGCACCTCCGAGGACATGTTTGATCCTCCTCTTGGTATCACCTCAGATCACTAGGTACAAGTTGTAGGATAAATTGCAGCTGCAGGTTTAACTCAGGAGCCATTCATTGCACTCACTCTTATCCTAGTCCTAATTATTTCTTATTTTTGCAATCACAGCATCCCAAGAAAACTTAAGTTTATTTGGAAAACTTTTTCACCACTCTCTTCCACCTCCTCGTTGCCCCAGCGTGGTTCTTTGTTGAGCTGGGAGCTGCAGGAGAGGAGGCTCTGGGGAGGTGAGGTTGGGTTCCTGAATGATGTCACTGGGATGACTTTGGGATGGAATAAATCCTGCTGGATGTGTCGGGCTTGGTGATTTGTGTGTGTTGTGTGTGTGCACTGTAGAAACTTCGTCTGATTCAGCAGCTGACTGAGAAAATTCTGTGATGGGTGCTACGTAGGCAGCAAGGGAGTGGAGTGAGGAGAGTTGCTGTTTCCTTGCAGCGTGTGTATTTCTGATCAAATCTTTTTAACCCTAAAGAATTTGAGCTTGTTAGAGGCCGTTCTTTAAACTAAATGCAGAAAGCAGTGGGGAAAGATGCTGTTGAAGCATATGCCAGGTATTAGAGGTGGAGAGAGCAGGCTCTCTGGGGAGTGAGGGGTGCAGGGAGAGTGTTCAGATGGGTCTGGCCAGTCCAGAAGGTCTGAAAACTCTGGGAGGAAAAAGCAGCGACAGCAGAAAGCAAGTAACCGAATTAACTGGCTGGTAATTTTCAGTAGGGCAAGGTTTGGATCAAAAGCAAGAAAACACAGAGAGTAAGACTTGCAGTAAATACAGAATTACACTTTTGGGGATGCTTCCACAAGAAAAAAGCTGTTTATTTAAAAAATCACATTTACACTGTGCAGTTGGGTAGGATTTCTGAAGTGGAGAAATCAGAGGTTGACCCTTTTCTGAGGGAGCTGGAGCTGGGAGCTGGGCTGATGAATAGGCTGTGATTTACAAGCATCGCTTCAAATATTTTCAGTATTTCTCAACTATATTAAGAAGCCATATTGAGTTGGAGCCCAAGCAGCCTGATAGTCTAGAGAGAGGAAGGATGTGTATTGCTGGAACGAGAATTAAGCAAAAATAGATGAATCTGACATAATGGATGACAAGGGAAAGATGATTGCTGAAAGATGCTGGCATGCTCTCTGTTCCCTCATGCTTGGCGTGTGTTTTGTTGTGTTGCATGTCTTTTGAAGTGTAAAGAAAAAAAAGAGTCTCATTTTGTGCTGAGATAAAAGAAAAGGCAGGTGCTTAAATTCCGTTAAGGCTCAGCTTTGATACTGACATTAAGTAGTGACCTTCCTTGCAGTTCCCCCTCTGTCATGTGGTGAACTTCTCTATTGAATAAATAATGCGATTAGCACCAAATAAATACCATTTAATAAGATGGTATTTTTGATCCCCCCTTTCACTCCACATTGCAAGCAGCTTCACACTTTTTCTGTTTGAGCACAGCCCGGGGTGCTATTTCTGTTAATAGCATTAAAAAAATACCTTGGAGAACGTCCACACAGGATTGTTTTTTCTCCAAATGTAAAATTAAGGAACCCTGATGTTCTCTGTAACTTGGATACTTGCCTTCATTTAAGTCTTATTTGTGTTTGTTTCAAGTTGTCCTCTGGTAGATAAGCTTTCATATCTAGGTTTGCTTCTGGGAACTGTTAGCAGATCAAGAGGCAGAGTGAGGGGTTTTGTCAGGGACTGGAGTGTCTGTATTTCCTAGAAATGCAGACTTTGCACAGCAGCCTCAGCTTGTGTCCTCACCTGCACTCACCAAAGGGCCTTGATGTGGGATGGAAACTTCTATAGGTGTTTCCAGTGTGATACTTTTCTTTTTCACCTTGGTTTGTCCGTTCATCTTCATTCTTGTTTGGTTTTCACCTCAACTTGTTCCTGGCCAGCACGTGGAGGTGAGGAGAGGAGGAGGTTGCTCTAACCTCTTCCCCTCCAAAGCCTCCATCACTGGAATATTTAGTATTCCATACGTTGTAGGCTCACTCATCTTCAGTGAGGTAATAGTGAGGGGAGTTCCTGATTTATGAAGATGGGAAATGAAGTAATGTCCATTCTGGATTCCTCTAAAGCTTGTTAACTTCCAGGAGTCTGGGATTTATGGAATTATTAAATACACCACCGAGGACGTAGCTACAACCTGACTTGCTTGATTTATTTAACAGATGATCAGGAACTTTTAAATAAGTGCTTTAATAACATGTAGTTCACTGATGTACTACACCCAGCAGTGGAGTAACAGGTCACTCTGTCACATTATAGACTCTGACCTGTTCCTGCTGCCTCCTTTGAGGCTGTTTATGGGGTAAGATGCTCCTGCAAATGCAGGATTTTGCAGTATCTACATCTCTATGGGGTGTATCCCCCCATCTTTTTCAATTTTCAGCCTTTTAAATGATTTCAATCTGGGAAGATAAGTGAGTCATTTAAATGTTTTATTCCTTGTGTGGCATTGCCATATTCCCTTTTTCCCACTGTATTCTGTATTAAAATCTTAACCATAATGGTCCCTGAGCAATTTTTCTTTTAATTGCAGATCCTTAGTTTGAATATGAATGCTAAAATGAGTTTGTCACACTACTCATCTTTTTTTTCTTTCTAAAAAAAATGCCTTTCTAAATACTGATTCAGCTGCTGAGGAGCAGAGCTCCTGAAAAGGCATCCTGCTGACTGACATCCAGAAGAGTTGGGTTTAATTTTGCCCAAAGATGTTTTTTCCAGTGGGTTGTATTCCTCAAAAGCCAACCTTATTGTCCAAAATAGGCACTGCTTGGTCTTGGCTACACCTGGAGCTGGCAGAAACTGGTGTGCTCATCACTTCCAGGACTTTAGCAGTTTGATTTTAGTGGGCTTTTAAAAAAAATAGTGTTGACTGTGGCCTGTAGACCCCTCTTCCTTAATTTGGTACATTCTGGGTGTCTCTTCATGCCTCCCCAGTGGTTTTGTATCTGATATGTTGTTAGTATAATTATTCTCTTGTAGCACTCAGGAATTACACACGGTTTATGTATTCCTGTTGCTTGTTCATCCCATGTTTGAAGATCAGTCCCAAGTTTCCAGGATTTGTGAAGAAAATGGTGATATTTCGTATTTGGAATAATTTCACAAGGATGTAGTTTGGCTGCAGCCTGGCTTTGGTTTAGAATAACAGGTTGTAATCCTTGGATGAAAACTGAGAGGGATTTTTAATGTGAATTTTCACGTTCTGCACAGGGTTGTGCTTGAAAGGTGTGGAGCACTTGAGTGGAATATCTGGGTTATTGATGTATTTAGTGATAACTCAACTGGTCCAGGCTTTTAAATAGCTTTTTTAATAGACTATAAGGGAGAGCATTAAAAAACAGGTTTTCTGGAAGTGCAGAGCATCTGAGACAAACCTTTAAGCAAAATTCTGTCGAATTAGGTGACAGATCCTGCCTGCAGCAGGAGTGGCCTCTGTAGCATCTTGGGTGTGCAACGAGTGAGAAGACTTTAACATTTCTTAGGGTGCCTGTAGTAAAGTGCTGCAGAAAAGGTGAACCATGAAAGTGAAGCTATTTTTAGGAGTTAAAAAAGTCCACAAATGATCCACCAAGTGCCACGTTGCTGACGTGTGTGGTGCAGCCAACCCAATTAAGGTGCTGTATATTGTTTCCAGCAGGATTCTGATTGTTTCTAATTTGGGAACCACGTGAGAGCAAGTGGAGAGAGGTGAACCAACGTGGATCTGGCATCCGCTTATTTTCTGCCCTTTCACTTCTGATACTCCCTGTCCTGTGTTTCACAGCTAAGATGGGAGCCACACGCAGCCTTCCCAGCTGATTTCTTCCCCTACAGTGGGTGTGGGGTTCCTGGCAGAGAGAAATGATTTGCTGCTAGAGGGAAGAGGCAAAGAGAGAAGAAAATCCAGCATGTTTTAACTTGGTAAAATATTGCCTAAGTCATTGTTGGGCGCTGGGGGGTTTTTTTCCCATTTCCTGACCCTGGTGTAACCTTTGCTGTATCCTGCTGTCCCTCCTCTTGCCTTGGTGTGATTCAGTGTGTAGAGGGCTCATGTGTCACAGTCCTGCCCTTTCCTGTGCCAGTCACAGGGCTGCTCATTTGTTCCTCTCCAGGCAGCTTCTTCTCACAGCTTCGATGCCTCGTCTCGAGCCGGTGCCGTGTGGATGGATAGATGAAGTTCTGTTGGGTGGAAATAGCATTGTATGAGCCTTCTGGAAAAAAAAAATAAATTATGCAGCTACTCCCACTCTCCAAAGTAAACTTCCTCCTCCGCTCATCTTTTTTTAAATCTGGAATGAAAAAACACACGTTTTTTAACATCTGGAAAGGGGAGCCCTTCATGCAGACTTTATTCCTCCTCTGCCCAGCATTGCTCTTCATTCATCCTTCTGTTCTGTCACTACTTAGACTGAGAGAGTTGGGGTTGTTCAGGCTGGAGAAGAGAAGGCTCTGAGGGGACCTTATTGTGGCCTTCCAGTATCTTAAGGGGGCTACAAGAAAGCTGGGGAGGGACTTTTGAGGCTGTTGGGTAGTGGTAGGACTGGGGGGAATGGGTCAAAAGTAGAGGTGGGGAGATTGAGATGAGACGTTAGGAAGAAGTTCTTGCCTGGGAGGGTGGGGAGACACTGGCCCAGGTTGCCCAGAGAGGTGCTGGAAGCCCCATCCCTGGACATTTGGAAGGCCAGGCTGGCTGGGGCTGTGAGCAACTGCTCTAGTGGGAGGTGTCCCTGCCCATGGCAGGGGGGTTGGAACTGGATGATCTTTAAGGTCCCTTCCAACCCTGATGGTTCTATGATTCTACTTTTCTTAATTTTTTGTCTCCTAAGCTAGAGGAATGTCACATGTTTTAGCTTGATTGTGGACAAGGAAAGTTAGGTATGTTCTTTTCTTCCAGCTCATCAGGCTGTCCTGATTCTGGGTTGGGTTTTCTCTCAGCTTTTGCCTGGGATGGGTGGTGTGCTCCTGGAGCTGGTAATTCAGGCAGCTTCTTACTCTAAATTGTTCACAACTATGCTGAGCATTTGTGAATGAGCCCGGAGGAAAATCAATATGTGAAGAGGCCAGAGCAGGCGAGGGGAAGCAGCTCTTCCAGAGCCTTTTTCCTGCTCTCACCACTGCCTGATTTTTCAGTTTTCCTGCCTGTGAACTCCTCAGGGTTTAAAATTAGAAGCGACTTGTTTTGGAACAAGTCACTTTTGAGATTGTTTCCAGAAGATTTGTGTGTAGTGTAATCCCACTAGGTTTGCTGCTCTGCTGCTCTGATCTGTGTTTAGCTTGTTCTGCAAGACTCCAGGTTGCTCTTTCTCCCTGTACCTCTCCCAGTATTTTCTATAAATCTGGGGATTTTTTTCCCAAGCACTTCTGAAGCCTTTTATACCTTTTCTATTCATTGACAAGGTGATAGGTTTAGACTTATTTTGATAAAATACCCTAGAAGTTTAAAAAATATAACTTCAATTTCTCAGAAGGATCTCATTAGTGATTATTATTTAAATATTTTAGAAATGGAATGCATGTACTTCAGAAATGGAATGAATATACTTTGGAAATGAGCCTGAATAATATATTTAATATTTGTGATGTATATTCTCTCACATTTATTACCCATTTCCAACACAGCTTAGTTCAATATTTTAGGGCGTCTTCTTACTTACAGATCATCAGTGAGTGAAGTTGCTATGAAGGACCAAAAGAAGGCTCCTCAAAATGTGACAACACAACACTTCAACCACTTAAGTTTAAGTCGAGGCAGGAAGGAATTGAGATTTTCCACACTTCCATCTAGTGTATGTGAAGGAAATTGCATCCGTGGTTAGAATCTCAGCCATTCTTCCAGCACTTCCAGTTGGGCAAGGATCATCTCATCCATCCATCTTTGTTGAGCTGATAAACTGTCCCAGGGCTGACAGATTTCAGCTCTAAATATTTATGTGGCTGTAGCTTTGCCATGTCCATAAAATGGTGACACACAAAGTTTAAGAAAAATCACCTTTCACCACGTGGTGTTTCCACTCGTTCAGTGGGTTCTGCTCTATTTACTTGTCATTCTGTGCTCGAGCTCCAGCTAACTGCTTGAGTTATGAATTATTGCTATTGAAATAAAATTAAAGTGGCTGTTCAGTTATTTAAGAGCCAATTAAATCTGATTTTATTCTGATGTAACATTCCCAGCGAAAGGGCATTAAAAAACGCAGTCTGGGGAGGAAAGTTAGACCTAAAAATGTTGAGTGTTTGTCTTTTATAATCTGGGCTTGCCAAATAAAATCCACTGCAGTCTCACAGCAATGAGTTCAGATGCTCAAAGTTACTCTACATAAGAAAATGCAACAATTTTGGTGTTTTCAGTGATCATGTATGAACCTTTAGCTGGTTGGAGAATGTGTTCAGCCAGGAGAAATCAAGTTCTCATTTGCAGCAGTTTTGGAGAATATAATTTATTTCCTAGTAACTTTCAAAGGTAGAATCTGTGGGTCTTGTGGGACTCAGGTTTCTCAAATCCTGGGCTGTAGTGTCTTGGGGGATCAGCATTGATACCAGTTGAGTTTCCAGTATCAGAATGTGCTGATTCCTGTGAGGTCCCCTCGCTCATGGGGGATGCTCAGGATGAGATGCTTTGAGAAATGCACCTCAAGTGGGTTGAGGAGCTGAGTTCACTCTTCATCTGTTGGAGCATGGACATATCAAAAAGCTCCTGGCACCAGAAAATACCCCACTGAGCCTTCAGTGGTGTGTTGTGTCAGCAATAAATACAAGTGGAGAATAAGCAGGGACTTTTCATTATTGGCAATTAAAATATATCTCTTGATTTCTTACTAGGGGAAATGACAATGCAAATCCCAGTTTTATTCTGATAATATGACACCCTACATTATGTCTTCCATAGGCTGGGAGGGTGGTGGCTGAGGCTGTTTCAGTATTAAGGGTCTGCTTTGCCTTATTTTTTATTAAAAATAAATCACATTGATGGGAGTGTAATTTTATTTCTGACTGGACAAGCCTGCACTGGCACGAGCCAGCTCTGGGTCTGTGGCGTCTGTCTCTGACAAGATCACAGATAGGGAGAAAATAATTTATTTTAGTTTCCAGCGCTTAGATAAAACTCTGGTTTTGTGCAGATGGCCCTGAAAGGATAACACGTAGCTCAGATAAATGGGTATAAAGCAGTGTGTATTTGTACCAGAATCCAAATCTTCAGTACATCAGTAATATTGGGATTTTTACTGCTATCGTACTAGCCTGGAGGTTTTTTTCATCATATAGAATTAATTGCCACGTGGAGAAGTCAGTGGGGTTGATGTCCTCTGGTCTGGGTGCTCCATGAAGCTTGGTGTAGGGTGGTTCCTGAAGAACTGTTGGGAATTATTTGGGTGGTATTGGAAAATGCTTTGGGGTTTTGGATGGGGAACATTCAGAGCAGTGCAGGGCAGGAGGAGGAGGGTGCTCAGATTTTTGGAGAGGGTTGAAGATGGTGCAAGTGTTTGTGGGGTTGCTCCTCCATCAAAGGCTTTTAGTAGAGCGTGATGAAAAAGTATTCTGGTAGCTGCACTAATTCTAAATAAATGTTTACCAAACAACATTAATGGATTAAAACGTTGTTGGGAATAGTTATTAGCCCTTCATTCTGGGATGATGAAGGGAGTTTTGTCTCGATGGGGGGCTGCCATTTGAACACTTCCTGGCAGGAGGCCTATTTTGATCATGCAAATTAGGTTGGGAAAAGTAGGCTAAGCCATTAAAAAGTAGGAGACATCATGAAATTTCAACATTTTTAAGGTGACTGTTTTTCTAATTATTAACATTTTTGGTATCATCTTTTACACATCACTTCATTTTCCTTAATTATCATGTCCCCTAATGCTGACGACCTCAGTGCTGGTTGTTCTTGCACCCACTGCTCAGATGGAAGCCCTGGTCCATTGGCTGTTTTATACCCAGCAAGGTGCTTGGAAATACTGCACGTGGTGTGTTTTGTTGGATAATTGGAAATGCAGATACTGAATTTTTTGTTGTATCCTGGTTAATTTTTTCTGTTCTGTTAAGGTTAATAGGGACTGAAGGTTAAACTTGGCTTGTGTAAAACTCTGGGTATTTGCAGGATTCTTATTGGTGAGAGGGGGTTAATTCTGGCAGTGGGAAAAGGGCACCCATGCAAATGGGTGAGGGTCAAAGCCAGTGCCCAGAAGACTGGATCTGCAGTGAGAAGACACTGAGGTCTTCAGGATGGTCTCTTACCAGCTCCACCTTCTCCAGCAGTTTCTGACCAGCTTGCCAATGGAGTGGCACTGATGGAACACACGGTGCTGCTGGGGATGTGGGGAAGAGCTTCCCACTCCTCACCCTGGCTGACATGTGGACCCTGTGGCCACCATCCTGCAGAAGAGACACTGCAGCCCATCCTTCACATCCCTCTCCTGGTCAACAAGCACATCAGCAAAACAACTGTCTCGGTGCCTGCCAGCTCGTGAGCTTCATCTAACCCTATTAATTTTTAATAGAAAATTAATATTAAGCTAGCATACTTCTAACATGACTTTGCTGTACACAGAAAGACCCCCAATTTCTGTTTGCTCCAGAGGAGGAGAGTGGTGGGTCCTGCCAACGCGAAACCCTCGTGGAGCAGCCTGGCTGAGGGACACGTCTTCACGGGGCTGTCACCTTCAGCAACATGCAGCATTGGTGCCCTGCTCTGCTTGGGTGATCACAAGTGTTGGTTGGGTTTCAAACATCCTCTCTAAAAGCAGTGGGGTGTTTGTGGGGTGGTGTTTGTACATTGTGCTGCTTGGGGAGCCCGAGGGGGACGGGGGATTTCCACCCAAACGCCTGCAACGAGTGCCTTGGGTACCATTAGCACCAAGCCAACCTCATCAGCTTCTAGTAGAAGATGCCAAGGGTTGAATGACAATTTTATGAGGACTTCAGAAAATATTAATTTAAGCAATTTAGGGTTTCTGTTGTTGAAAAAAACCTCAAAATATTTTGATTGCTGTTTTCACTAGGAGCTAATAGAGTTGTGCTGGAGATGGAGAGTTCATACCCAGCCACCCAACTGTGGCTTTGCTACGGTTGATGTTCTGCAGCCTCCAAAACAGTAAACTTGAAACAGGAAGGTCTGCTCTGTGACTTGATGGTATCTTTCTTGTTAAGATAGGTTCTGGGAAAGTAAGCTGCATTCCTTAGCTCTTGCAAACCTTTTTAATTGTTTTTTCTCACAAGCTTAGCTCGATCTTATCATGTAAGTAATCGTTGCATCATATTTGCTTTATTCTCTCTACTGGGAAGTCAGATAATTGCTTTATAGTTTTTAATGGGACTTGGGGAAGCCTGTTAGCTCCGGGGTGTAGGTGAGCAGTGCAGCAACTGGTGCAATGTTGCATTTCTCCCAGATTTTCTGGATCTTGACGGGGCAGGAGAAAGGAGGCATAGGTGGCTGGCACCTTCTCCTGGGTTGAGCAGCAGCCATAAAGTTACTCAGTGTTTTAGACTCCATCATACCAGGCTCTGATGTGCCTCGTGTTTGGGTATCTCTCATCTGCGGGAATATTCAGTCAGACTTTCCTTATGAAGTAGTATTATAGGGGATTAATTATTCATAGTCAGTTTAATTCTTCTTTCTTGCATATTTAATTGTAATAGCATGCTGTATGTCACAGTGATTTCCCAGAAGAACTGTGCACCAAAGGGAAACCATTCAGGTATATAGCCTTAAATATGTCCATGCTAATCTCTGTTGTTTAATTTTGGAGCAGAATGGGATATTATCAGATGGGTTCTTGCAGAGAAACAATTATGCAAAATCATGATTTCGCTTAATCTTTAATTCTTCAAGCTCAAAGAGCTGGTTTGATTTGTGCTGATGACATTTCCGTTGTCTTGCTTATTTTATGAGGGGAAAAACTGCTTAATGGGAGGGAGGACGTGACTTTCGTTTTCTTCTCTGAAGGGGGAGGAACCTCTATCAAAGACTTTGGAAGTGCCAATCGATTCCTTCCAGAAGATGAAGGAAGGGAATAAGATTTTTATTGAGTTTTTTCCAGTGATCAGAATAGCAATGCCAAATGCTTGGGTGATTAAGATGATTTTTTTTAATTATTTTTTTGGTAACAACTAGGATGGGCTCTTAGTGCTTGACGTGAGAAAATGTTGGAGATCCAGGAACTGCAAATGCATTCACAATTTGATTTGTTCTAGAGCTGCTGCACCCTCATGAGGAGCTTGGTGAGACCGAATCCCTCGTGCTTGGAGGGCAGGATTGTTCTCTGAGATTTACTGTAGGAGTTTAAACTTCTGAAAAATCTGTTTACAGTGTGTCTGAACTGGAGGATGGAGGACACAGTAGAGACTGTTATCTGTTTACTGCTCAGATAAGGAGGTGGAATAGATTGCTGGCCTGTTTCTGAACTCTGCTTAATGAATGGTTGCTAGGCAAATTGCATCTCAATCAGCTTAATCCTCAAGATGTCATTTACAGGTCTGCTCTTTGTGAAGGGCCAGAACCGTGTGCTTTCAAACTGTACAGGCCAGAAATTGCAAGCAAAGCAGCTTAGAATAGCTCGTGCAAAAATTCAGTGTCCATGTGTTGCTGAGCTGCCCAATTTCAAGTGCCTGTGGTGGCAGGGCCATCGTTGCGTGGCCGTGGGCTGGGTTAGGTGGTGGTGGGTGGTGGGCAGGAGGCAGCAGCATGATTAGCACTGTTCCTGGAGCAGCTCTACACACATCATCACGTTCTGGCACTGGATTAACTGGGAGGAAAACGGTTCTAAATGGGGACCACGTTGCTGACGTGATGCAAGGTACTTGTGCTTTGAGTTTGCTCCGAGCCTGCTGCCCTTGCAGGAGGGACACGATCAATTTTGGCAAACAATTGCAAGTGGGAGGTGGTGCTACCTGGGGCAGGGAGCTGGGGTTGGCCTTGGTGAGAGATCTCTAATCAGGAGAGGGCACCGGCTGGTCGTTTGAAGGCTTCAACCTGCAGCAGTGGACTTTCTCCCACAGCATCAGGAGAGAGCCAGTTAATTGCCTATGCTGGTATGCGTGTGGCCCACATACATTAGGCTCATGATTTAGTCCAAAGGAAAAAGTTTCCTAACATAGTTAAGCTTTAACAGTCTCTTTGTAAAGAAAGATAACCAGATACTTGTTTTTATTGGTCTCCCATGACAGCGATTAATCTTACTGCAGGCAGAGCATTGTTCTTTGCATGGCTACACCTTCTTTTCCTTTGAAACAGATCCTCAGTGAGTGCTCAGTGTCATGACACTGAACCACTGTAAATGCAAACTGGAAAAGACTGGACTTGTTGAATGCTACAGACATTTCAGGGCTGTTTATGGTCACTGTGTGCTGATATGAAACGTCCTTCACGTGGCACAGTTATTAAAAGCACAGGTGAACTTTGCAGTGCTTGTGTTGTTTGGATGTGTGCAGCTTCTGTGGTGTTCAAAAACACTCTTAGAATTTTAGGCAAAATTTTGTGTTGCAACGTTGAGAGCCTCTCCAAATAAAGCATTCCACCTTAGTCACCAGCAAAATGATGGTGGTGCTGGCATCTCAGGCTGTAGATGGGAAGAGGGCTGCAGAACAGAAGACTTTGTGATCAGAGAGTGCTTTTCATGCAAATGAAGATTTTTATTACATGCTGCTGAATCAGGGGCTTGTGTAGCGAGAACAGCACAGAACTGATAAGATCACTTTGTCATAGCTTGAAATTTTGCCCAGCGTGTCTTTCACTCTGCTGAAATGGGCAAGAAACATTCTTGTTAAGGGCACAGCAGTAACTGATATAATATTTGGGGGGGGCTGGGCTTTTTCTTGGTGGCATGGTCTGTCTGCAGGGATCTGCTGTGTGTCCACAGAGCAAGGAGGAGCTGCAACGTGTAGGTGACCCTGCATAGCTCAAAGTCATCAAAGCTCCTGTTCCTGATGGGATCCTGATTCTACTCATGCAGAATCTCCTCTCTGCTGCAAACCAGGAGCTGTTTGCACTGGGTAGAGCAGAGCTGTCCATTTTTTTGGCTCTGTACAGCCTGTGGGGCTGTGTTTTGCTGCAGAGGTCACCCATCCAGGCCTGGCACTGTTGGTTTTCCTTTTCTGTTAGCTGATATCATCTTCCTGATGTCCTTTCATGGTTAAAACAGGTTTGGTTTAATGAGGACTGTTGTTGCCAATAAGCAAATGGATCTATGGAGTGGAATAGGCACCTAAATCTTCCCCTGCAGATGGGTCGTGTTCAGCATCCTGATGTGACCTTGGTAAAAGTTCTCCAGCCTTTTACTTTCCCTCTTTATTTATCTCTCTTGATGTATAGCAGCTTTTCTCCCAGGGAAGTGTCTGAGCTATTGGAAATCTGTCTTCTCTTCTCTTCCTCTCACCAGAGACATTGTCAGCATCACACCCAAGCTCCTTAGATTGACGCCTGAATATTCTGCTTTTGCACAATCAGGAGGCATTCAATGGAGTAGCAAGACGAGAAGGAGCTGAAGATTTAGGACTGGCATTTTTAGACACTTTTCAATCCATAATTTTGAATAGTCGTGGTGAGGAAGGTCAAAGGCTTCCTTCACATGGCGTGCCCCTTTATGTGTGTTGAGCATCCATCAAAGCGTGTAGCACAGGGGAGAAACACACTTAACAGCCATCAGATTGCAGCGAGGGGCTGTTCACCTTTCAAGTTCTCATCTGAAGAGTCCAGGAAAAAAAAATCTAACCCTGCACATTCCTGGAGAGTTTCAGAGCGACAGGATGGAACCTTTTTCCTGGGGTTTTTTTCATGCAAATGATGGTAAGGATTATTCCACATTTAAAATCTGGTTTATACTGGCTTCTGAATTTCATTTAAAATAAACATCTGGTGAGCTTTCTGATCTCCTGTGCAAGGCTGTTGTCTGCCTCGCTCCTTAAAAGGACTTCTGCTTAATTTTTAGAGAAAAGCCAAGACCTAGATCATTTTGGCCCAGAGGCCATCTAAATGGTTCACCTGCATCTCGAAATTCCCAGAGCACACAACTCACCTCACACAGCCTACCCAGCAGGTATTTAAAATCCTTTCTCTGAGGGAGCCTGGCAGCGACAGGCATCTGCTTCTCCTGGGCTGCTCTTTGGGATCTTCAAGGCTGCTACTTGTGGTGTGATCTGTGCTTCTGCAGAGCCCTTTTCTCCCAGTGCTGGGCACGTCTCGGAGCGGATGCACCATTCAAGGGGAGTGATGGTCTTGGCCCTTTGGTGCTTGCAGTACAAAGCCCTCCTCTGGAAAATCGCTGTAGTTTGCCAGAGTCCTGCAGTCAGATGGGTGGAGCAGAGTCACACAGGGAGTAATTGGTTATTTATTCAAATAGCCATCACATTGGGGCTGTGTTTTCTGTGATTTGACAGGAGCTCACTCCTCTGCTCTTCACTGGAGACCCAAAAATGTGTGCCCATGGTGAGAGTGCTGGGTCTGTGCTTCCTCTGGCTTTGAAACGGGTTCCTGTTGCTCTTTGGCAGACCCCGCAGCAGTGCTGTGTGGAAGCAGTGTTTCCAGAGCGAGGGTGACTTTACCTCTTTGTTTTCTCTCTTTATTTATGCCTCTATAGGATCAGCTGGTCCCACATTATGTGTGAAGTAGTTAAATTTTAGCCCGCATCTGTAGGATGGGATTTCTCCCCCTCCCCTCTAGTGACTTTGATCAAATCAAATCAAAACGCAGCGCTTTCATTTCTAGTTTTGTACTTTCAAAGACAATCTCTTGACATCCTCTAGCAGCCTGGACCCGGGTCCTTTTCTTCCCCTTAGTCCAAAGACACTCTGTGTCTTGTGCCTTCCTCTCTATCAGCAGTTGCAATCTGCATTGGCTTTTATCTGCATCAAAAGACAAATGGAAGAGAGCAGGACACTGCAGGAATGGGAAACAGCCTTAGATGTGCAATGGAAATATGTCATCCTTACGTTCAGTCTTGCCACATGGAGTACACACCAGAGTCTCTACTGGAAATCTCCCAGAAATGTGAGTTGAGATTTTGGGCTTTGAAGGTTGGTTAATCCCCGCAGCGGTTAATACCAACATGAAGTTTTCTGTCATGTCAAGCCTCTCCTTCTAAATGCTGCTGCTTTTTTTTTTTTTGCATATGTCAAGTATACAAAGCAACACTCAATTTGAGAAATTACCATTCAAACACTCTGTAAGCACTTTATTTTTGTCCCCTTTGTGAGCAGCTGAATACACGTCCAGGCTGACACAGGCTGAGCTGCTGCTTCCCAGCGAACGAGGGGCGAGGAGAAGGCTCCTGGCCATGCAGGATGGGACAGTTTGGAACTTTGGCTCTCCTGGGGAAAAGCACATTTGCTCAGCAGCATCCCAGGGAGAGGATCCCAGCTAAGCCTTCCTAAATCATACTCAGTTTCTCAGCTGTGGTCGCTGTTGTCCCGCTCAAATCCCAATCCATGTCTGGTGGTAGCTGTGATGTCATGGTGTGTGTTGCTTGTTCAAAGTAATGGTGCTTAAAGCAGAGTGTGTTCCTCTCTGCATTAAGGAGCAGGATTCAGCTATTCAAAGCAAGCTGATAAATTGCTTTTCATTAAGTGTCTGAGCGCCAAGGGGTTCAGTATGTGTTCCAAGGAAAAAATACATCAATTACAGCTTCTGCAGAGCATTTATCAATCACGTAGTTATAAACAGTACTAATGCAGTTAATTGAAGGTAGAAAAATTTACCTTTGGAATTTGTTGACTGTAGCAGTTCCGTGGTTGCAAAGACAAATTGGCTGGAAATTAAAACCAAGTGATACTTTGGGGATTGCCTGAGATCACACACTCGAGCAGCCTCTCATGCAGTGTTGGGAGGGGGTTGTGGCTGCCTTTGAGCTCGAGATGGCCCATGGTGGTCAGGGCTGCTCCAGCCCAGGTATCAGAGCTCAGTGTTCATGCTGTGTCTGAGGTAGAGGCTGTGGTAGCAGTATTTGTTCTCCTCACCCACGCAGCCAGGTTGTGTTTACCACGCAAGGGGATGTCTCACTGACTCTAGTGCAGTTACAGCTGCCTCTGTCCTGTCCGTGCAACTGATTCATTGTCATGTGCATGTGTTGGGGTTTTTCAGAAGAAAAAGGCAAGTGCAGAGGAGGAAGGCTGCACAAAAGCAAACAAAAATCTGCTGCTCACCTGTAGCCAGTAAAACTTAGGGTGAAAAAAGAAATCTTTTGTGAATGTGAACTTTGGATAAAGGCGATGAAGGAATCTGGTGAGATCGTGCTGAAGTGTTTTATCAGGCCTGCAGACAAAAATCTCTGGTGCTTGTGGCATGCAGAGGTTTTGAAAACACCTTCCACACTCGTGTTGCTTTCCCTGGGGCTGTTTTCAACTGCTGGCCGTGCAACAAGCTTCTCAGGAAAGCACTGAGAATAGCAGAGACCTTTTACAGCAGCTCACAATGTCCTGTCTTCTGTTGAGTTGTTACGAGGTGGCCTTTGGGTTTCTTGGAAGGCTGATAAGGATGCTAGGTGTGTGTCAGGAGAAACCAGCAGGGCACCAGCACCTCCTTCTGAAGGTTGGTGGGAAAACACCCAATGTCCCAGTGTCTGGTGCAGCTCTTTGGTATTCGCCTGGTGGCTCGTACGTTCTGCTGGTGAGTGGTTTGTGCTTGTGTTGCTGCTTCTGTTTGAGGTTCTCAGAATGCTTTTCATCTTTCCAGTAGGCTGCACGGTATCTCCAGCTGCAGGAGAAGGTTTTATCTTGCCTTGACAAATGGTAAAGTGGATATCCAAGAGCTGACGTGTTTGTGGTCCAGCAGGAAACTCTGGCACCGTGAGCAGTTAAGAGACATCTCCAGTTTTGTATCTTCAATAAAAATCTGCCAGATATTTCTCCCCGAGTGTTAAAATTTCACCATAGGTGGGACCTTAATTCAGGATCCCAAGAGCTAAATACTAAATCAAACAACTCTCAGTGTGATTGTGCAGGTCAGGATGGTACACACAAATAACCAGTGCAATCTGAGATCTGCCTGTGTTCAGACACCACCAGCACACCTGCTCCCCAAGTGAGTCATTTCTTTTTTTTCCTAATATGCAAGTTCATTTTTTTTTGTTTTCTTCATACAATTCAGTCTAATTCATGCTGCCTCATCTTATTTGCAAATATTTCTTGTTTTCAAGTGAATCTATTTTTAAAATGGGACTTGAAGCACATTTTTCAGTATCTGAGAAATGTCTGGTTTGTTTGTGTGTTGCATAGGGGTAAAATTTGTTCAAAGTTAGCTCTGAAAAAAAAAATGGGTTTAGGAAATAATCAGCTTGTAATAAACAGGGGAAGATAGCTACTTTCCTACTTGGAACTGTCATCATCTGTAACTTCTAACGATATTTTAGAAGGAAAAACTGTCATCCTTCTGTCATGTGCAGCCACAAGGATTTCTGTAAGTCATGATTAAGACTTTAATTCTGGGCTTTTACAGGGTAAGTGTGGAATGAGAGAAGATAATGATAATGGTGATCTGTGTGGAGCAGGCACTGGAGAGGGAACTGGTTCATGTTTCCTTTCCCCTTCACCTAGGCAGCTGCTTGCTGTACTTAAGCTTCCTTTTCAGCTCTGGGAAGGCAAGAAATTCAAGAGGGAGAAATTCTGGCCAAAAGCAGCATGAGGAAGCTCAGAGCTCTTGCTTGTCCCTTGTGGTAAAGCAAACCCCAGAATTACAACCTCATTCTTCTCCCAGACATGGAGCACGTAGGAGAGCTGCACAAAACCCCGACATGAGGCAGGTTCTTGCTGATGATGTTGAGGTTATAACTGCAGGCTCTCTGCTGTGGGAAAGGGGTCAATGTGTATTTTGGTTTCTTATCACTGGAAGGCAGAAGGAAGTTACGTATGAGGATGGAGAACGTCTGTTGGTGGGAATGTGTGGTGCCTTCATCAGGGTATGTGTTAGCAGCATCCTGTAGTTCAGCAGTCACTGGGTTTGCTTTGGATGGAAGTCATCTCAGCTAACTTTGATACCACCATGAAAACATGCACGCTGGGCTCTGTAAGTCTGCTCCATGTTTTATAGTAGCTGCTGGGATATTAGAGATGCTGCTCGAGCATGTAGGGAGAAAGTGGGTTTAGTTTGCCCTGAGGATAGTGGATGCTTTGGAGGAAGGAATGTTGGTTTGCATCTCTTGGTTTCTTGTTGAAGAGAACTTCTGTGAACATTACAGCAACAGGTGGGGGTCTGGTTTGCATTTTGAAAATACAAATATAAGCCTAATATCCTGGGCAAGTTATGATTTTGTGTTTATCTGGCCTCTGCTCTTAACTGCTGCTGCTCAACTCTAGCATCCTTTGCTCCTCCTAAATGTCTGTGCAGATTTAGGCTCTGTGAAACATAACTAAGATGCATCCCAGACAGATTCTTCATCCCTATTTCTCACCAGTACAGCGAGTTGGAAGTTACCATATAAAAGGAGAAAGAAAATTAATTAAAGGTCAGGGTGCTTTAGTGTAGTAAAAATTCAGAGGAGGCAGATACAAAGTTATTCAAATCACTTCTGACTTCAGGCAGGTCCATTTTCCTACTTCTTGCCTATGTTCCCATGGTAAAAGTAATATCTCATCTGTCTCATAACTGACCACTAGCGCGTGTGTTTCAAGCACAGCCAGAAATACTCCTTTGAAGCTCTGGCCAGGCCCTACAATCGTCCCAACTTGTCTTCTCTACATCTTTCCCTCCCCATAGGAGTGTCCTGCAACACCTGGCGAGACCTACTTAGGCCTGTGTTGTCTGTCAGCTCCTGCCACGGTGCAGAATATGGAGTTAAATCTAAAAATAGGCTTAAAAAGAGGTGAGGGCTTTGAGCAAAGTAAAATAAGCCACTGATTTGGGTCATGAAAGGGAATTGATGTCACTGGTTCTCCCTTGCAGCTTTCTTGAGCTAAGAAGTTCTGTTCTGAGCCGTGAAAACGCGGAGGAGCCGTGATGAGGAGACACTCAGGGGAGGGAAGGGTGGTCTGCCTCCAGTCCTCCCCAAGAGACTGCCTGGACCATGACCTTGTCATCTTGACGTGAGAAGTCAAGGTGGTATTGAATGCTCTGCAGTTTCATTTATCTTCACAATCTTCTTCAGTGGTAGGAACCTGTCACCCGCTGCTGCCCTTTAACAAGGAGCGACCAGGGCATCAGTTGATTAAATGCTTCATCTGAAATTACGTCAGGAACCTGTGGTGAGCCAGATCCTTCCCTCCATCTCTTCTGTCATAGGCTAGCCCATAATAAGGAGACCAGCCTTCTAACATAAATCTGGTCAGAAAACCTTTAAACCACTCCAAAACGAGTTCTGGGCAATTTTTGCCCATTTCAGAGTGGTTATGTGGCATCAGTAATGTTTGTTAAGTGCTTCGATATGCTTTGGTGGAGGGCAGAGTGTTAATAATTAAAACTGGAAGGAAGTTCTGAAGCAGTGTGGGGATGACGACTGCTTTCTGGTCTGTTAGTTAACAAAAAAATGCAAACTATAAATGGACGAATCAGCAGGAATTGAGTCTGATGCTCCCTTCCCCCAGCCACCTGCATGGGCTGAGCACAAAAAGCAGCTAATTGTCTGCTCGGCGCCGAGATGAAAGAAGCTGGTCCTGCACCAGGAACAGCTTGAAGGTGGTAAATTATCAGCACCAAAAACCTTTTGGAGTTGGTGTCTTTACGTGCTCCAAAAGTACATTATTTGCACTGGCACTGACAGCGTTCGGGGGCTGATGAAACCACCACCTCGTGGCGTGAAGCTGATGGTTCAGTCCATGTAGATAAAACTGAAACTTGTCTTTTGAAGCTCTTACACCTTGGCATGGTTGGGTAGGGTCGAAGGGTGTGTTTGGTGAGGACAGGCCCCCTTAATGGGCTTTATCTTGGCCCAGCTAACAAGCTGTTTGCAGAACCGTGCAGTGGCCTCGTGTTTGTCCATTTTGCTGTGAGCAGTTTCATTTGCAGAGTGCAGGCAGGAGCAGGCTCCTTGCCAGCAACAGCTTCATTCAGATTAGGGCTTTAGTTCAATTATGTCCAATTAACTTTTTATTGCAGATAGCAGTGATAATTACTTGCAAGTCAATTTTTTGGCTGTGGTTATCCCAAGGCTAAAGTCTGAGCTTGATGGATTTTAATAACTGAAGTGACGTGTAGCTCTTCCTCTTTTTTTTTTTTTCCCTTCTTTAGGCCTCAATTAGATGAAAGGTCAGAAGCTATGTAAAAATCCATCTTACAATTAAAGCCAACTGTTCTACTCCTCAGCAGATGCGTAGGACTGTGTTTTAAAACAATCTCTTGGGACCGACCTAAAAAAAGACTGTTTAAACTGTAAGATCATAACCTTGAGCTCACTGCTGCTTTATGCAAAGAGGGGGTTGGATGGAGCTGGTGGCACATGTGGCACTACCTGGAGCCAAGAGCCACCAC
This sequence comes from Brachypteracias leptosomus, assembly GCA_013401335.1. Classification (NCBI taxonomy): domain Eukaryota; kingdom Metazoa; phylum Chordata; class Aves; order Coraciiformes; family Brachypteraciidae; genus Brachypteracias; species Brachypteracias leptosomus. Next base: position 304,034 of record VYZX01008994.1, read on the forward strand.
CTTGGCTTCCTTTACTGCACTACAACCCACTCAAAATTGCTCAAATAGAAGCATTTAGTGGTAGCCCTTGGGTGTGAGGAGTGTGATGGGAACAATATTCCACTGAAGTGCTGCTACCCCAAAGCTTCTTCATTTCCTTCCTTGCTGAGCATTGTCATCCCAGCTTCCAGCAGGTGCCTCCCCTCTCCCAGAGCACCCCATGGACATTTAAATTCTCTCTGCCTTCCCCTCCAAACTCTTTAATTTTGTTGCCCGAGTGGCGTTATAAATGGAGGTCAGCCTAAAAGGTGAAATGGTTTTACAAGCAAAAATCATAGTTAATTAAACCACGAGAAGGGAAAAATTGATTTTGATCGAAACTGTTGCAGGGCTCTCCAGAAGGGCCACCTGAATGCAGGAAGCCAGAAGGTCCCGTGCTGGCAGATGCTGACAGTGCACTCTGCTTGTTACAAAAGCCTCCTTTCTATTGTTCATTCTTCCTATTTATTTATCCCCAAGTACACTCGATGCTATTGTGATTTATTGCTGTTTCAAAGACTACCTCTCTGCGCATTATTTTGCAGTTTTCCATTTATAAAACATTAAGGGGATGTGATACCAGCTATGAATGCAGGGCTGGTTTGCTAATTTTGTTCCAGGAAACTGTAAGATTTATCTCTGGCTCTTCAGCAGCCCTGGGAAAGGGCCATTCTGGTAAGTGCCCAAGAAGAAAGGGGAGTCTTAGGGCTGGAGAGAAAGGCAGGAAGCCTGGGGGATCAGTCTAGACGCTGTCAAGCGAGGCATGGCTGCCTGGAAGGAGTTGTATTGAACAGGAGGTTGGCTTGGGGGGGGGTTCAGTGTCTGCAGTTGACATGAGCAAATTTTTGAAGCCCTTAGATTTTAGGTTACTTTGGGAGAGGGAAAAGGAATGAGTCTCATTTGCTCCCGAGCAGCCTGCCAGGGGGTAAATGAGACACTGAGTTTCCCTTGGAGCATGAAAATTGGCCCGGATTCAATTGTGTTTCCTGGCAGGCTCTTACAGACATTTGTACCAAAGAAACTTCACAACCCCAGTTAGTTTTGGGGGTTTGTTTGCAGCATTTGTATACTCTGAACTTGGAATGTGCTGCGTGTGCTTGGGGGCTGCTGGAGATCCTGCCAGTGGTTTTGGGACTCCCTTGTGAGCAAGGAGGAGAAGTGAAGCAGCCACAAGTGCTTAACAACCCTCTCAGGACCCCAGGGTGCTGGAAACTTGGAATAGTTTGGAGCTTTTCTTTTGTCTGTGGGTGGATGCTCCTGCTTCCTCCTGCCCCCAGGCTTTGTGAACAAGCCCACAGTTAATCGTGGAATTTGATGGAATTTCAAACATGCATGTTTACTTTTCAGGAACCAAGCTTTAGACTCCACCAGCTTGCTTTCATCTAAACCAACTCAGTTTCCCATATTTCACCGGCCAGGGGTGGGTTGTGGGGAGTGTTTCCTTTGTGTGCTTACCCTGTAAGGCCTCTTGGGAGCTTTAGAGACTGGTATATTTAAAAACTTGGCAATAACTCTGCATATGTGGTCTGTTTATATAATGATAAAGCTCTGTGAGAGTACTAGAAATATCCTAGTGGTACCAAGTTGCTTTACACCTTGGTTTTACTCTAACTTGTAAAAGTCTCTCTTGGCCTGAGGAGAGCTGGGTCTGGCAGAGGTAATACTAAACTTTCAATACCAGTCAGAAAATAATACATCTTTTTAGACCAGGAAGGCAATATCATGGTCAGTTTTATTGGAACTGATTCTTGTCTCAGGGCAGTGGGTGGAGGTGAGTTCTGCCATCCTACCTTCCACCTGTGAGCCTTGGTGGGGACAGAATTTATCTGAAAATCAGTTCAGGAACCACTGTGCTGCCTGAATCAAACCTCCCCTGATGTGCAGGTAAAGCTGAATGTAACAGTCACTGTGGGAATATGACAATTACCCCCAAATCCCAAGCACTGCAAATCCCTCCTAAGCTTAACATGCTTTGATTTAATTATTAAAAAAATCTTGGGAGCTAAAAAAAAGCTCTGTTCATGTGTCTAAACCTGTGAAGTGTTTCATGGAGCATCCTGCAGCACGTGTGCTGGTAAGATTATATCCTGCAGCCAGATTAGATTAAAATCACTTCAAAGAGGCCTATTTATTTATTTATTCCGATCTCAAGATTGCTTTCCTCTAGGAATGTGCTTTATCTTTTTATATACATATTTTCAAGACAAAGCTCGTTACCACCCTGTGCTTTGCAGTGCACAGAACCAGTTTAAAATACAATTTCAGAAGTTTAAAGGTAAAGGTTTCACAGCTGCCCTCCAGTGCTGGGTGCCAAAGTTTACTGGTCAGCTTGCTCTCCAGTTTGCAGCTGACTGGTTTAGATGAAAGAGTTGCTGAGCCTGGTACAGTGCAAAAAAACCCTCTGTTCATGATTCCCTGTGTCCATTCCAGTTCCTCCAGTAACCCACCTCCCATCCTCACTGGGGCAGCAGCCCCATGGGGAGCTTTGCAGGTGCTGGTGCCCACACAAGTTGCTGCCTTGGAGCCAAGTCTGCTGGTGGAAAGTCTTGATGAGCCAAGTTCAGTTTATCTCCTGCTCTGGACTAACTAGAAGCAATAAAGCTGAGCTCAGGAGGGGATGATGAGCTCGGCTGCCTTCGTGTCAGGACCCTGCTCTGCTGACCTGAGCCCCCACCTAACAACACTTTGAGACAACCATTAATGCTCACCCTGACCCCAAATACACTCCATGGGGGGGATTTCAGCTCATTTTAGCTGGGTCTACATTGGAGTTGTCTGAAGCTCGTGCTGAAGAAAAGTCAGGTTAAAAAGTAGTAGCCAGGTGCTGAGTATCTCAAATGTTAATTGATTTCTAACAAAATAATGAATGGGCTTGTTTGTAAAGATATTTCACATGCATTTGTTTTCACATACCAGGATCTCCCTTTCAAAGAAGTATTAATTTCACAGAGAACAAAAATTGGAGCGGGATTTTAATTATAATATGGAATTCAACGATGGAGTTCTGGTCAGCACTTCTACAGAAGTCTGAATTTCTTTTTTTTTAATGCTCAGCAGTGACCTAGATGGCATCAATTCAGTTATTGCAAATCAAGCTCAAAGAATTATTTCATGCTTCTACTTAAAACGATTTTTTGTAAGTCCAATATTTCCTTTAAAATTATTATTGCCACGCCAGCCTTTCCTGAACTTTTGGCATTGCCTAAAATGATTATCTGCCTGCAGGAACAACTTGCCCTCTCTAAAACATCACTCTCTGTATTGGAGCTCAGGCTTCTGTAAATACACGTTTTGACCTTCAAGGAAATGTTGCTGTCTTATCACAGGAGCCTGGCTGTTCAGAGCTGAGTGCTGCCACTGCTTTTAATCACTTGTTCTCTCTCCTAATGTGCCATTATCCTGTTTATTGCTCTGTGTGTGGCTCTGAGCCCCTCTGTGATGCTTACTCAGAGTCGTGGTGTTTGGGCTGCAGTGAGCAGTGATGGAGCAGGTGAGCAAACCCACCACGTATCTCTGTCAGAAATGCTCCTGCTTCAGTCAAAGGGCACATTGAGCTGCTCTGCAAGGTGCTCTTCTCTCTTCTGGGGCTCACACAAACTTGCCATTGATTAATTAATGTTTTAGACCCCCTTTGGTCGTGCAGGGGTGGGAAGTGATCCTGAGCTGGCATCAGACACTGCTGGAGTAAAAGACTCCAGGATAGGGCCTTGGGTGACCTGGTCTAGTGGGAGGAGTCCCTGCTTCTAGCAGGAGGATTGGCACTAAATGATCTTTTAAGGTCCCTTCAAACCCAAAGCATTCTGTGGTTCTAGGAAAAGTTAGATGCGTAGGTGGGTATGGGCATGGTGTGATCTGATGGTTTTCTGACTGCAGTGAAGGCTCTTCACTTTGTTTGTCTGCTCTGCACTGAGAAATAGGTCTTGTTTTTGCCCATCTTCTGAAGTTGATGAAATGAGGAAAAAAGGAAAATACAATTACAGTTTTTTCTTGCTGACTGCGAGTGTTTCTGTTGCTTACTCAGGTAAAGCTCTGGCAACTCGCAGTGGTTTTGTCTTCTGATTAAAAGGAGCTGGCTTCTTGTTTTGTCTTTTTGGTCTTGCTGGGCGTAATTTGGGGCAAGAAACTGCTGCCCACAGGCTGTTTACAGAGTTTCACTGAACATCGTGTGCTTATAGTCAGGGATTAATCTCGTCTGTAAAGGGCAATCAACTTTTCAGTTCCTAAAGCAATTCCTTTAAGTTGGGGATGTGACAGGTCTTCAATCATCATCTCTGAACACCTGAAAGACTCCCAAGAGTTCCACCTCCTATAGAGGGTGAGAAGAAAATCTGGATTTGGATTTATTTTACAAGTTTTTACAACTACATACCTTGAACTTCTGGTAGTGCTGATCGTCACTATCTCCTAGGGATGAAATGGAGGGTGATGTGAACTTGTTCTGTTGGTGGTTGCAGCTTGGTGAGGTTGTGTGATGGTTCCTCACAGCTCTGTGTCATTCTGAGCAAGGAGAATGAATGGGCAGTAGCATGAGCTTGTCAAGCTGACATTCAATGCCCAAAACTATTTTTATTTGTTAGTCACAGTGGCACCAAACGGGCTCTATCAGCTTTTGAGAGCACTCACATAGTGAAGATGCAGAAGATTTCATAAGTTAATATTTGTGTGAGATTTCTTGGCCCTTGGTTTAATCAGCCTTTGGGTGTTGAACCCCTGAGATAGGTACAAACGTGGAGCTAATGAATTCTACACGGGGAGTAACTGGAGTGCTCTGGGAAGGCTTTAAGTCCACACTGTTCACTGTGCTGGTGCAGGTGAGCCTTGGGCAGTCTGACTTGTGGCTGTGCTCTGAGGTTAGGCTTCAAATTAAAGTCTTTAAAACATCCCTGCAGAGAAATGAGCTTGTGGAGCTTTCTGGAGCATGAAGGCAGTGGTGCTATCCAGGCCACGGCGCTGACGTTGTCATGTTGGGTGTCATCCAGAGGTTTCATTCACATCGTGTGCAGTGTGACTCTGAGAAGTGGCCTCTGTGGGGTTCTGCAGCCACAGCTTCTCGTGCTGGGCTGCAGCCCCTCTGCATCTTTGAATGCCTTCCCAGTTGATCTAATTGGGGTTGGAAAACAATGGCTGAAATTAAATCAGCCTGTAACTTGTGAAGCCTTCAACTCTTCCCACGTTTCTCAGGGTCATATAACAAACCCCAAGGCCTTTTCTGGCTGTTCCTGAGGTGTTTTGGCTAAAGATCTCCTTGTATAGCAGGCACTGATGCTTGTGGAGATCTGGGCAAGGAGAAAGCAGCTGATTTCTCCAGCTTGGCTCAGCCACCCTGTTTCCTAGAGCTTTCTGAAGAGCTCGTGGCTGGTTGTAGCTGTGGCAGGGGGGATTTGAGCAGGGGCTTGAACCAAGTGGCCTCTAGAGACCTTGTTCTGACTCCTCTTTCTCTCCATAATCCTAGTAACGTTGGGATGCTTCAAGCCAGAGTTAGCTTTGTTGCTGATCACCCCTGTTTTTTATGCTGATGATGGGATTTGGGGGTAGCTGTTCAGCCTTTATACATCAAGAGCTTCAGTGCTCTGTCCATTTGTTGTGAGGTTTGATTTCCTACGTGCCAAACCTCTGCAGAGGAGGCTGGTGGGGCTTTGTGCAGCCCCCACGTTCTTGCTGCTTGTCTAACCCAGAGCCACGCGGGGTAGCGAGTTCTCCTCTGACACGAGGGAGGTCATAGCCATTCATCTTCCAGCCTAATGGACCACAGAAATTACAAGCTGGAGCATGCAGCTCCATCTTGCCACGAGGCAGAGCTCTGCATTCTTCACCTCCAATTTATGCATGCCGAGCCTTTTTATTAAATGTAGAAAAGAAATCCACGACAGGCTTTCTCCAGAGGACTTGCTTTGGCTCTACCTGGTAGATAGCCAGGACATTTCAATATGTAGTCAAATGAACGCCGGTGGTTTCTTTACTATTCCCAACAACCACCTTTGAAATGTGAGGACAGAGGTCTGGACGATGCTGTGTGTGTGGAGCAGCAGAGGAGAGCGAGGCGGCTGGTCTGGTTTTAACCCTGCAGATGACCCACTTCTTGGAGCATTTCCACTGCTCTTCTGAGGTGCAGCGAGGGCTGGAGCAGCAGCTGCTCATCTGTGCTTGGTCAGGCCTTCTCCCAGGGATGCCTCTTTGCCACTTTCTTTTCTCTGTTCCTCCTTGTATTATAACTTTGAATTGTCTCTCTGTTGTTGCAGTGTGCAGAGGAGTGAATGCCCCATGTTGTGTTAGTGCCTGTCTGCCATGCTGGCCTGTCTGCCAGGACCAGGTGACCTCTCCTTTCAGCTTCTTTCTTACACGCAGATGAACACTGGACTTCAGAAATGTGAGTGACGTTTTGTCTGCAGGGTGTGGTTAACTGTTAAATCTGGCTCTGCTACAGCTGTGACATGAACATTTAGGATACTTAATGTTAGAGTCTTTCCTTTGTTGTGCCTTCAAGGCATCCATCAATAATGGCTCTGAGCAATGGCTGTGGAGGTTCAAGTGTGTGCAGCAAGCTCTCCCCCCCATCCTGGCTTTATAAAGGTTAATTTTAACCACAGCAAGATGAAACACAAGTGAGGTTTCTGTGAGATTCGTGCCTCTTTGCTGAAAACATTTTGTGCTCTTAAGTGTGCCAGCTGACTTGCTTCTTAACACAACTTTTTCCTGACTCTTTTTCACTTCCACTCGTTTAATTACTCGTAGACACCAATAAAAGTTGGATCAGACTAATGCAAACCTTTTGAGGTCAGCAGCTCTGTTCTACATACCTGGGGCGTACACTGCAAACATTAGTGATCTAGCCCAAATTACTAACGTTCAAAGTTTCTGTCTTCTTTCTGATGTCTCTTTGGTGCCTCTGAAAATATGTCTGCAGAGTACTCTGACAATCCTTTTTTTCATAACTTCAGTCATTTCTGTGATAGTCGTACTAGTATTTTTAAGAACAACTTATTCTTGGGAACCTAAGTTTGCAGGCTAGAGGTTTTTTTCAGTCTTTCTCTCCTCTTTATTGAAGTTGCACATTGATTTTTCAGCTGAAATTTCAGAAACACCCAAGATTTCTGTGTTCTTGGGTCTTAGGGCTGGGACCTGTCTCTTGTATCTGAAATGTGCATTAGGAGATCTCTGTATTCTGTTTGCTGATGGACTCTTTGCTCTTTAAAACCAAGTAATTTACAGTCCAGTGGTAGCTAAACTGTTAATATGCTAAAGCTTGTGATGCTGCTGAACATAGGGAAGGTAATTTTGCAATTAAGGGTGCCAAGCCCAAAGTCCTGGTTCTGCCAGGAGCAGATGACACTGCTCACACACACACACATGTGTGAACCACACAGCACTTGCATTTCTGCCGACTCCACGGGCTTGGTAATTGCAGCTACTCTTGTGGCCACAGTAAGAATCTTTACTCACCAAAGAGCTTCCTTAAATGGCACGAAACTGGCCATTCCCCTCCTTTCTCTTTTCCATTTCCAGCTGGAGCTTTGCTGACCCACACACGCTCATGCCAAAGGCAGGAGGTGGTGGTGAGAACGTGCCGAGGTCCTCGCTCTACGTGGAGCTTCTGGGGTGGGTCAGGAAGCTTAGTTCTGAAAGCAAATTGCTGAGATGCATGTGAGGGTAGCTGTGCATAAATCAGGTGTTTGCTCATTGCACATTTACAAAGCAACACGCTGGTACGTGGGCAGTTCCTTCACCTGGTGGTACCTGATGCTGTTCCTGAGAAGTGTTTATCCCCGTGCTGACAGCGTTGCTGTATCCTGCTTAGTGAAGAGCTCCAGGAGCTGCCTTTAGAAGAATTTAGGGCATAGAGTAGCTGGCAGGCACTGGCTGGCAGTGGTAATGCTGGGCTGCTCCAGTTTTACTCTGATTTAGATGGAAAATGAAACTGCTCGTCCAGCCCTCACTCACCCCTACTGCAGATGTGTGTGAGATTAATTGATGCCTTTCTCTCCGTGCTGTAAATGCACGAGGAGTCCAGCCCCTGGCCAGGGGAAAGTCAAATTAATGAGCATTTTTAATGAACAGTGACTTGTGACTTTTGATGGGAGGATTGGAAGCTGGCTCTAATAGTAGTGCTGTTGCTTTTATGAAAGGCACAGAACTCCACGTGAGAGCTTTTGCAGTGTTTGTATTCATAATTTCTTAAGTGTGGTTTTCTGGATCAGACTTCTTATTAACACTTGAAAATCCACATTAGCTCAATTATAATTTTTTTTTCTTACTTGCTTTCAGATAAGAGGCTTTTTCCTTAAAGGTGGTCTGTGCAGTAGGAGTTCTGTAGCTTAATATGCACATTTTCTTTTCCCTTTAAAAACCAGTCACTGCAGGACTCCCAATTTCAGTGTTTTTTTTAGAATCACAGGAAAGGCTACCCCTGAAATTTATCCTTATTCTCACATGTGGTTTCTCAGTGACTCCATACTGATATTCTCTCCTTCCTCCCAGTGACTCCAGTATAAACCTGACCAGTCAGTTGGGATACCTGAGGAGACAAGACTCTTGGGGCAGTGCCTGCAGCTGCTGTTGGACACAGCGGCGGTGCCACCAGACCTGTGAGGAAAGGGGTGATTTATTTCATGGCAGTGATGCAAAGCCAAGGTGAAAGGGGCTTCTTGAAGAAGACAACAGAAGGGACAAAAGAGAGAAGAGCAGGTTGGGACTGAATATGGGGTCATCAGCTAAATGGAGCCCTTTCCAGGGGTGAGGGCTCTTTCTACTCATCCCTTGTCCCAGCACCGCCGCTCTCATTAGGGTAGGGACCCTGAAGACCTGTTTGTATTTGGTTTAATGCTAATGAAAACGTGACCATAGGCAGTTTTAAAAAGCAGTGTGGTTTTCAAGCCTTCCTGTGAAATGCACTTAAAAAGATGTTACAGTGGTACTGAGCCAAGGCAGAGAAATCATCTCATTTTGTGATAAAAATAGCTCCAGCGGTGAGACGCGCGCAGGAATGTGACCAGGTGAATTGGTTGCCACGGGATTAGCAGGAGTGTGAACTCGGAGCTCACCAATTTATTGGGATAATTGCTCCTATGCACAGCTTTACCTTGTAGTAAACATGGAATAATTGCTTCTCAACAAAAGTTCTGCCTCGTGTTTACCATTAGGTGCCTTTGTGGAGCTCGTCTCATTGTTCCCTTAATGGAGCTCGTTCGTCTGCCATCTACCTCATCATTTTGTGGCCTGATCCAGAGTTCTTGCACAGGAATGAGGAGTGTTCTAATCCCAGCTTTTTCTTGCAGTCTATTCTAGCTGGTTTTCCATTCACTTAGTTACCAGACCTAATTGTTCTTCACTGGTTTGTAACATGCTCAGATGGGATATCCAGACTCTTGCTCGCCCCATAATGCCTTTCTCCTAATTTTTTGCTGCCTTAATTATTACAGTCATCAAATCTTGCCCATGGAACTACTTGCAAAGCACATTTTAAGCAGCACATTGGGGCACTCAGAAATACATCATCTTCAGGCCTGAGGAGAATGACTAAAAGCCTAATTCTGGCTGTATGCAAACTGGGCACTGTTGGAAATGGTGGCTGGTTTCAGAAGATCCCACCTAAGGGGTTTAGGAGATAGTTTCCCGTTTGGTAGGGTGCCAAAGTTGATGTGGTGTGTCAGTTCAGTTTAACTGAGGGGTTTCCTCTTGTCAGAGGAAGGAGTTCTTCCAGATTGGGTGTTGTAACCAATAGCTCAGCCTGGTCAAACACTGATGGTTTAGCTGCTTTTGCAGTTCCCATGTAGCATAAAAGTACATGCTTGGGTAAAAGAATATTTAGTGTGTCTGTTCAGTGTTTATATTTGCTGGTAGGCCTGTAGAAGTGTAAACTAGGCTGGGAAATCTTGATGGTGAAGGTGTTTCAAAGTACCTACTGAATTTTTCATCTGAGAATAAAAGCTTTTTGTGACAATGGCCACGAGTGTAACATAAACCACAGAGAAATGTCTGTTCCTTTCTCCATTGTTGATGGTTCTTCTCTGATCCATGGTGAGTTCCAAGGGTCATCTCCTGGGGAAGACACAACTTCATGAGCTGGGCAATGCTGAAAACAAAGGTTGGGAGTTCACAGAGGCCTTGGCTGCTGAGGCAAGGTACTGCTGGGAGATACCATCCAGAGGCTCTTCTCTCTGTGAGGAATGGCTCAAAAGGACAGATCTAACCCACTACCTGCAGCAGCAGGGACAGGGATATGAACAGGGAGGATGTTCAGGTTAATATCCAACATTTCCTTTGATTAAGAGAAGGGATGGAGTGTGTGCCAGGGTTTGGGCAGCACAGGGAGCAAGAGTATAACCACTGCTGGGGCACACGCTGTGCTAGGGATGCAAGGCAGCTGCTTATTTCACTAAAGATATATTTAATATTTCTATAATTATCCTTTCTTGTGGTATCCATCGTGTTTTCCATTTTCTGACCCTTACTTTCATAAAGTGAGTGCTCTTAGAGCAATGCTGCTCTCCCTCACCTGGGAAGACTGGGAGCTGCAGGATGCAATGAGAGAGAGATATTTCTGGTACTCATCTATTCAGTCTTTTGGAGACAATTTGCTTAGAAGAATCAGAGGTGAATTTTCAAGGGGAAGGGCTGTTTGTGTGTTTTCAGTCTCCTGAGGTAATCAGGTAATTTTAGATATGAGGATGCCATCCTTAGCAAGGTGCTGCATGGAAAATTGAGTTGAAGATCTAATTGCAAGCCATAAAATAAGGCAGGTGTAGCCTCTCTCCATTTGCTGAACCTGGGCTGACAAGAGCTTCCTAATGGACGAGTAGACACTCAAAGTGCTTTCAGATGTCAGCAGCTAGCAAAGAACTCAGAGGTAAATGGAGGCTTGAGTTGAAGTGCTGTATGTGTGTGTATATTGGGTTTGTGTGGCATGGGTTTTGTAGCAGGGGGGCTGCAGGGGTGGCTTCTGTGAGAAGCTGCTAGAAGCTTCCACCATGTCCAATGAAACCAATACAGCTGGCTCCAAGCTGGCCAAGCCCGAGCCCACCAGTGACCTCTGGGATAACAGATTGAAGAAGGGGTGAAAAAACCTGCACAACTGCAGCTGGAGAGAGGAGAGAGAATCTGAGAGAGAAATAACTTCATCAGTGAAGGAGGAGAGGGAGGAGGTGCTCCAGGTGCCAGAGCAGAGGTTCTCCTGCAGCCCGTGGTGAAGGCCATGGGGAGGCAGGCTGTACCCTGCAGCCCATGGAGGTCCATGGGGGAGCAGATGCCCACTTGGAAGACCCCACACCAGAGCAGGTGAAGGTCTGAAGGAGGCTGTGACCCTGCAGGACTCCTGTGCTGGATCAGGCTACTGGCAGGACCTGTGGCCCCATGGAGAGAGGCTCCCACACTGGAGCAGGTTTGCTGGCAGGACCTGTGACCCCATGGGGGACCTTCTGTTCCTGAAGGACTACACCCCATGGAAAGGACTCACACTGGAGCAGCTTGTGAAGAGCTACAGCCTATGGGAAGGACTCAGGTTGGAGAAGCTCATGGAGGACTGTCTCCCATGGGAGGGACCCCACATTGGAGCAGGGGAAGAGGGTGAGGAGTTCTCCTCCTGAGGAGGAAGGAGCAGCAGAGATAACGTGTGATGAACTGACCACAACCCCCATTCCTCATCTCCCTGTGCTGCTGGGAGGAAGAGGGAGAGAAATCAGGATAAATTAATATGTATATTGTATAATAATTTAATAATGTGATCAATAAATAAATTAATTTTCTCCAAGTTGAGTCTGTTTTGCCCATTACAGTAATTGGTGAGTGATCCTTGTCTTGATCCACGAGCCTTTTGTTGTGTTTTCTCCCCCCTGTCCAGCTGAGGAGGGGGGTGATAGAGCAGCTTTGGTGGGCACCTGGCACCCAGCCAGGGCTGTCCCACCACAGTAGGGTTCCCACCTCTGCATTACACGGGTTTAGTGTTTAATTCATGGCTTTCTGATGCTGAATTACACGGTAAAGACACTGAGAATGGCTTGAAGAGCCATGGGGAGGCAGCCTTAAATTAAGAGACTAGAAAGTAACCCACCCCTGCAAGCTGGAACGAGTGTTTCAGGCAGGAGACCACCCAATATTTGTAGCATTTTACCTGGTTTTGTCCATACTTTGATGAAATCACTGGTTCTGTTCTGCTCCCCTGGGCAGGTCTCACCTTAAGCTGAACTGGGGCTTGTGTTGGTCACCAGGTACTAAAGGGAATGAGGCAACTGGTACGCAGGCCACTGGTCTGGGAAGATGGAGTTGGAGATTTTCTTGATTATCTTGATTCCTTGAAGATTTTCCACCCTTGTTGCACAACTGTCTTGCCCTGGGGTTGCTCCCTGGCTTGGCAGGACCAGCACTAACGAATTTCCTTTCTCCGCAGGGGACACTACACAGAAAATGAGATCTGCACAGTATCCTACCCCAGCAGAATTGGATGCTTATGCTAAGAAGGTCGCCAACAACCCCCTGACCATAAAAATCTTCCCGAACAGCGTCAAGGTTCCCCAGAGGAAGCACATACGCCGTACTGTGAACGGACTTGATACTTCGGGCCAGAGGTACAGCCCCTACCCAGCTCAGGCCACCACGAAAACGGGCCTCCTGGCCATAGTCAAATCCCCAGCGAAAGGGATCATCAAGGACTTTGACGGGACCCGCGCGCGCCTGCTGCCAGAAGCGATGATGAACCCCCCCTCCACCCCCTACGTTGCACCTAGCACTTTAACCCACCCCCAGGCCCTCGCTCGCCAGCAGGCTCTCCAGCATGCACAGGCTTTGCCCCACCCCCAGAGCATCCCCCAGCCCCAGGCTCTGCAGCACCCTCAGGGTATCCCACAGCCACAAAGCTTACCCCACCCTCAGGGGCTCCCGCAGAACATGCAGCAGCCGCAGGGCTTGCAGCATCCTCAGCCCCTGGCACACCAGGCTCTGCAGCACCCCCCCGCCCCCCTGCTGCAGCCGGGTCTACATGGGAGCAGGAAGATGCCGGATGCGGATGCGCCGCCGAATGTGACCGTGTCTACCTCAACCATTCCCCTCTCTATGGCTGCCACCCTGCAGCAGAACCAGCCACCGGACCTGAGCAGCATTGTGCACCAGATTAACCAGTTCTGCCAGGCCAGAGCTGGCATTAGCACTACCTCAGTGTGTGAGGGACAGATTGCAAACCCCAGCCCTATAAGTCGCAACCTGCTTATCAATGCAAGTACCAGGGTATCTACTCACAACGTCCCTACGCCCATGCCTTCCTGTGTAGTAAACCCTGTCGACCATGCTGCTGCTGCTATTCCTCCTGCCTCTGTTAACGTGCCCATGGTGAATATTAACAGGGTGCCACCCGCCTACCAGAACGACATCAAACCGGTCGCGTGGAACCAGCACCAGCTCGCACATCTGCAGCAGATGTGCGGGGAGGCTGCTGGACTCGCAGGGAAGCACCCTCAGAGAGAGATGGCAGGGCAGAGCTTCCCTGGCAAGACTTCAAACTACCCTCAAGAACTGTGCATGGGCCAGTCGTTCAGCTTGAAGCCCCCCATGGAGAAGCCCACGCCTTCTCCGCCGGTGAACGGGTTGCAGGGACCCTTGCCATACACCAACGGGCACTATTTCCAGCCCATCTGGAATAACATTCTGCCCACGCCCAACAGTGACAGCTCTGGGTCCCAGGACCTCGCCATGCCTTTCCACGGGGGACAGCCGGCCGGGGCGCCGCTAGATTGTGCAGGAGGAACTCATTACAGAGCTGGAGCTGGCCCATCCAGCCAGAATAATGTGATGCAGACCATGGATTACCTAAGTGGGGACTTCCAGCAGTCCTGCTTCCGAGATCAGAGCATGGCCGTGCTGGGAAAAGTCCATCGGCCTCCCATGAACCGAGCACCTGAACCAACCGATAGTCGAAATCTTCATATTCAACACCCAGGGTATAGATAGGCTGCAGTCACTTTCACAGACAACAACAACAACAAAAATTAGAGGTTTAGTCTTAATTTTAATTAATAAGGCATTTTTTTTAACTTGCAAACTTGTGTGATCATTATAGTACCCGTTGGAAGAAGACACCCTGTCTATTAACAAGCTTTGCTTACACCTTCCCTTTTGTGCATCAAATATTTAACATGCCTTTTTTTTTGTGTGTGTGTGTGTCAAAGAATTTCATTACACTACTTCACACCACGGCTGTTTCCTCACCACAGAATCCTCTTTGTGCAGCTCTTGCTGAGNACAGTAGGGTTCCCACCTCTGCATTACACGGGTTTAGTGTTTAATTCATGGCTTTCTGATGCTGAATTACACGGTAAAGACACTGAGAATGGCTTGAAGAGCCATGGGGAGGCAGCCTTAAATTAAGAGACTAGAAAGTAACCCACCCCTGCAAGCTGGAACGAGTGTTTCAGGCAGGAGACCACCCAATATTTGTAGCATTTTACCTGGTTTTGTCCATACTTTGATGAAATCACTGGTTCTGTTCTGCTCCCCTGGGCAGGTCTCACCTTAAGCTGAACTGGGGCTTGTGTTGGTCACCAGGTACTAAAGGGAATGAGGCAACTGGTACGCAGGCCACTGGTCTGGGAAGATGGAGTTGGAGATTTTCTTGATTATCTTGATTCCTTGAAGATTTTCCACCCTTGTTGCACAACTGTCTTGCCCTGGGGTTGCTCCCTGGCTTGGCAGGACCAGCACTAACGAATTTCCTTTCTCCGCAGGGGACACTACACAGAAAATGAGATCTGCACAGTATCCTACCCCAGCAGAATTGGATGCTTATGCTAAGAAGGTCGCCAACAACCCCCTGACCATAAAAATCTTCCCGAACAGCGTCAAGGTTCCCCAGAGGAAGCACATACGCCGTACTGTGAACGGACTTGATACTTCGGGCCAGAGGTACAGCCCCTACCCAGCTCAGGCCACCACGAAAACGGGCCTCCTGGCCATAGTCAAATCCCCAGCGAAAGGGATCATCAAGGACTTTGACGGGACCCGCGCGCGCCTGCTGCCAGAAGCGATGATGAACCCCCCCTCCACCCCCTACGTTGCACCTAGCACTTTAACCCACCCCCAGGCCCTCGCTCGCCAGCAGGCTCTCCAGCATGCACAGGCTTTGCCCCACCCCCAGAGCATCCCCCAGCCCCAGGCTCTGCAGCACCCTCAGGGTATCCCACAGCCACAAAGCTTACCCCACCCTCAGGGGCTCCCGCAGAACATGCAGCAGCCGCAGGGCTTGCAGCATCCTCAGCCCCTGGCACACCAGGCTCTGCAGCACCCCCCCGCCCCCCTGCTGCAGCCGGGTCTACATGGGAGCAGGAAGATGCCGGATGCGGATGCGCCGCCGAATGTGACCGTGTCTACCTCAACCATTCCCCTCTCTATGGCTGCCACCCTGCAGCAGAACCAGCCACCGGACCTGAGCAGCATTGTGCACCAGATTAACCAGTTCTGCCAGGCCAGAGCTGGCATTAGCACTACCTCAGTGTGTGAGGGACAGATTGCAAACCCCAGCCCTATAAGTCGCAACCTGCTTATCAATGCAAGTACCAGGGTATCTACTCACAACGTCCCTACGCCCATGCCTTCCTGTGTAGTAAACCCTGTCGACCATGCTGCTGCTGCTATTCCTCCTGCCTCTGTTAACGTGCCCATGGTGAATATTAACAGGGTGCCACCCGCCTACCAGAACGACATCAAACCGGTCGCGTGGAACCAGCACCAGCTCGCACATCTGCAGCAGATGTGCGGGGAGGCTGCTGGACTCGCAGGGAAGCACCCTCAGAGAGAGATGGCAGGGCAGAGCTTCCCTGGCAAGACTTCAAACTACCCTCAAGAACTGTGCATGGGCCAGTCGTTCAGCTTGAAGCCCCCCATGGAGAAGCCCACGCCTTCTCCGCCGGTGAACGGGTTGCAGGGACCCTTGCCATACACCAACGGGCACTATTTCCAGCCCATCTGGAATAACATTCTGCCCACGCCCAACAGTGACAGCTCTGGGTCCCAGGACCTCGCCATGCCTTTCCACGGGGGACAGCCGGCCGGGGCGCCGCTAGATTGTGCAGGAGGAACTCATTACAGAGCTGGAGCTGGCCCATCCAGCCAGAATAATGTGATGCAGACCATGGATTACCTAAGTGGGGACTTCCAGCAGTCCTGCTTCCGAGATCAGAGCATGGCCGTGCTGGGAAAAGTCCATCGGCCTCCCATGAACCGAGCACCTGAACCAACCGATAGTCGAAATCTTCATATTCAACACCCAGGGTATAGATAGGCTGCAGTCACTTTCACAGACAACAACAACAACAAAAATTAGAGGTTTAGTCTTAATTTTAATTAATAAGGCATTTTTTTTAACTTGCAAACTTGTGTGATCATTATAGTACCCGTTGGAAGAAGACACCCTGTCTATTAACAAGCTTTGCTTACACCTTCCCTTTTGTGCATCAAATATTTAACATGCCTTTTTTTTTGTGTGTGTGTGTGTCAAAGAATTTCATTACACTACTTCACACCACGGCTGTTTCCTCACCACAGAATCCTCTTTGTGCAGCTCTTGCTGAGCAGCTCCTGGCTGGGCTGGTGCTGAGCTGCCTACAGGGTTTCACGGCCACATCTGTGCCCCAGCTCCACCACCGAGCGAGGCAGAGTCGCTGCTTGAATTTCCATCTCCATTTCCTCTGCAGATTAAGAGCAGCAGAATTTGTCAGGAAGCTGGGCTTATTCTCAACTCACGAGCCCGTTTCATTAATGCATTAAACATTGACCATTTGCACTGTCTAGAGGCCTATTTAATTGAAAAAGAAGCCTCCGTTTGAAAAGAGCCAGCTCGGGGTGGTGGGGGGGGGGCGTTCAGGCATTAAAAAAGGAGCTTTTCAGCCCTTTCTTGCCAAGACGCCCCCATTTATCGTTTAGACTTTGTCCCATGTCAGAAATCTCTGGCAGGTTTTTTCTGGATGCTTGCTTTATTTTGTGGACAGGGTAAGGAGGAGAAGGGAACAGCATTTTTAGGATGTAGCTGCCTTTTTTTCTGCATCATCTTTCCCTTCCCTGCTCCCCTTTCTCCAGCCAGCTGAACCCCTCGCTGCTAGGAGTCTGGTCATCCTGATGTGAAGGGAATCCAGACCCACTGACAACTCCAAAAAGGGTTCAGCTGCTTCTCCAGTACCTAGAATTAATTTCAGGGTGAGGAGACGTGACCCCAGCTTGTCCACGGTGCGGTGAGCGGGCACGCAGGGCAGCAGGGCATGGCCATGATCCCACTGTGGTGGCAGCACTGGTGGGACAGGAGGTTGATCCAACATGAAGCTCTGCTCGTGAGCCACTCTGGGGCTGTGTCCCCCATATTCCTCTCCATCCAGAGCAATCCTCCTCTCTGGGAACTGGCCAAGCTGTTTCTAACACCCCTTTTCCCCAGGGACTCGGTGCCTCACTCCTTCTGTCCCTTTCCCATGTCACTTCCAGTTGACCACAAGACACTAACTGGGGTGACCTCAGCAGCTCGTCCTCCTCAGCGAACCCAAAACCACCTTTTCCTTTCTCCTTCCTCACAGCTGAATTTGTTGTAAGTAGAAATTTCCTCATCTCTGTTCAACGAGACTAATACTTGAACATAATGATCACAAGCAAGTTTGGAAATTAAAAACAAACAAACAAACAAAAAAAGACAAAAAAAAAGAAGAAATGCATTGATTCTTTCTATGTACACTGGCTAAAAAAAATATTGCTCTACACTGTAACTTTTAAGTGTAATATTTCTGTATGAATGTCGCCTGGTAGTGTGGGTTTGAGTAGCATTGTGTATGGGTGAACCCACTGGCCTCTGCCACCCACTGGCCTCCCTCACAGCCCTTGGAAAAAAACAAAGCCTTAAGTATTTGCTCCTTGAACTTTCCTTAACGAGCATGGTTTAAAAAAAAAATCTTAAAAAAGACATCATACAAAATTGAAAAAGATAAAAAAAAAGAATATTAATTAATAATAATAATAATAATAACAAGTTTTGAAGTGACGTCCTAGTTGGCTAGAGATTCTTAAAAAGTTTTTTCGTAAATGGGAAAAAATTAGAAGACATTTATTTGTATTTTTTTAATTTAGACGTGTAGTCCTGGGCTGTAACAAATATTTAGGTTTCAAAGCTTAGCAGAGAACGTTTTCCTGACTCCTTGCGTAAGTTAGTACACTTAATGTCATTATTTAAATTCTTTTTAAGTGTACTCTGAGCCGTTCTTTAGTGGTAACTCTTTAGCAAAGTGAAGCAATTTGACTAAAGACGGATTAAATTATGTGTTGGCTTGTGTTGCCTTATATTTAAAAAAAAAAAAAAGGAAAAAAACTTTGCCTGATTGTGTTATGCCAAATGATAGCAACATGAAGTCCTAATTTATTGTTTATAATCGTATTCCTGCAGTCTTTGTGGAAAAAAAAATGGTAAATATACATCTATGAAAGAACAAAAACCCTGAGGCTTTTCATGCAATATTTTTCTGAACACCCCCCCCCNCACTGGAAGGTGTTCTGCTACCTGAATACAGACCTTTTTACTGAATAAAACATTGACACCTCCTCTGTTCCGTAGCTCTGTGACAAATCTCAACCCAGACTCCTATGAAAAGTTGATTTTTTTTCTTCTGGGAGAGGCCGAGCAGGGTCCTGGGTTGGTGGAGGTGGTTTTGCTGCCGGGGAGGTTGTTGGTGATGGCATCACGAGGGAGTTGTTGGGGATTGTCACGACCTCAGAGACTCTGCCCCCGGTACGGCAGGACCAGGAAGCAAAAAATGTACCCAAGACACCTCCAGGTGGGACATTGCTTGAAAAATAGGGATCACTTTATTATTAAAATATACCAAAATCTTTCTGTTTGTGCTGGGAGTGAGATTTTTCTTTAAATCAACCCCTTCCACTTCTGCAGCAGCCTGTTGCTGATGGGCTCTCCCTCCTTCTTCTTCCTCACCACATCCTCCTTAAAGAGAAACACAAACACTGACCGGGCTCCTTCCCAGGTGGAACTTTGAGAGCAGGTGCCCATGGGGACCTGGGCATGGCCCTGTCACCAGGGTGACCACGGAGGAGAGGAGACGTGAGGCAGATGCTGGTGCTCCAGTCTGGTGGGAGATAGAATCAGAATGGGTTGGGTTAGAAGGGACCTCCAAAGGTCACCTAGTCCAACCTCCCCACAATAAGCAGGGACGTCTCTAGATCAGGTTGCTCAGAGCCCCATCAAGCCTGACCTTGAATGTCTCCAGGGATGGGGCCTCCACCACCTCTCTGAGCAACCTGCTCCAGTGATCTCTCCATGTGCTCTCCTGGAAACATTTGTCCACACACAGTTTATTTCATGGGGCAGAACCAAGAGTTAGTCCAACCATTAATCTACCACTGCCGGGGCACCGCTGACCCATGGCCCTCAGCACCACATCTCCACAGCTTTGAGACCCCTCCAGGGATGGGGACTCCACCACTGCCCTGGGCAGCCTGTTTCAATTCTTAATAACCCATTATTTTTCCTAATACCCAACCTTAACCTCCCCTGGTGCAACTTGAGGCCTTTTTCTCTCGTCCTATCGCTTGTTCTTTGGGAGAAGAGCCCAACCCCACCTGGCTCCAACCTCCTTGCAGGGAGTTGTCGAGAGGAGAAGGTCTCCCCAGTAGATGTGGACACTTGCAGATGACAGTTCTGCTCCTTGAGGAAAAAGTAAGGGATTTATTTTCCTGAGCTATTTATTCTGCCTCATCAGCACTGAAATCTGTCCCCGTTACAGACCCACCCTCATTTAGCAGAACATCATTGTCCCAACAGCTCCGTGCAGCTGGAGCTGGACCTTAGAGAGGTCCTAGGAGGGCTTAAACAGGAGAACAGTGCAAACCCACGAGGAAACTTCCACCTCTCATGTGTCTTGTCTTTCGAGCAGAAGCTTTGAAGCTGGTAAATCACAAGCCCAGTTTGTTACAGCCCAAAGTTTAAGGTTTTCTAAAGACACTTGTGACTTTTCTTTACACTGACCATGTGAAGGACATCGTGGGACTCAGATGCTCCTGTAGGAACCAAACTCAACTGTTTGCTGGGGCTCACTGGGGATTGCTGCTGTATTTCATTAAACCAGATTGATTCCAAACGCTGCTGCTTGTGTGCTACGGGTATGAACTAGAAATTTTAATTTTTTTCTTATTTTTTTTTGTCCCTGGGATAAATAAAAGAGAAAGAGAGACCTGGTCCCTCTGCCCCTTCTGCTGGTTTCATACAGCGCGAGGTCGTGGGGCTGGGGTAGCCTCAGGGAGGTGGGTGAGGAGCAGGGGGTGTCCCAAAGGGAATTTGGGGAAGGGTCCCCAGGGGTTTCTGGGGTGTGAATGTCTCCAGCACAGCCTGGTTGCCCTTCTCTAAGAGCATCAAGAAGGTCTGGGAGAACAGAAGGGAGACATCTCGGAGCCAGAAAGGTGCTGAAATGATTAAAAAAAAAGGGGAAGGAGTCGAGGAGATGGTTTAAGTCCCATCAAGGTGAATTCAGAGAGGGTTTTGACACCATCTGTGAGGGCTGGGCTGTCCTGCACCCCGAGGAGCTGCTGGCCCTGGCCAGGAGGGAAGCATGTCTGGGAGATGTAGGGCAGCTCCAAAAGCTGGCCCTGGAAGCTGCTGCCCTGCAGAGTGCTGACCTAATAGAGCATGTCATAAACTCAATTAACATCAAGCTAAATACAGAATTTGAAAGGCAATTCGTAACATTTATAGACTCCTGGAAACAGGAGCCACGAGAGGTTTCTCCCCAGGGATTGTACATCTCAACACCTCAACCCCATCTCTGTGCCTGCTGCAAACACCCAGTGTTGGGATCCCTTGGATGCCAAACTAATCCCTCCCGTGCTGCTTCCAGCGTTCCCCAGGTACTCAGAACTGTGTCAGGCTCCCACATGCTTTTCCAGGAATTTGGGCTAAACTGGGCAGCTTAACCCAGCTCAGCCCAGCTGGGAAGAGCTGTTTGCCCACGGGAGCTGCCACATCCCAGCTCCAGCCTCCAGAAACCCCATGTCAAGAGCTGCTCCATCCATCTGCCCTGGGGAGCTTCAGGATCCTCTTTACTCGACATCGTTCGAGCTCCTTCGGTATCTGGGTTCTTCATCTGTCCCCTGCAACAGGAGGAATCCCTTCTGTGAAGCTTCTTCGGGAGATTTTACATCATCTTTGCAGCTGCTTGGACCTGTTTACTGGAGCGAGGAGCTGATGTGATAATGAGCCAGTGGGGACTTGGGCATGAGCAGCTGCTGCCACCGCCGAGGAGTCACCTGCAGCCACAGCTAGCTCAGCTGAAGGCTCTTGGCAGATGGCAGAGCAAGAGCCAACCTTCTAAAACTTCTCCTTTAGGACCAAATAAGGTTTTCTTGCAAAGATTTAACTGCAGTGTTTGGTCTTTTCCCCCTCCTACACTGAGCTCATACCCTGGTAGACGTTGAGTTTGACCCAAGGTGAGCAACACACCGAGATGTTCTCTGCTGGAAAGCAGCAGGACATTGGTTCATGGTGGAGTTCTACTTGGAGAGGAGCAGCTGCTGCTGGTGCTGCGAAAATATCAGAGCTGAAAAAAGTCCTGCTTGATGTTGGGGGTGTGGAGGAGCCATTGGAGTGAGCTCCACAGGTCTGCACTGGAGGAGCTCCCATCAGGCATCCATCAACAGCCACCTTTTGGCTGCTCTCCTAATGCTCAGCAAAGCCAAACTGCAATAAAATTACTGGAGGATTTTATCTAATTAGTTGAAGTTCATTTCAAGGCAATTGGGTACAACCCGTTGCTCCAGCTGCTGAAGAGAGGTGCTAAAATTGAAGGGGTGAAACCACACAAAGATTTAAATTATCCCACTGTAAAACCCCTTTTCTTTGGTGCCTTCAAACCCCTCGGTCCTGGGGATGTAAAGAGCTGGGGAGGGAGAGGGGGGAGCCCAGCCAGGGGGTTAATCAGGGCTGTGCAAAGTGATTTTTGTCCTGCCTTTTTCTCCTGATGAAATATTAATGTCTGGTTTCACTGTCTGGGCTGAGCAGCATCAATAATCAGCACCAATCAGGGCTCTGCTGCCTGAGCTGAGCAGCAGATAAGTTGCTTTTTGCCCCCCAAATCCTCCCTGTCTCCATCCCAAAGGTGTGAAAAGGATTTTGGGGGGTGGTTAGGACCTTAAAGAAGCCAAATCCAGCCCCAGCCTGGGGCTCCCTCAGTTTATAGGGGATTTAATGATGTTTCCCTCTCTGCCTGAGCATCCTGAGCCAGCATCCAAGCCCTGATGGAGCAAGGAACAAGCAGGCAGGAGAATAAACCTTCAAACCCACAAGTTTCCAGGAAGTTTATTTTTAAAAGGAGATATTTGGAGCTAAATTTAGCAGCAAATCGATTCTCCTCCCCTGGCTACGAAGAGCATCACCTCCTGCTTCCCAGCCCGGGGGAGTTTTGCTCCCTGGTTTTGTGTCACCACGTGAAGGTTAAGAGGTGCTCCAAGCTCTGCCTGACATTTCCAGCTGCAAATGGAGCCGTGGGCACAGGGTGGAGCACGGGCACTGGGAGCTACTGGAGAGCGGCACCTGATGGCAAAATTCACATTTATCAGTGAGAAGGGGAAAAAAAACCACCCAGGCTGGGCAAGCAGAGGGTTGTAAATGGCTCGCTGGGTTTGTTTCCCAGCACTGGGCTTTGACTTTAGTGCAATAGCTGATTTTGTTCATAAATAATCGATGGATTTTCATTTTATTTTCCTTTTTTTTTTAAGGTCATGGGTGTGCAACAAGAGGCTGCCAACACCCTGCTGTGCTGTAGGAAGAGGAGGGCCCCTATACAGAAATAATATATATATTTTTAAATGTATATTATATTTATTTTTATATATATATATGTGTGTGCATATAAATAAAAAATTTTATATTTATATATAAATAAAACA
>VYZX01008994.1:327795-344513 GCA_013401335.1 Brachypteracias leptosomus
CCCCCCTGACAGTGATTACCGAATTAACCAGCTCCATCTGAGCCCGTCTGCTGCCGGGATGTGGGTCAGGGATTACCCCCTGGGAGCCCCCCAGACCAGTCTCAACCCCCCCCTGTTCCCTGCACCCCTAGGGAATCATTAGGGCTGGAAAGGACCTCCAGGATCATCAAGTCCAACATCTCCCTGACCCCCAGACCATGTCTCGAAGCACCACATCTACTTGTTTGTTGAACCCCTCCAGGGATGGTGACTCCACCACCTCGCTGGGCAGCCCGTTCAGTGCCTGACCACTCTTCCAGTCAAGAACTTCTTCCTAATATCCAACCTAAACCTCTCCAGACACAACTTGAGGCCATTTCCTCCCAAATTACTAATGATAGGACATGAGAAGAGCCCGACACCAGCCTCACTACAACCTCCAGCACCCCAGTGCCAGCAGACGCTGGGGACAGGGACCCCCATCCCATCCCATCCCATCCCATCCCATCCCATCCCATCCCATCTTGCCTCATCTCATCCCATCCCCAGCTCAGCACAGGCAGCAGGTCCAGGCGGCTGTAATAAATACAAGAAAAGTTTATTGGAAAAACAAAAAGAGGTGGGGAGGGGGCAGTGGCCCCAGCCCAGGGTAATAAATAACAACCGTGCTCCCGGGGGGCACCAGCTTACAAAATATGGCTCTGGGCAGTGGGGTCCCCAGCGAGGCTGGCCGGGGCTATCGAGCACCCCAGTAAGGGGCTTTGGGGGGGGCCCAGCCCCCCGGCACCCCCGGGCACCTGAGAAGGGGCTGCAGTGGGGTCCCAGCCCCGGAGGGACGTGGGGGAGCAGCCCCAGCCCCTGCCAACCTGAGAGTGGTCCCACGCCGGGGGCACCAGCTGCAGGCAGGGGCTCAGCACCATCCGGGGCACCCCTGGGTGGGTGCCCAGCTCACGTTTTGTCCCCCTCGGGGCACCAGGGCTCAGGCCAGGATCTTCTGGGGGATCTCCACCGAGGCTTTGATGAAGATGGCGTTGTCCCGCACGTAGTTCCTCTTCTTGATGTCCTCATGGGAGATGAACTTGGGGTAGCCGAAGCCCAGGGTGCTCTCATCCAGGGAGCTGCGCGACGCTCCGGGTTTCTGGAAGTTCTTCCAGTTGGGATCGGGGTGGAAGGTCTCGGTGATGTGCTGGGGCTTGGAGAGCGACGGGTCACTCTGGTCCAGCAGGGAGAAGGTGACTCGGTAGGAGAAGGGCCACTCCAGCAGGTTGTCGTACTCGCCGGGCAGCACTCGGATGTAGACGGAGAGGTGGCTGCTCTCCCCGCTCCCGTTGCCGTTGAGGAATGCCGAGACCTGGAGCTTGTAGCCGTACTTGTGGGTGTAGAAAGGGGGGCTGAAGAACTCGTAGTTGCTGCGGGCCTTGGCCTCCTGCAGCTTGCGGGCGTAGTCGGCGATCTTCCAGATGAGGATCCCGTCGCTGCTCACCGACAGCTCCTCCACGTCCCGCCGCAGCTCCAGGATCTCCTGCCGCTGCCGGCTCACCAGGGCGCACACCATGCCCAGGTGCACCTTGGTGCTCTCCTCCAGGTGCCGGCCCATGGCCAGCTTGGGGCACTGCGGGGACAGTGAGACTGTCAACAAGTGGCACAGGACAGTGTGGGGACACGGGGTGGGGCAGGATAGGAGAAGGATGCTGTGGGGATGTCATGGAGATGTTGGAGAATGTGGATGCTAGAGCAGGACGGCACAAAGATATCTTGGGGACACAGGTGTGGCATAGGGACACCCGGTTGGGATGTCATGGGGACACTTGGGTGGCAAAGTGACACAGAGGTGAGGAAGAACGAGGATGGGGACGCCACATAGATGGGAGAGAGAACAGGGACACCACAAGTGATGGGACAGATGTCAGGGCAGGAGAGGTGTGGGGATGGCACAAGGATGCCAGGGCAGGACAGACATGGGGACACACTCACCCGGTGCTTGCAGCCAGCCTCCTTGAAGGGGCACAGCAGCATGGCAGTGTTGCAGCTCTCCTTGAGGTGGGTGGGCACATCCTCCCGGGCAATGCTGGGCGTCCCACACTGGTTGGGGCAGGGCACGGGGTACCGGGGACACTGGTACTGGTGATTCTGGGGACAAGAGAGTGGCTGTCAGCTGGGGCTGGGAGCCAACAAGACAAGGGTCCCCATGGGCCCCATCTCACCTGGATGGTGTCGAAGACGAACTCCTTGGAGCAGTAGGTGCAGGGCTGGGTGCGCTTGGGGCACTCGGCCAGGCTGTGCTGGGACAGCAGGCGCCGCATCATGCGGGCCCCACACTTGTTCTCACAGTACACGCTCTCCTGGGGACACGTGCCCTGGTGGCCCTGGGGATGGATGGTGGCAGCATTGTCACCCTTTGGCTGCCCTCACTGGCAGCCCTACCAAAGGATGGGGCCATGCAGTGCCCCCCCCATGGCTGGGCTGTGTCCCCCACCGAGGCTGTGCCATCCATGATGTCTTGACAGGCTGACCCCATGGCCAGGCTGTGTCCCAATGGCCACATTGTGCCCCCACGGTGCCCTCAGCCCATCTAGGTCTCCACACTGTACCCCATGTTATCACCCCCATGATACCCCCAGGCAGACCATGCCCCCCCCATGCCCCCCCTGCCAGCTGTGTCCCCCACAGTGTCCCTACCACAGCCTTGCCCCCAGCCCAGTGTCCCCCCCAACCCTTGCCCACCTCGAAGGCCTCCCCAGTGAAGTCACTGGCGCAGAACTCGCACTTGACCCTGCGCTTGGGGCAGCCGTGCTGGACGTGCTCGGGCAGGTCGCGGCGGCTCAGCTTGGTGCTGCACCGGTTGGGGCAGGGGATGACGTTGAAGCCACAGGTGCCAAGGTGGGCCTGGGGAGGGCACAGGGATGGTGAGGGGGGTGACTGCGGGGTGCAGCCTGGACCACTCCCCCCCTCCCCATCCCTCCAGGCCCTACCTGGAGGTGCTTGATGAGCCCGCTCCAGCGGCAGCCCTCCTCGCTGTGGATGCAGCGGATGGCCAGGCTCAGCACCTGCGCCTCCAGCTCTGGGTCGGGGTAGATCTGGGGAAACAGCAATCGGGGCATCAGCATTCACTGCCAAGCTGTGGGGGGCACCCCCTGGACCCCCCAGCCCAGGCTGGCCGGGAGCCACAGGCACGCTGCCGGGGCCGGATCCCCCTCCCCAGCACACCAACAAGTGCCCTTTGTCGGGAGCGGGTTTCCGTTCCCCGGCCCCGCTGCACAAAGGGCTCTTGCTTCCGCACGGGCGGCTGTGCCAGGCTGGCGTGGCTGTGCCAGGCGGCTGTGCCAGCCCCTCAGCAGGGGGCACGGGTGACGGGGATGAGTCTTTCCCCCCCTCCCCAGCTGGGTACCATGTGCCAGGGCTCACCTTGGCGTAGTCCAGCGGCAGCTGGTCCTCGGGACACTTGAAGACGCCTTCGCTGCAGGACACAGACAGGGGTCAGCACATGGTGTGGCACAGCCACCATGTCCCATGGGGACCCTGCCAACCCACCCCGGGACATCAGTGCTGCCCCTCCATCGCCGAGGGCTCAATCCGGCCTCGGCCTTCGGGGAGCTGCAGCTCTAATCTCACTCCATCTGTCTGAGCTGGGAAATTCCCCCCCGAGACATCCCCCCCGCGGGCAGCCCCCCCTGCCCCGAGCCGGGCATGGCGGCCGCGGTCCCTGGGGGCCTGGGCCGGTGGCTTCGAGCGTGGCACCATCTGGAGCTCCGGCAGCCCCCTCGCCTGTCCCGGCCCCCCGGGATTAAGGCAGGGTGCAGGCGGCTGGGCCACGGGCGCCCACAGCCCCAGGTGCTGGGGCCCAGGGAGTGTGGGGGGGGCAACAGCTGGGCGCCAGATGTGCAGCCCGGACGTGCAGCCCTGGGGCTCCCGCTCAGCAGGAAATGTCCCCGCCAGCCACCGCACTGAGCTGGGATGGGGGGTACTCTGGAGGGGTCCCCAGGATGGGGTGCTCCTCCCAAGAGCCATCCCCAAGGTGGGAATGGCCCACACTGCCTCCCTGCATCCATGGGGATGGAACCAAACAGGCAGCCTGGTCTGTCACACGGCTGGCCAGAAGCCACCATCACCCCCGGTCCCCACCACATTGTGCCTGGGGATAGATGAAGGTGGCACCCCACATGCCATCCCCAATAGACTTTTGTTGGAGGCCATGGGTGCTGCCCACAGGGATGCCTAGCAGGACCCTGGGGCTCTGGTGTGCCCATGGCAGCTCAGAAGGTGGCCAGGTCACCCTGCCCGCACACGGCTCTTGCACATCTAATCACTGTGTGCCCTTGGCAGACACTGGCACAGCCTTGGCCAGAGCTGCCAAGTGGATGTGAGACAGTGCGATGGAGCCAGCAGTGCCGCCTGGCACGCGCTGGCCTGGGACACCCGGGCACACATGGTGACATCTCCTGCGGCCACCATCCCTGTGCTGGGGGGCCTGGAGACCCCCGGGAAAACTATTCCCACGCTGTGCCCTGCCACGGGCCTGGTGTGTTTGCAGCGGGTGTTTCCATGGGAGTCACCAGGTACCCACCGAGATAAGCTGCTCCCGGGCACCCAGCCCTTTCCGGGAGCCCACGCCTGGCGCTGACCCACGGTTGGCATCACCCCACCGTCCTGCCACCTTCCCGTGTGCAGCCGGCCTTGCCCGCACCCCGTGCACGGTGTCGGGGTGCCGGGGCTGGTAGGGAAGGGGGACGGTGACCCGAAGCCAGTGCTTAATCCCCGACAAAGCTTCCCCATTCCTCACGCTCGGCCGGGCAGGGAATGTGCTGAGGCAGCGCCCGGGGGGACCGTCCTTGCCTCTGACCTTCACGGCACGCCGGGGAGCGGAGAGGTGATGGGGTGGCGAGGTGATGGGGTGGGGGACCCCCGGCACTCCCCGGCACCCCTCTCGGCCCGGCGGCAGGGCTGGAGGGTCAGCCCGTGAGATCCCCGAGCCTGAACCGGTGTAAACGGCGGGGCTCGGTGCGGGGACCCCGGTGCCCGGTCACCCCGGTAGAGCCAAGGTGCCCGCGGGGCGGATGCGGGCGGGGAGCGGAGGCGCAGCCTGGCACGGGCCCCGGGGAACGCCCGGTTTCGTAGAAACCGGCCCGTGGCGGCGGTGCCCGCGGGGCCCCGGGTCCGGGCAAAGGTCGCTTCGACGGGGCGAGGTGCAGCCGGAGGCGGCAGCAGGAACCGGGGCCCCGGGGGGAGGCTAGGCACCGCCGCACGCCCGGCACGGCGAGCACCGACACCCCCCCCCCGCCTCCTCACGGCCCCGCACCGGGCACGGCCGCCAACAACCCAGCAGCACCGGCCCCCACCTGGGCCAGGGCTACCAAAACACGGGGGGGGTGGGAAGGGGCCTCGTTCCCTCGTTTCCAGCGAGCGGACACGGCCGGGCCACGCTCACCCGTGGGTACGGGACTGGCTGGACCTGCCCCCCACCCCCAACCCGCCCCGGTTGCTTCCTCCGGCGGGGCCGGGACAGGAAGGGGTTAAGCACAAATCTTTGCAAGCGCTCAAAACTCTCCGCTCCGATCTTCCCCCAGCCCTCCTCTTCCTCCTCCATCCCGCGGGGCGGCTGTCACGGGCTGGGCGAGCCCCGCACCCCCTCCCCGGCCCGGGGCACCCCGCATACCTCTACGGGCCACCCCCCGCTCCCCGGCTCGGAGCATCCCGCACCCCTGGGGCACCCCCACCCCTAGTCGAGGCATCGCCGGGACACCCCCTCCCCGGCCCGGGGCAGCCCCGGGACACCCCCTACTCCCTCCGGTGCCTGATGCACCCCGCACTCCCGGGCACCCCACACCTCGGAGCACCCCGCACCTCTCCCCGGGACACCCNGTCCCGCTCGGTTCCTCCGCGCTCCCGTGTCCCGGCTCCGCCCGCGGGGGGCCGGACGGGGCGGTGGAACCGGCCCTGACACCGCCCCCCGCCCGGGGCTGGGGACCGGGCAGCGCCACCGCCTCCCCGCCGGGCTCCGCCTCCCCGCACCGGGGGTTGCAGCAGCGGCGACGGCCCGGGGAGGAGGGGCACGGCCCCTCTGGGGTGGGGGAGGGACCCGCTGCACCCGGGACAGCCACCCCGAGGGAGTTGGGGACCCATCGCAACGGGCACAGCCCTCCTGGGGGGGTTGGGGTACACCATACCGGGCACAGCTCCTTCGGGAGGTTCTGGGACCCACCCACCACACGGCTACTCCGGGGTCTTGGGGAGCATCACTTCGGGCACAGCCACTCCGGGGGATTTGGGGCATCCACCAGGAGTTTGGGGAGTGCCCCGTGTTCACAGCAGGGTCTGAGCTGGGGGACAGCAGAGCAGGGATCTGGGGGGGCTGCCCTGAGCCCCCTTCCCCAAGCCACAAGCACCAGCTCCTGTGGCTTCATCTTGCACAGAGCTCCTGCCCCAGGCTGCAGCCAACAGCAGCCCCCCAGCCCCTAGCAAGAGCTTGGAGGAAAGAGAATAAAAGCAAATCTGGCTGGCTCCAGCCCCCATGTCACTCTTTCAGAAACCAGAGCAGCATATGGGAGTATTTGCCCCTTTCCCTAGAGATGGAGACGAGCAGATGACAGGCTGTGAGCATGTGTTAGTCCCACCAACGCCTGCTCCAGCCAGCTTCCCATTAAAGGGCGGCAGTTGCTCCAGACCCAAATGTTAGCAGTTTTCAATTAGCAAATGGCAGAGGAGAGGGATTCCTGGGGGACACGCTAAGCAAGTCAAGCTCTATCACTTGTCACTCAAGGAGCTCACGTTACCCTTCTCCCCGAGAGGCTCTGCTTAAAATAAAATCCTCCAGCAGCCCGGGGGGAAGGCAGGCAGCCTGCCTGCTCTCGCTGCTGGAGCTGCCAAGAAGGGGGCGGGTGGCTGATTTCTGGGGCTACCCTGAGGGGTAACAGGTTACCCTGCCACAGGGCTCTACCTCCTGACACCCAAATAGCGGGGAAGCTTGTACCAGCTACATCGAGCGTGAACAGCCACCACAGGGGCTTTTCTGAGGGACATGAGTAGCTGGCAGCCTGCTCAGATGGCACAGAGCTAAACTTTAACCAGCTCCTCGAAAGCCTGGGAACCCAACATGAAAACACACGACAGTGGCAACCATACAGAGAGCAACCGGGTGCAACGGGCACCTCTGAGCTGTCACAAGGGTGGCAGCTTGAGGTTGAGATGCTCCTAGGCCAGGTTTGCTCAGAGCTGTGGTCCCACCAGGGCAGGATCTACAAGCAGCCCCACTGTCCAGCTGGTTCTGCCACTAAGCCACAGCCTGCCCTGGAGCCAGGCTTGCCTCCCAACAAGAGAAAGGCACTACCCCAGACACCAGCCCCAACGCCCTGCGACCTCGCCCTGTCTAAAAACCATCCCTGGACACCACTATGGGATGACATTCGGGCCAAAGGATGGGTCCTTGGCACCCCACAGGACAGGGGGGCTCCCAGTGGCTCCCTCACAGAAAGTTAGGACACCTCACGCCTGCCAGCTCAGAAAGTCTGTGTCTCCAGTAACATGAAACAGAGCTGAGTTTTATCCCTGTTTACTGCTTCTCTTTGATGTTTTTAATTTTCTTCTTTCCTAGGCTCACTGAAGAGCATCTCTGCTAATTAGCCAGGAGCTGACAAAGCCATCAGAAGGCGCTGGCTGTGCCGGCAGGACGGCTGGGAGGTGTCAGACCCTGCAAACAAAGATCCCCTCCTTTTTTCCCCTCTCCCTGAGGAAAGCCCTCCCCGCGCTCCACATCACAGCCAGGGTTTGTCTCACACAAAGGCGACACTCAACCCCCGGGCAGGGCAGGTCCCTTTGTGGAGTCGATCTGCTCTCTGTCCCCCAATATGGTCTCTGTCCCCCCATGATGGGTCAGTCCTTGAATCCATCTGGGCTCAGGGAGGCCTCTTGCCCTCTCCCTTCCCTGCACGCCTGCTCCATCCCTCTGCCCCGTGTTTAACTTAAACTGGAGGGGCAGAAAAACAACACCCTGGCTCCTAAATAAATTAAGGTGGAGAAAGGAGTGGGGAGAGTCTTCTCTCTGCTTTTGGAGACTCCTGCCCAGCAAAGCTGGGGGTGGTAAGGGCAGTGAGGCAGCTGGACAGACAGACAGTGACTGCACCTCCTGCCAAACCTCTTGGGAATGGAGATACAACCATGATGGAATCAAACCAAATCAGCTCTGGCATCAGCAGCAGTTTGGGCTGTTTCCTGCTGACAGCGATGGCCCCAGCTCAGCAGGATCTTATCGAGCACAGAACAGGGACAGGTTTTCCTTGGGTGACAATGATGAGAGGGGACCCACACGGGATGCACAAGATGGGACCAGGCAGCCTCATCCCCACATCACCTCCCACTGCCCACTTAGCAGGAAGAGCCATGAGGACGTGGCTGATCCACCAGCAGCTCCGCAGGACACGGGAACAAAACGAGGATAAAGGGAGAAGCCCTGAGACCTGCACTTTCCACCGGGAGCTTCTGCAGGGAAACAAAGCAGCAGACGTGAGGAATGCAACTGGCCTATTTGCCCGGGCTGCTCTGTGCCTCCGGCAGCGCGGACATGCCTCAGCTTGTCGTTTCAAGAGCTATTGTTGCTCGGGGCTGGGGGCCTCTTTGTTTCCTTTACCCTTTCGCCAGGCTTGGTCACAGCCTGGTATTAAATTATTCAAATCATCTCGCCGGGCTTCCCAGCTGAACTCCTGCACGGAGAGCACAGGCTGAGAAATCCCCAGGGCTCATTGGTGAGCCCCTTGGCCCAGCACAAAGCTCACTGGGCCATACTGGTTCCCCCTGCCCGGAGCAAAGGGGCTTGATATTCAAGCTGGTGACACCTCCTGCCACAGCACTGCTGTGCAAAGGTGTCATTAAGTCATAAACCAGCCCACCTAACACCAGCACTTCGGTGGGAATAAGGGGGTGCTGGGGGCTCACCCCTGGGTTTGGCAGCCCAGCTCTCTGGGCTGCATGTCCCCTGGAGTGGTGGCATTTTGGTGTCACTGCTGACAAGACAAAAGGTGGCAGAGACCTCTGTCCTCTCCCCCTGCCAGCCCAGCCAGCCCTCAGCCCTGGCGAGGCTGTAGAAGAAACA
This sequence comes from Brachypteracias leptosomus, assembly GCA_013401335.1. NCBI lineage: Eukaryota > Metazoa > Chordata > Aves > Coraciiformes > Brachypteraciidae > Brachypteracias > Brachypteracias leptosomus. The sequence goes on from VYZX01008994.1 coordinate 336,857, forward strand.
TCAGCCCCTTCTTCTGGGGTGTGTTTGCATGTGTGAGGGGAGCTCTGAGAGCTGAGCACCACACAGCCAAGAGAAATCTGCTGCTGTAGGAGCTGGTGCTGCCACCAGCTCAGTGCAGGGAGGAGAGGCAGCGGCCCAGAGGGGCTTTGAGGCAATTTAACCCAGCCCTGCAATTACTCTGGTGCTCAGGTTGGTCTGGGAGAGGAGAACACCTTCCCCTGCGCCGACACCGGGCTGCCCCAGCCGTCCCTATAACCTGCAGCACAAGGGACTTGGCAGAGCCTTTGAATTCAAGTCAGCTTCCTGGGATAGCAGGGTGTAACTGCCTGGAAAGGCAGCTCCACAAGAAACAAAAACAGCAGGGAAAAAACCCTGCACCCACCCTGCCAGGAGCCAAGGAGGGAGGGAGGGAGGCTGTGTCTGCAGCCAGGGCTGCACACGCCTGCCCGGCTGGACGGGACCTGCTCCCTGCCCCAGCTGGAGCCTGGGAGGCGAGGGAGGGAAGAGCTGGAGACCTGCAGAAATTCATTACCTTTCACATGAGAGAGGGATCAGTCGGCTCCTAGCAGAGCCCGCCGAGGTTTCCCTCATTGAAAACAGGAAAGAATCACAAAAATAATTAGAGAGATTTCATCTCAGCCAGCTTATGAAAGCCCTGACTTTATACACAACAGATTGGCAACGGCACAAAGATGGATGTGAAAGGCGAGAGCATTTGCAATGTCAGACAGATCAGAGACAGAAGCTCATCAAAAAATGGCCCAGGGCAGATGTAAGTTAAAAAAAGAAAAGAGGAGGGGAAAAAAAGGGAAAGGAAACGACCCTTCTGGAGATAAAAACACGTAACTCCTTCTGTGACTTGGTGATAGGCCCCCTTCCTGCCTGCAGAAAGGAACCCTGGTGAAAACTCATCATCTCCCTGGAGAGACTGGGGTTCAGAAACTTCAACCCCTGACAATCGCTCGCTGTGTTGCGCTGGGAGCCAGAGAGCTGGTCAGCAGCAGGATTTAGGGGCCTGAGGACAAAAGTCAGCTGGAGGATGCTCCAGTGAGCTCCAGGGGAGGCTGTAATTGGGAAGCTTTGGGCTGTGCTGCACAGAGGGGCTGCTGGAGCCAAGGCTCTGCCAGCCGTGCAGGCAGGACCCTCGAAAGCCTGATGAACAGCTCAACAAACAGCAAAACGTTTTTTGGGGGGGGGATGGGAAAGGACAGGCTTCTCTAACTAGAAAAGAGGTTTGCACTTAGTCACCCAGAGTAGTGCCTGGGGCCCTAACTCCAGACACCGCTGTGCAAAGGGCTGACAGCTCGCTCAGACACCCAGTGTCAGCCGGGGCTTTGTAACCAGAGACAGCTTCCACTGGGGAAAACAACCTCTGTGCTCCTCACCCTTCCACACAGGCACTGGCAGCAGGGAGGGGCAGAGCCCCAGCGTGACCCCCTGAACCCAGCATTAGAGTTCTGGGGATGTGGCACAGCCAGGGCAGCAGCTCTTGGGCACTGCCAGCTGACAGTGACCCTCGTTGATGAGATAAGTGAGACCAGCTCCGGTTCCATGGGAACCATCGTTAGGAGCTCCCTGTTTCCAGGCCACTGCCTTCAGAGAGCAGCTGAGGAGCTCCTGAGCCTGGGGATGTAGGTCCAAGCAGGAGGCAGAGAGAGATCAGGCGTGTTGGGCTGCTGTGGGGAGCCCCAGCACCTGGACGACGAGGCTGGATGTGGCCCCTCTCAGCTTGAACTCACTGGGAAGGCGACTCCTCCACAGCAGCTGAAACACAAAAGGCAAGGACCAAGAGTAAGCTGTGAGCCACCATCTCGATGAAGCTACAGGGAGCCGTGCCCTGCCCCATGCAGGCCAGATACCCAAGAGATGGGCACCTCAATCCCTGTCCCACTGCAAGGCCTCAGTAGGGGCACAAGCAGGAGGCAATGCCCAAGCAGGAGGAAATGCAGAGGCTTGCACCCTCCTCCTCCTCTGCAGTTATTCCTGTTTGCAGTGGGATTGAGAGAAGGGTGCAGCAGCAGCCTCACAATGAAGTGGGCAGAAGCCCAAGCCAGTCAAACACGGTGTTGGCCATGGGGGAGGAAACAGCAGAGCAGTGCAGAACTGCTGCCCCAAAGGTGGAGTGCTGCTCGCCTGTGCCAGCACCCTCTCCGGGCCAGCTCACAGCCAGAGCTGACAGCAGCAGTGACATCAGACGTGTCATCAGCTCTCGTGCTCTCTCTGGAGAACTTTCCAGGCAGCCTGAGCTGCGTGGAAGCCCAAAGTCAGATCTCAGCTTTTTACAGAGCTCCCGATGCTCTTTGCACCCTGGTTTCTGGGGGATGCTGGAGCAGGTGAGGCTGCTGCCCTGACACCACTGCTGCTGAGCTTGCATTTCCAGGAGCAGGACAGGTGGGTGAAGGTTTCAGACTGGTGCAGAGGGACAGCAGTGGGGGCTACACTCTCAGTCCCTGCTCTTGCAGCGCTGCAGGTGGGAGCCCACAAACCAGCTGCTGTGGAGTGCAGGGGGACTCTGGCAGAGGAAGGGGAGAGCAGCCTGCAGAGACAAACCCCTTGTCCTCCCATGACAAATGCCCTACTTGTTCCCAGCCCTGGGGACTCAGCCATGCCCTGTCCCCTTCCCATGGCAGCACACACCACGTGAGAGCTCAGCACCGGCAGGGGAGGAATGGATTCCGCTGCGCTGGGGCAGTCAGCTGGGCCTCCTCCCCTCCAGGCTGTAATTAGCCTCCTTGAAGTGGGCTGAGACTGGAATCCCTCAGCCCAGTGCTGAGGCCATAATCAGCCCTGCAGAGGAGGAAGAAAGGCCCCTCCAGCAGTCTGGGCCAGGCTCCCATCCTACACCCCGGCAACGGAAGGGCAGGTCACGCCATGGGCACGTTTTCACCCTGCAATGATGCTGCCTTTGGCCCGAGCAGAGAAGAACCACAAAACCATTGCTATCTTTTCCAAACCACAATGGAAAGCCAGCAGCCAAAATGACGCCTCAAATCTCAGCTTCTATTTCAGCAGCAGCAATTAGAGAGCTGCTCTTTTTGGATACCTGGTGGGCCGCCAGCACACCAGCTCCCCACCGGCCACAGCTTGGCCACCCCACCTGTCTGGGAGAGCTGGAGACCATCTCTACCATCCTTCTGCTCCACCAGCCCAGGGGAAGCAGCAACGTCACAGTGCTGCAGAGCAGAAGGGGAATTTTTATGGGCTTGGAGTTATTTCTATTCATCTACAGCTCTAGAGGGACGAGAATAACACAGAGCTTGCGTGCCAGGGTTACTGGGTACAGCTCCACGAGCTATTGTGTCTGGCTGGGCACAGTAATCACAGTAAAGAAGCCTCTACTCACGCTTTACTGCCAGCAGTGTGTTCCCGTGGCAGCAGGCTACAGAGGTCACCAGGTATGGATGTGTCTCCTCCAGCTGCACTGGCTTTGGGGTTCCTGTTTCCTCGTCCTTCCTGCCCAGGCGTCCCCTGGCTCCTTTCCCCCAGGTGCACACCTCACCCTCTGCAGAGAGATACAAGTGATAGGCTAAGAGGAAACAGCCTCAAGATGCACCAGGGGAGGTTTAGGTTGGGTATTAGGAAATATTTCTTCCCCAGAAGGGTTGTCAAGGCCTGGGACAGTGGTGCTGAGGGACATAGTTTAGTGGTGACCTGGCAGTGCTGGGTTAATGGTTGGACTCGATGATCTCAAAGGTCTCTTCCAACCTAAATGACTCCATGAATCTTTAGATACACCTTACTGCACACAGAGCTCAGCAGCAAACAGACCTCCCACCTCCCCCGTACCGCCCTGGGCTATCTCCAGGGCCTGCCTTGGGCACAGCATGGACTGCAGGCAGAGGAAAGCCAGGGTCTGCTGCAGCCCAGGACACGGGGGCTTCAGCCTCACCTGCTCCAATGGCCACAGTGAAGGCATCCCCACAAGCCACCACCGTGACCTTCATCGCCTGGAGCCCCACAACCAGGTGGGGTACGCGGCTGCTGCGGCTGGAGCTGGTGCCCAGCTGCCCGTGCTGGTTGCTCCCAAAGGTGTAACACTGGCCAGAAGCTGAAAACAGAGACAAGAAAAACACCTGAGGATGCACTGAAGCCCCTGAGGATGCTTTTTCCCCTCTACCGTGCTGAGCATCCTGCTCCACAGAGCTCCAACATCAGGAGCAGGGTGTCCCTCTGAGGCTTCTGCCCACGGGAAGCAGAAGGAGGAGGAACATATTGAAAATATAAATCCCCCCTCAGGGATTTGGGCACATCCCCTCACCTGTGACTGCAGCTGAATGGGCTGTACCAATGTCAGCACACACAATTGGCTCTTGGTTCAAGGGGGCTGACTGGGCACACGTGAACACGGTGGCCTCTTCCACCTGGTCCTCTGGGGAAGGCTCCTCTGCTGAGCTGATCCGATCTAAGCCCAGCTTGTTACACCTGCACAGGGAAAAGCACAGCTCAGAGCCAGACAAACACAGCCTGGTGCAGGCAAACCAGAGATAAATCCTGCCCTAGCATAACTAACATGGTGCTGGGCAGGAGGATCACACAGAGATGTCTTCCAGAGCCCCCTTGCTCCCTCTGCCTGGGCTGGACACAGATGGACAGCCCCAGCAGGCTGTGGGCAAGCTCTGGAGCACTGACTCTTACCTGTTGCTCCCACAAGCCAGAATCTGGTTGTTCACTGTGAGGACCATGGAGGAATCGATGCCACAGATGACCCTCTGAGCCTCGTGCTCTGGTGGGACTGTGACCTGCTGGGGGGAGTGGTGGCATTCCAGGGTACCCAGCCCAAGGCGACCTGGCAGAAGGGACAGAGCAGGGCACAACACACATGAACAGCAGCACCAAAATAGCTCCTGCAAGAGCCCAGCCCGGGACCTATCGCCACAGAAGGCAGCGACACCCAAAGTGTGGGGGCCCTGGCATGTGGTGAAGCAGCTGCAGCTCTTCCACACCCACCCAGCCTGGCACATCTGGAGAGGGCTGTGGGCAAGCACAGGGTGAGAGGAGTGGGAAGGGGGCGATGGGAAGCAGGAGGCCTGTTTTACAAAGCTGACATCTCTTACCATTATCCCCCCTGCCCCAGGCAAACACCTCCCGTTCGTTGGAGACTGCCAGGACGTGAGAGGCACCACAGGCCACCTGCACCATCTCGTAGCCCAGCAGGGCCTCCACGATCTTGGGCTGGCAGGAGAAGAGCAGCAGCCGTTAGCCGANTTGTTCCAAACTGTCTTCAAAGGGTTCAGAGACTACGTGCACACAGCACAGGAGATAACACAAATGTCTCTGGGGCGGAAGAAAGCAGCAGCACGAGGATTTGGAGAGGAAAGAGGTTGAGCTGAAGGGTTGGGATTCGCCCCCCTGCCCATGTGGGGAGTGCCAGGGGCTGTTAACACACGTCCTGAACAGGCAGGGGCTTGGTGTTGGCTGAAAGGCTCTTGTGCAGGGGTGGTGTGAGCTGCATATTCGTTAGGGTATGGAGAGGGCCAGGATCTCCACACTTCACCCAGCCCCTGCTGTGACCTGCTGTTAGATCTGACACCTCAGCACAGCCAGCCCCCTTCTCATTATCTCCTCCAAGTGAAAAGCACCATTTGTTGGGACCTGGCTGCTGCTCCCAACTGGTCTCCCCTCCCCAGCAATAAGCAGAGAGCAGCTCAGCTCTGGACAGAGCAGGAAGGGACGAGCCAGCTGACCACAGTGACAAATGGCACCAGTCCCCGGGCTCAGCTGGGAGCCATTGCTGCTGCCACATCCGAGGGCAAGGGAGGGAGAAGCTGGAAGGGAGCTCTGGGCCCTCAGCCCCAGGGTTTGGAGCCAATCGGAAGCACACAGCTCTTCTTTAAATACTGCCTCTTTTGAAAAATAACTTTTCTCAGTGAACCCTGGCAGCTGCAGGCCAAGAGTGAAGCAGGCAGGTGTGTGATTGGAGGCAGGCTCCAAGCTGGGAGCCTGCCAACAGCAACCACAAGGCAGCTCTTGACTTCCCCCACGCTCAAAGGGATCATTGTGTAGGGGGGGGGAAGAGAGAAGAGAGAGGCAGGTTGGGTCTTTTAAACCAGGGAGAGGAGGGGGAGGGGGACAGATGTCACAGCACGCCTGGGGGGCACATCCCTGGAGCTGGGATGAGCCCTCTCACAGGGTGCAGAAGGCAGGAGCCATCCTCTACCTCGGGGGAGCAGAGTGCTCAGCACCCTCACCACAAACCTGGCTTATGTCTGTGAAGTTTCCATGCCCCAAACAGCCATTGCTGCCGCTGCCAAAAGTCATGATTATCCCCCTGTCTGGAAAAGCAGAAAGAAAGTTGTGTTCCTGGCACACGTGGGGCCCTGCAAGGCACAGGCTCCCAGGACACTGGCTCTGCTCAGAGCCTGCAGAAGCCTCCAGCTTCCATTGAGCAGCAGCAGCCTTGATCTGCTGACACAACTCGCCAAACAAACAGCAGATGAAGGGAGAGCCCTGAGATAACATTATTGCAGCTGTGTACCCAGGAGCTGCTCACTCCACGCTCTGTCAAGGTGTTAAATACACAGAGGCACCCACTGAGCAGCCACCCAGCTGAGGGGTGGCAGGAAATGCCACGGGGAGGTAAGACAAACCCTTGCCTACCACGTTTGCCAGTGGCATATCTGTCATTTGCTGCCCTGATCCCCAGCAGAAATGCAAACAGAGCTCCCAGAGGACCTGTGGGAGGGTTTGGCTCTGCAAACACAGCCTGGGGCTGGTGTGTGTGCTCCCCTCCCAGTCAGAACACCTCCTGGATCACTCTAAGGGGGTTTCAGACCCTGCAGGAGCTCATGCTGACTTCTCACTGCAAAACCAGTCACTGCTTGTGTCTGTGTCACACTTGCAGAGTGACAGAGAAAAGCTGAACACCCCAGACACTCCTCACACTCCAAGCCTGGCTTGAGGTGACACCAATGCAGCCAGGACAGCAAAACTGTGGCTCTCCCCACACCAAACAGACCTTTGGGATCAAGCTGACCAGTGTGGCATCACAGAATGACCGTGCTTGCCATGTCTAACCCTCACCCAACATCCGTGAGAAGCCACAGGGACCTTTTTGCTCAAGGATATGGTGTAGAAGTGGCCTGGTAGAGATAGATAATGGTTGGATTTGATGATTTTAAAGGTCCTTTCCAAGCATATTCTGTGATTGATTGTGCCACCCCAGCCCAGTGTGTCTCTGAGCAGTCACACCACATTTCCAAGCCAGCTGCCACGCAGAGGGGTCTGGGACTCAGCCAGGCCAAGGCAGGAGCTCACCTGTGAGACAGGCTGTGAAAAGATCCCCACAGGACACGTGTTTGATGGTCACACCAGACTGGCCCTCCAGAAAGCGGGACACAAACTGGGGCTGGAGCTGCTCGGTGGCTCCTGGCAGAGAAGGGCCTCCTGCAGCACCCATCGGGGGGGCCTGGGGGAGAGAAGCTGGGTTGGAGCACTCAGACGAGCCCCTTCCCACAGTTTATCAGTGTCATCCACCCCCTGGATGGGACAGCTCCTGGGGGATGCAGCAGCAGGGTCTCTGTGGTGAGCAGAAACATCTCCTCCTCAGAGATCAGCCATCCCAGGCTCCCACAGCCACTCCCTGCCCCCATCACTCACCTCCCACATGATGAGTCGCCCTGATTTGGTGACCCCAGCCTTCTGTGTCCTGCCAGCAGAG
>VYZX01008994.1:345085-357968 GCA_013401335.1 Brachypteracias leptosomus
CTGTGGCTCTCCCCACACCAAACAGACCTTTGGGATCAAGCTGACCAGTGTGGCATCACAGAATGACCGTGCTTGCCATGTCTAACCCTCACCCAACATCCGTGAGAAGCCACAGGGACCTTTTTGCTCAAGGATATGGTGTAGAAGTGGCCTGGTAGAGATAGATAATGGTTGGATTTGATGATTTTAAAGGTCCTTTCCAAGCATATTCTGTGATTGATTGTGCCACCCCAGCCCAGTGTGTCTCTGAGCAGTCACACCACATTTCCAAGCCAGCTGCCACGCAGAGGGGTCTGGGACTCAGCCAGGCCAAGGCAGGAGCTCACCTGTGAGACAGGCTGTGAAAAGATCCCCACAGGACACGTGTTTGATGGTCACACCAGACTGGCCCTCCAGAAAGCGGGACACAAACTGGGGCTGGAGCTGCTCGGTGGCTCCTGGCAGAGAAGGGCCTCCTGCAGCACCCATCGGGGGGGCCTGGGGGAGAGAAGCTGGGTTGGAGCACTCAGACGAGCCCCTTCCCACAGTTTATCAGTGTCATCCACCCCCTGGATGGGACAGCTCCGGGGGGATGCAGCAGCAGGGTCTCTGTGGTGAGCAGAAACCTCTCCTCCTCAGAGATCAGCCATCCCAGGCTCCCACAGCCACTCCCTGCCCCCATCACTCACCTCCCACATGATGAGTCGCCCTGATTTGGTGACCCCAGCCTTCTGTGTCCTGCCAGCAGAGACCTGCACCACCTCAGTGTTGAGCATGGGCAGGCGCAGGGGGGTGGTGATCCCACTGCCCCACGTGTAGATGGATGAGAGGGGAGGAGGGATTCCTGTCCTGGCTGAACCCCCTCGAACACCTACGGGTCAAAGAGGAATCATCAACAGACTCCTGAGTCTTCTCCTACAGGAAAAGAACTGACACCAGCTGCTCTGGGTGCCAGCAGAGCCAGATCAGCACCAGCCCAAGGCTGGCAAGGGGCTGCTGAGGAGCTCACAGCCAGGGCTGAGAGGAGCACATGGGAACAGCTCCTTGCATTTTAGCCCAGAATTGAGAGAAGCAGCAGCACAACAGCTCTAGCTAATTGTCACCAGTGCCACCTACATTGCTCTGCCCCAAGACATCCCCTCAGCACCCCCAGTTTGTTCCCAGCCTTTGCTGGGAACAGCAGAAACTTGATTCAAGGGTTTGAAGTTGAGAAGAAGCAACTGGATAAAGAGCCCATGGGCTCCTCCAGGGCTCAGGGAAGGTGATGCCTCTCAACTCCCTCTCTCCAGAAGCTCGAGTCCCTCCCTGATCCCTTGTCACCCAAAGGAAAGGGTCCCTCTGAAGGAAGCTGTGTTGAACCCACTGCACCAGGACTCACCCCTGGGCCTGGCACTGCTCACTCGTCCCCCTGTCCGGCCGTGGGTCACTGTTGGCACTGAAGCCAAGGGCTTCTCAGGCCTGTCAAACCAAAATCCAGCTCTTAATGTCAGCTCCACCAGAGCCCTGGCGCACAGAAGGTCTGGGCAGAACTGCAGCATAAACCATGGCTGAACAGCTCAGAGAATTGCCTGGGTAGGTGCTTTAAACCACCTGAGAGAGGGGAGTTGGCCCCAGTTCCCTTGCCCCTGAGCTCACAATTCTCTGTTCACTGTGACAAGCCCACACCTGCCACGGCACCTGCCGTGGCCCCGAGCCACTGGGGCAGCCTCAGCCCTCAGCAGCTGCACGTTGGGTAACACAGGAGAGCTGCATGGTCCCTGTGGTCCTCTGCTCTGTGAGGAGCTCATGATGGAGACAGTGACCCCACCAGACCCTCTGTGGGCTGTGGCAGCCCCTCCCAAGGCACACTAAGGTGGCAGCATCACTCACCTTCTCATTTTGACACTGCCCACATCAGTGTAGAGGTTGAGAAGGGGCCGGATGCAGATGGCCTGGGCCATGATCTCGTTCAGCTGGGGCCTCTTGGAGGGATCCAGGTTGAGCATGCTGAGGATGAGCTGGCGCAGGTCGGGGCTATATCTGTCTGAGATGGGGGCAAATGTCCCACTCATGATCTTCAGCACTAAGGCAGGAAGATTCTGGAAAGGAAACAAGAGTGGGTGGGCGGTCAGAGGTGAGGCCAAGGAGCAAGAAGTTCTCAGCACTGCCCTCTGCCTTCACACCTCCAGGCTCGGTGATCCAAGCAGACATTTACACCTCTGAGAGGCCAGGGCTCCCTGCTCTGCATCTGAACCTGAACCACATCCCTCTTACCGCAGCTTCAAAAGCCCTCTTGAGGCTGGCCAGCTCGTACAGCACACAGCCCAGGGCCCAGATATCACTCTTCTGGTTGTAGGGCTTCCCCTCGCAGAGCTCTGGGGAGATGTAGCAGGGAGTTCCCACAACCTACAAGAGACAAATTTACCACGAAGCCATGAAACTGGGGCAGAGAGAAAGGCCCAGTTTGGAGCCCAGCACACAGGCTGGCTAGCACACCACCAACCAGAGCTGGGCTGTTGTTCCCTGGTGTGAACATCTGCCTGACAATCTCAGTGAAAAACATGAGGATATTTCTGGTGAGCTCCCTTGCACACAGAGAGATTACCTCTCATCTTGCTCCTATCCACTTGAGAGCATCAGAGCCCCAAGCAACGAGCGTGCTGTAAATGTCTAGTCAGATTAGATCAGGTGGGGAATGATCCTCAAGTCTCGAGCAGAGAAAGGAGATTAAGACAAGGCAGGACAGAGGAGCAGAGGCAGAAATTCAGTTGCCAAGTATGTGTCAGACAAGCCTGTAAACACCACCCCTCCCACTGTGACAGCAGGAGGAACCCTGCCTACCCTCCCCAGTGGGCCCAGACACCTCATCCTCTCCAGGCTTGGGCAGAAAGGTCTTTCTCACCTTTAGAGCTGCAGCAAACTTGGGCATGAAGACACCAGCCTGTGCAAACTCCACTGTGGCACAAGAATGTGGCCTGCTACAACTATGCCACATCCAACCTCACTGCCTACAGTGGCTTCCAAGAGGCTCTCATGAGCCAAGCCCAGAGTTTCCAGCCAGGCCACTCACCGTGTAGGCTTTGCTCTTGCTGCTTAAGATTTTGGAGATGCCAAAGTCTCCAATCTTGACAATCATGCGATGCTTGTCCAGGAGGATGTTCTGAGTCTTCAGGTCACGGTGCAGGATCTGCTTGGTGTGCACGTGGTGCAGAGCCAGGAGGATCTGCACAAAGAAGTGTAGGATGGTGTCCTCATCCAGCAAGGAGTTACAGCGTTTGTGGATGAACTCGGCCAGGGTGCCCCCTGTGAGGGACAACAAGGGGCTGTTGGGAAGGGGTGGCTGCACAGGGCAGCACAAACCCGGCCTAAGAGCATCATAACAAGCCAAGCACGTGGGCAAAAGCACGTCCTGGTGGGACACAGAGCATGTCCTCCAATGGTCCTGAGGCTGGGGTGAAGAAACAGTGAGATAGAAGCTCCTGTTGAGGTTTTATCAAAGGCAGCAGGAAAAGAAATGATGAAACTACAGCTCTCGGAAGAGGACACAAACCTCGATGGCAGAACGAGATAAGCCTGTTCTGTCAAAGAGAGTTCTGGCAGTCTGGGAGGCCACGTGGCACAGAGAGGCCCCTGTTGAGAAGGGTGGGGGGGAGTCCAGATTCAGGGCTCATCTACAACCTTTAACATGCAAATGTTGATTTCATCCCAAACTCCACAGCAAATCTCGTTAGAAATCACCTTCCCACACAGAGCTGCGGCCAGGAGCTGACACAGGGAAATAATGCATGTGAAAGCCAAGCCAAGGGCAGATGGTGGCACAATTATCAGTGACAGAGGTGTTAGAAATCTCTTTGTTTTGGGTATGATCAGCAGGCACAAGGCACAGAATCACAGCATGGTTGAGGTTGGAAAGAACCTCAGGAGACCATCTCGTCCAATCCCAGGTGGTTGCCCAGGACCATGACCTGTCTTTTGGATATCTCCAAGGATAGTGACTCTACAACCCCTCTGGGCAACCTGTGCCAGGGCTCGTGGTTACCTTGGTGTCCACCAGGATCAGTATCTACAAAAATGCCTCATCAAGAGAGACAAGTTTGGACTCTTTGCAGGTACAAAGCACAGGATCTTTACAAGAAGCACAACCTTTATAGCAGCTCAACCCAAGGAGAGCTGAGGGCTTGACATCTATTCTAGGGGGAATGGCTCAAAACTAGAGGTGGGGAGATTCAGCTGAGACGTCAGGAAGAAGTTCTTGCCCAGGAGGGTGGGGAGACACTGGCCCAGGTTGCCCAGAGAGGTGCTGGAAGCTCCATCCCTGGACATTTTGAAGGCCAGGCTGGATGGGGCTCTGAGCAACTGATCTAGTGGGAGGTGTCCCTGCCCATGGCAGGGAGGTTGGAATGAGATGATCTTTAAGGTCCCTTCCAACCCTGACAATTCTCTGATTCTATGATCCCCTGGACCTGCTGAGGAACCAGAGGCTGGGGGGGATCAGGGCCCACCTGGGGCGTACTCCATGGCGATCATGAGCGCCTTGTCCTCCAGGAAGTTCTCGTAGTACTCGATGACATTGGGGTGGCTGAGCAGCTTGAGGACCTGGCACTCGTTCTGCGCCGCCAGCCGCTCGTCCTTGCTCATCTGCTCCACGGGGATCTGCTTCAGGATCACCAGCTTCTGGTCGGCCTTGCGCAGGCACAGGTGCACGATGCTGCGGGGACACGGGGCCTCAGGGGCGGGGAAAGGGCCTGACCACCACCCCGGGGTGACACACGGCCCCTGCCTCCCCCTTGTTGCCACGGTGACAGACCCTGCCGTCCCTCCCCGTGGGGTGTCACACCCCCGGTGCCATCTCACCCCATCCCCATGGCAACAGCTAGGGCCCGGCCACCACCCCACCCCCAGGCTGACCCCCTGTTGCCATGGCGACAGGGCCCCTGTGCCTTGTTGCCATGGGAACACGACCTGTCCCCCCCACACCCCTCGGTGTCAGTCCCCCTCCGTGTTACGACGGTAGAAGGGCCCGGAGACCCCCCTTTACCCGCCCCCGGTGCCCCCCTCACCCGAAAGCCCCTCTCCCCACCACCCGGATCCGCTCGTATTTCTCCATCCCTGCTCCGGCCGGGCCCGGACTCCTCCCGTCTCCATGGAGACACTTCCGGGAGCTGCTACGGTGGCTGCGAGAGGACATAACACCTCGAAGCGCGTCCGTCACCCCTTCATCTGTATGGGTCCTGCAGGGAAGGGAAAAGGTACCTCTGACTGGCCTCCAAATCCGCTTTAGACCCCCAGGACTACGAGCATCCCTGGGGCCGGCCATGGTGGCACTTGTGGCATAAAAGGGGGTCCGTGCCCTGCATCCAGGGCTGGCTGCCCCTGTCCTGCAGCGGGAACAGAAACAGAGGTGGCAGTGCCACCCCTCGGCCACGCCACGTGCCCATGCTGCCATCTAGCGACAACGAGACCGGTTCTCCGGGGCGGGGAGGGGGGGGTGTCAACCAGTGCCATGTCCTGCACCAGGGGGCAGCGACGGGGCACGACCCCGCACAGGAGCCAGGACCCAGCCGTGCCTCGGTGCCCGGCCTCACCCTGCTGCCACACTGACGTTAGGGAGCATCTGCCCCCTCCGTCCCCCTCGCTCCCGGGTCCCCTCATCTCCGGGCGGGCTGTCTGTGGGTGCTCCCACCCTCCAGTAACATTGGCCAGTTTGGCGACTGGCTTTCCAGTCATTCACGCTGGTTTCCCCGGCATCCCCACCGCGCCGGGCACCCCCCCACCCCCGGGGGCAGCCCCGCCGTGCCCAGGACACGCACATGGTGCCCAGGACAGATGTGCGGAGCCTTACGCCAGCTGTGCAGCCCTGGGCCAGATGTGCAGGGCCCAGCCCAGCTGTGCAGCACCAGCTGCGCACACGCTGCCCCGCCCGCGTGCAACACGTGCGTGCTACGCCCCGTGTGTACGCGCGCTCCCACGCAGGCGCGAGGGGCGTGGCCACGTGAGGAAACGTGATCAATGGGCGAGGCGCGGTCAATGGGCGAGGCGTGGCCAATAGGGAGGCGCGGCAATGGGGAGGCGTGGCTAACGGACAAGGCGTGGCCAACGGGGAGGCGTGGCTGGCGGGCGGGGCGTGGTTAACGGGGGTGTGGTCAATGGAGAGGCTTGGCCTGCGAGGGTGGTGCGGTCCACGGAGGGGGCGTGGCCATCGGGGGGACGTGTGGTCAACGGGGGGCGTGGCCCACAAGNCCTGCCCCGACCCGCTGCCGTGCGGAGCCGCCCCGGCCGCGCCTGGCGCTGGTGGAACCTCCTCGTGTCTTTTGCACACTCCGTGCTGGCCGGGCTATGGGCCCTCTTCAGGTACCGGGCACCGGGGGAGGGAGGGTGGAGCAAGGGGCAAGCACGGTGCACACCCTGAGAACCGGGACCGGGGCTCCGGGCACCAGCGGGGGCACGGCTCCCAGGGAAGGAGGCACGGGGCAGGGTGCTCGGGGTCCTCCCGTGTCCGCCGTCGCAGCGCCCAGGCTTACCCCCTTCCTCCTCTCCTCTGCCCAGCCTCTGGAACTCCCCGGAGCTGCTCTCCAACATCCAGGACGGCTACAGCGTCTCAGGGCACTTGCTGGTCTGCTTCTCCTCGGGTAAGGAGCTATGGCAGGGCGATGGCCACCGGTAACCCCTCCGGGCTCTGCCCACTCCCTCTCAAGACTCGTCTGGCACGCTGGCCCGAGGTTAACTCTCTGTGCCTCCTGCCTTAATCACAAGCGTGGAGCCTGCAGGCTGCCAACACCCGAGGCCTGGCCGCCTCCCCACGCTCAGCCAGGGTGGAGGCGTTTCCAGCACCTGGAACATGGTCACACCACCTTCCTCCTCCTCCTCCTCCTCACTGCTCCCCCTTACCACAGTGGGTGAGGCTGCACAAGCCAGACCTCCCTCAATGCTCTCCTTCATCCCACAGGCTACTTCATCCATGACAGCCTTGACATCATCTTCAACCATCAGTCCCGCTCGTCTTGGGAGTACCTGGTGCACCACTCCATGGTGAGTACAGCCCTGGGGAAGCAAGAGGCCAACATGGGTGGGCAACCACCCACCTTGGGGCTCAGCCCGTGCAGGTTTTGTGCCCTGGGGCAGGGCAAGCCAGAGCCCTTCCCTCCACCTCACCCTGGCTGCAGGTAGGCTGCGCATCGACGAGGTGAGGGTGCCCGACAGGGCAGGACGTCTGCCAGCATCAGCTCCAACTGCCAGGAGCCAGCCAGGCTGCTGCACCAGGCGAGGGAAGAGCTGGAGGCTGGTCCCAGCTCCCCAGCGCAGGGAGGTATAACTGGTCCTGGAGGAACTGGCTCTCCAGAGTGGTTTTCCCATGGCCCGGGTGCTTGGGGAGTGCTGGGTGGGGAAGAGCAGGAATGCCCAAACCTCAGTGGGGAAGGACTTGCCTTCCCTAGGGCGACAAGAACTGACCCTGCTGTATGTCCCTCCCAACTCCCAGGCCATCTCTGCCTTCGTCTCTTTGATCATCACGGGCCGCTTCCTGGTGGCAGCAGTGCTGCTGCTGCTGGTGGAGGTCAGCAACATCTTCCTCACTGTCCGCATGCTGCTGAAGATGAGCAACGTGCCTTTCCCAGCGCTCTACAAGGCCAACAAGTACATTAACCTGGTGATGTACTTTGCCTTCCGCCTGGCCCCCCAGGCTTACCTCACCTGGTACTTCCTCCGCTACGTGGAGGTGCAAGGCCAGGGTGCCTTCCTCACCATCAACCTCCTGCTGCTCGACGTCATGATCCTCATGTACTTCTCCCGCCTCCTCCGCTCCGATTTCTTCCCCTCCCTGCGCAAGGGCTCTGCAGGGAGAGACGTGGATGGTGAGAAGTTTCTGATAGACTGAGACGTGCACACCGAGGAGGAGCCAGGCTCTGGCTCCTGGAGGTTTTGGCTTCTCCAAACCTGCTCTGATGTGCCTTAGGGCTGGCTGCCTGGCCCCGGGCCCTGCCTTCACCTGCTCTACTGCCTAAAAGCGCTTCCACGCTGGACCAGTCCGACGGCCTCGCCGAGCTGTGGGGATGCTGCCAGAGGGCAACAGCCGATGGAGAAGCAGCCCAGCCCAAGCTGCTCCTGCCCGGGCAGCTGGAGGGCCAGGGGTGGCTGCGTTTCGCAGCTGATGGCTGGAGGGGGTGGCGAGGGAAGGGCCCAGTCCCTCCCGTGGTGATGTGGGGTGTCATGTGCATTAAAATCGGTCTGTTTCCTGCTGCCGCAGCACGGCTGGGCTGGCTCCTCTGTGGGGCAGAGCGGGGTCGAGGGGAGGATGGCAGGGATGGGGCCATGGGAAGGGATGTGCCCCCATTCCCAGTGGAGGGCTGGAAGTCCTCGGGCAGGGAGGGGTCACCTTTCTGCTGCTTGCTTTGTTCTAGGCACCCTCGAGCCTGCTGGGTCCTACCGGCCCAGCTACACCTTAAATGGCAAGACCCCATCCCTCCCATGGATGGGTCCCTCCCCTCCTCCTCACCCCTCTGCTCTTCCAGAGCCCCGGGGCTGTGCAGGGAGCAGGTGAAGGGAGGCAGGAGAGGTAGGGAGCCTTCCAGCAGCCCCTGACCTGGTTGTCTCCAGCCTGGCGGCGAGGAGCCTGGCTGGGCTGCATGACTCACCCAGCAGCCATGTGAAGCGGAGCTGGCATTGGAAAGCCCTGTGAGGCCACGGGCTCTTCCTGGAAGACCTGCTGCACACTCACACCTCCCCCCCTGGAGTGGTCTTCATGGGCACAGCTCAGCTCTGGCCTCCTGCGAGGGTGCTGGACCCTCCCCTGCAGCAGCAGGACCAGGCAGCCTTCAGCAGCCCCCCAAAAGCAGCAGGAGAGGAGGGGTCCAGAACTGGTCCAGCCGGTCCTGTGGAGCATCAGGAAGACAAATCCTGCTGACTCAGCAGCTCCAGGATCACACTGGACTGGCACAAAGCAGCAGGGCCTAGAGGGACTCCTGCCCAGCCCCTGCTTTAGGGCAGGATCCATCCTGCCAACCCCAGGGGCAGCCCAGCTCAGAGAGAAGCAGTGGTGGGAATAAGCACCAGCACTGGGCAAAGTTGAGGCAAGGTCAGGGCAGACTGCAAGTCATGGTGAGGAGGAATCCCTGCCCAGGCTCCATGTGGCCCCTCACTCACCCCAGCAGTGATGCTGGCTGGGCACCAAGAGGGACATTTCTCACCCTACACCTTTCTTGGGGTGACTGCAGTGATGGAGGTGGCACAGGGCACCTCTGCTGTGGCTCATCCCCTCCCCGGGCCATGGGCAGGAGGTTGGGTTGGTGCCTTCAACCCCACAGACCAGTGGGGCTGTGTCACAGGCCTCACCTGACCCTGCACAACCTGCAAGCACTGGGTGAAGAGGCTCAAGGACCACATAACCCAGCACAGATCTTCACCCCAAAGCCCTGAGAGCAGCAGCAATTGCCATTGTTCTCTTTCCATCCACCATCATCCCCTCCCATGTGCAAACCAACCACCAGGGACTCTGCCAACACCTGCAAGAAGCTTGAGGGAACTCAGTGTCCTACTGCCCAAGAGCTCCATTACCACAATCAATATTTGGGCACAGTTTTCACCATCTCAGTAGAGTCCAACTACGTACTTCAGATCAAGTGCCCCTAAAGGTTCATCCACGTCACCTCACCCAGCACTCCACACTCTTGTGCCTCTCCCAAGCACTCTGAAAAGCTGATTTCATCTACAAATTTGAGGAAGCAAAACACTGCAGAGGCAGCAACTGGTTTGGAAACAGCCCTGATGGGGCCTACGAGGTTAGAGGCAACATAACAGGGAGGGTGTGAGGGAAGCCAGGCTGTGATTCCCACATTGTAGTGCAGGGA
Source organism: Brachypteracias leptosomus (assembly GCA_013401335.1). NCBI lineage: Eukaryota > Metazoa > Chordata > Aves > Coraciiformes > Brachypteraciidae > Brachypteracias > Brachypteracias leptosomus. Next base: position 354,886 of record VYZX01008994.1, read on the forward strand.
GTAGGGATCATGCCAAAAAAAAAAACCACCTCACACAAAGCTTGAAGGCTTCAAGTGACGCTTGAGCATAAGCACATGGAATGGTGACACTCCTCTTGTGCCAGATCCCAGCCACAGAGACGTTTGCTGTGGTCACCACCTGCCTCCTGGACACTCACCAGCCTGGGGAATGCAGGACACCAACAACACTGGCCACAAACATGCTAATGGCACCAAACTGCAGGAGGATAACAGGGGTCTCAGGTAAATATAGAGATATTTGAGATTTGGGGGAGTGTCACCTCGAGTTTATTGACAGCAGAGAGGTCAGGGAGAGCCTGGCAGCAGGACAGCACTGCCCCCCCTCTCACCTACCAGCTCAGCTCTGCCCACCGAGTGCCAGGGAGGGAGGGAGGATCCCCCTTCACAGAACCAAGCCCTCAAAGCTTGCTGGGCACTTCCACACGGGCTGTCACAAAACACAAGAGCCCCTGGGTGGTGTCACAGGGTTTATTATCCTGTCTGTACAGTCCTCGGAAGATGCAGTTTAGATGATCCCAATCTGGAAAGAAGCAAAGCAAGTTAAACAGTGTGACAGTGGCAGAGCCTCCAGCACAGACGTGGCTGCCACAGCTGCATCTCCCCAGGATTCCTCTTCTCCAAGGACAGGCTTCCTGCTCCCAGACCTGTCCACGGCTGCTCTAATGTTCATTCCAATGACCCCTGTGCAAAGCCATCTTCTCCTCCTCTGGTTTGTCCCACTGCTGCCTCCTACCTGCCTCAACCACCTCAAGGGCTGAACTGTGCCACCTCCACCATCACGGGGTGGCAGAAACCCCTCAGCCCAGCCAGTGGTGCCCCTGCCATCACTTCCCTTCTCCCAGTCAGCTGCCAACAACTGGAGCTGACTGGCCCACTGGCCCACTGGCCAAGAACACTGTTTGGGGAAATGCTGCTTCCACCCACGGGCTGCAGAGCAGCTTCTGCATCCTCCCCACCAATGCTCTGGAGCTTTTAATCCCCCTCCCTGGAGGAGCTGAAGAACAGCAGCAATTCTTTTCCTTTTCACACCTAACCTCAGGATCTTCCACCAGAATTGGGTTTTGGTGGACAACATGGTCTGACTTCTGAACACTCTGATCCCACCTCACTACAAGGACACTCCACAGAACCATCACTGTGCTTGAAGCTCAAGCCCCTCACACGTACACCAGGATGAACAACCAGGCACAGGAGATGAGAAACCACAGGAGGTACAAAGTTCCAAAGATTTCTCACCTTGTTGGCTACATCCAGCGCATCGTAATCTGGGGCCAGTCTGACATAAGCCTTCTTCTCCCCATCAGGCCTAGAAAGGAAGAGGAGGCATCAGCACAGAGGCACAGGGCTGTTCCTGCCTGCTCTGCCTCCCCACTACACCTGTGTGCATCAGTGGTTCCTTTGGAAACATCACTTTACTCAGTGGTACAAAAAAATTCACATCATTTGCACAAGCCTCCCTGTCTGTCAGAGGAGACCCCTGATGGAGCCAACCCCCTGCTCTGCAACACTTCCCACTTCCACCAAGATGTGCTTGGTCACAAGCTGCATTTCTCAAAACTTAACACTCAAAAATGCTACAGAGCTGAATCCTAAACATCCTGAAGTTCACACGTGTTCCTGCTGGCTGCTGAAAGCCACTCTGGGCTCTTGAAGCATCTCACACCCACCAGTGATCTATTCCCCCCACCTCTTCTCACCTGATCAACGTGTTGACCTTGGCCACATCGATATCATAGAGCTTCTTGACAGCCTGTTTGATCTGGTGCTTGTTTGCCTTGACATCAACGATGAAAACCAGAGTGTTGTTATCCTCTATCTTCTTCATTGCAGACTCTGTGGTCAGAGGGAACTTGATAATGGCATAATGGTCCAGCCTGCAGGAGGGACACCCTGGGGTTAATAAAGTTGGTAGATGCCACCTCTGCACATCAGGGGCTTTCTTTGGGGTGCATCAGTCACCAAAAAAAAGTTCTAATCAGAAACTCTCAGGCTTTGGTCGCTTGAAATCATCACCTGCACCCTTAACACTCTTCCCCCACAGTGCTCTGGTGTCACCCTGGGTTCTGCAGAGGGGCACAAGACCCCACACCATGGGGCTGGTCCCACCCCAGTAGCCCGGCAGGGCTCAACACCCCCCACGTACTTATTCCTCCGGGGGGCACTCTTGCGGGGGTACTTGGGCTGGCGCCGCAGCCGCAGGGTCTTGGGCCTGCGGAAGGTGGGGGATGTGCGGATCTTCTTCTTCTTGTGACTGTGGACCCCCTTCAGGACGGCCTTCTTGGCCTTCAGGGCCTTAGCCTTCGCCTCTGTCTTCGGAGGCACAGCTGCAAGGGCAGTTCAGTCAGCAACCAGGATCTACAGGACCAGTACATGCTCCCCTGCCTGCCTCAAGAGCCTCCCCCATTATGCAACTCCATGAATAGGATCCCTCCAAGCGATCCATCCTCATTCAAACGCCCAACCGGGTTGAGGTTTCCCCTTTTTCCCACCCCCCCAACAAACCAGGCTCCCACCCCACCAATCCACGGTGGGCTCTCATTCCCTCCTCAACTCCCTCACACACCGGGGCCCCCGCACCGAGACCGGGGCTTCCCCTCCCTCAGATAACCAGGCCGGGCCCGCCAGTGCCAGGCCTCTCCCGCCACCTCCACGTGCCCGCGGCCTAACACGGGGCCGCAGGCCCGCACCACCCCCATCCCGCTCAGCTTTACACCCCCAGCGTCCACCCACAACTCGGGGAGTGCCTCGGCAGGACCGGCCCCGTCCCCACAGCCCCGGCCGCCCCCAGCCCTCACCCTCCTTCTTGGCCTTGGGCGCCATCTTGGCCAGGCGGAAGCCGAAAGGGGCCTCCTGTGCCTCACCGCACGGGCTTATAGCTCCAAATCTCGCGAGACTTCCGCCTCCAGCCCCCAACTCTCGCGGTACCGCGGGGTACGCCGGGATTGGTAGTAGTAGCGCTCCGTGGTATAGGCGCATGCGCAGTGCGGACAGAGCCGCGGGGTCTCATGGGAGTTGTAGTCCCGATCCCCCCGCCGCTGCCACTACGGGGGGCCAGGATGAGC